>JAPMOQ010055483.1:836191-933572 GCA_026543055.1 Argiope trifasciata | reverse complement strand
TTCTTATATCGTTTATGCCCAGTAACTGATATAGGTAAGTTATAAAATTTATTGTAAAAGTCTGATTATTTTATTATTTACATTGAAAACGTATTCTTTTCTTATTTTTATTTAATTTTTTCCCATTTTATATAACAAGATTACAATTTTAATGTATAGAGCATCTCTTGAAAAAAAAAAAAAAAAAAAAGGGAAATTAACAGAGAATAAATAATGTAGCTTTGAAAAGCAAGAATTATTGGATCCATTCTCATTTCTGCATTTCATTTCTTTTGCATATTCTGCAAATAGGTTACGAAATTATTTCCGTTATTGATTTCCCTGACTTTTATTTGTAATTGAAGAAATAAATGAAATCTTTGACAAAATGCATTTTTACTGATGAAAGAAATGTAGAAATATCTTAATGAGAAAAAGAAGAGTTAATAAAGAATATTGCCTTATTGAATATTTTATGTCAGTCTATTAATATCATACAGTATATTCAGTATTTTCTATTGTTCTTTTGGAAGGCTAAAAGTTAATAATACAGTTTAGCATAATATTTACTTTATTTCAGAAAACTCGTGTTCTTATGAAAATTTATAAGAAGATGTAAATTTGAATATGTTTAATTGTTATTATAAAATCTCTTTTATATTTCCTGAAGATTCCTGTTAATATAAATAACTTATGTATGAATAAAAATGCAATTAAAAAAACATACTGATTGTTACTGATGAGAACATTTTAAAGCTTAAAGTCTTATATCTATATATTTATAAGTATTGGAAATTAAATAAAAGGGCAGTTCCTCTCTCCCACACCTCACTTTTGGCTTGAGAAGCGTGAATTTTTTATGTTAACAATTACTTATTAATTTTATTATTACTTTACATTTTCTAAACTTTAAGCAAATATCAAGCCTTCAGAGATTTTTTTTATTAAGAAATAAATTTGAATTATTTTTTTAAAATTTGAAATATAATTACTTTTGAATATATATAATATAATTTATTATCATAGATTGACCTCACTGTTTTTAATCTTGAGTTTGATTAGAAATTCCTTTTTGGATTTTAAATTTTTAATGTGTTTTTTCCTCTTATTTGATATTTATTTTATTTTTATTTTTTAAATCTTGTATCCTATGTTCTATATATATATATATATATATATATATATATATATATATATATATATATATATATGCACATACAGGAGCTTACATTTATTATATTAGTAACTTTAAAATTAAAAAAGTTAATACGAAGTTGTTATGTATAAGGAAAAATTATGTGTTGATCAATGCTATTTTTTATTATTTATTTTTTAAATAAATTAATTCTAGAGTTTTACCTTTTACATTTTGGGGTGACATTTTGCATTCTTAAAAAAAAAAAAAAATGACGAAATATTTTGTATGCTATTTTAATAAAATATTTAAGATTTCTACTATAATACATTGCATTTTATAAATCTGAAAGGCATTCCATTAAATTTTCTCAGTGTTCAATACAAACTCTAAATAATTTCTTTCAGGTGGACCAATGACAACTTCTTATGCCTTGACTGTATTAGAATACTGTCTGATGACTGGAACTGATTGGTGGGATGTCGTTTTAAGTTTAAGGCCTGGTATGTTTACGCCTTTATATTGTTTAAATAATTAAACTGAAATTTATATTATGCAATCCTTCACTTTTAATATCTTGACTAGGATATATATTATATCAGAAAAAGAAGTTACCACCAATTTATTTTTATCAGTATAATTAATGCAAATTAGAATAATAATTTTATTTTATATATTTTAATTAATAATAAAGATAAATATTTGTCTGTTGACCATTTAAATAGCAGTTATTAAACCTAGAACATATAAGTTTCTGTGTATGAAACATATTTTTAATGCACTTTTATATATATAAATATAATATAAACTTCAAAAATTTAGAATACAAATCCTGAGTATTCTTTGTTATTTAAGTATTTTTTCTTAATATATATTGAATTATTATTCGGTCTAGGTTGGATAGAAAGCATATGTGAAAAGTTTACAGAATCCTTTAACCGACAGCCAGCTGCTGCTCAACAAGGCTGGATTTCACGTTATCTTTCTATTAAAGGATCTCTATATAGGTATTTTTATTATAGTTGTCTACATTTAAAAATATGATCAGAATTTCAGTAGTTCTAAGTAATTAGTAAACACATTAATTTCTTTGTTTTCTCATCAAAATTTCATTGCAAATTTTAATTATAATTGCTTGCCTGAATATTTTTATATTTTTATTTCATCTTCAAAAAGATGCCACAAAGACTCCTATTTATTTGTTTTTGTCTGATTACATTGTAAAATAAAAATTCACGATGTATTACAAAAATTTTTGAAAAATTAATAGTTTAAATAAAATATAATGTCTCTTCTTTCAATTCTATTTTAAAATATATCTTTTTCATGTTGTATGTATATTATGTGAATTCCAAAATTAAATGGTAACATTATTTACTAAGATACATATATCATAACTATGCTGTAAAAATTAAGGCTGTAAACTCATTAAAAACTTGTTTTATTTACTTTTTTTTTTTTTTTTTTTTTTTTGCCAATGATCTTTTGTAGGCTTCATTTTAAAATTGCTGAGACATATGATTCTATTGTGTAAAATTTCTATTAATGATGTTCTTTGCCTTCTATTTTTCAATAGATGTCTCAGCAATGGGCTTGCCAAAGCAGGTGACTGCCATGCTCTGATAATGTTGAATGCTATATCAGCAGCCATGAAGAGTTTACTAAGACCTAGGGATTTGTCTAGTCAGGATAAAGGACCTGCAGAAAATCTTACAGGTATTTATAATTTCTTGATTCATTGTTTGCATTTATTTATTTTTTCCCTTCCGTGTATACTTTATGCCTGGATTCCATAATTTCTTCTTGCATTTTGTTCTTCTCTTTTAGGAAGTTAATATTATTGCAGGACATATAAATTAAAGCTAGAGGCACTAAAATACTGACTATATATTGCTATTATATTAATTTTCTAGTATAATTTCATAAACAGTTTACCCGAGTTTCTATAATGCACATTAATTCTTGGATAGATAGCAAATTTATAAAAAGTGGATTAAAAAAATAAATGTAATTATTTTTTAATGAAAAATGGCTATTTCCATATATTTTACATTGATAAATTGTTTATGTGCTGGGAATAATGTTTTTATAGTTTTCATAAATGAAATAAAAAAATTGTGGCAATTCAGATTTTTAATGATAATTAGAAGTTTTGATTTTCTAGCAAAAAAAAAAAAGTATTCTTATGCAATAAGGAATTTTATTTAATTAATATCATTCATGGAGAGCCAAGTGTGAAATTGTTGACCATTTTTATCTCAAAAACTATTTTTGTTTATAATTTAAATAAATGTTTCTATCCTTTAACTGCAGTGATTCAGTTCCCATTGTACCTCACATTTCCTATAAAAAAAATCTTTGAAGGAACACTGTATTATTAATTAAACCATTTTTTACATGTTTCTTGTATTTCTGTAAATTTATCGATATAATTATAGCTTATATTAAACCCATGTGTTTTTGTTTGTTGAAGTTTTCCACAAAGATTATTTAAATGAAAATATTTTCTTATTTATGAGGACATATTTATGCCCATTGACAACTTGCATTATATGCTTGTTTTTTGAAACCTTAAACTTTACAGTATTATCTTGGGTTTAAAAAAAATCTGTAGATTTTTTTTATTTTTTCCTCCTTTCAAACAGTTTATTTTTCAAAACTTTTTTTTGTTGTTGTTAAAACTTACTTTTTCATATAAATACCTACTGCATGTTTATTTCTTTGCAAATACAGGTTAATTTTACATTTTTTGCAGCAATTTTAAATAGCAAAGGCACTGAAGCAGTTTATCAAATGGATAAAGTATTACTACATCTTGAGAGTAAAGAATTCACTGTAGAACCACCTATTCTACAATCATTACAACATTTGACACAGTGGGTTGCAGATTGTGCCTTGTATTTATTGGCTACATTACCATACCAATCACCAAACCATAATAGATATCCAGGAGTAAGTTCTGCTTTATTACTATTGATCTTTAAAGCATTAAAAAAAGCGTTTATCTTTAGCGAAATTAAATTGTTATGGATTTCTCTTTTCCCATGCATAGAAAATTTTTTATAGGATATACTTGCAATATATTTCATGAAATTTTAAGTAACTTTTATCTTAATTCAATATTTTATTTTAATCCTTTTTCTTTAGACTATCTCCTTTTTAAAAAAAATTTGTATTCACTTTGCTGTAATTTATAAAACTTTGGTTAGTTTTAAAGGGCTTTCAAAATGTTTGCCTTTAGAGAGCCAAGATTGTTTTAATTTAAAATTTAATTTAAATATGTAATTAGAATTCAATGTTATTTGATAAACCTATGGTGCAGTTTGAAAAAAAAATTAGATTTGATTTTTATTCATTGGCTATATTATTCATAGGGTGGACTTGTAGCTGATCCAAAAGCTCTGAATACATTACGAGAACTACTAGTAATCATTAGAATATGGAGTCTTTTGAATGAAAGTTGTCTTCCAGTGTTTACCAAAATGGCAGGTATGTATCTCCCAGTAAATAAAAATTTAGAAAATTATATTTCATATTTCCAACATTTATATTTATCCTTTATTTTAAAATTTTATTAATATAAATGAAAATTACCTTCAAGTTTATTCTTCCTGGATTTTTTATTGTTTTATACATAATTTAAGCATAATACATATTCAAATGTAGGCTAATACATAATTATGTCTACAATTTAATATTGAATGGAAACATGCTTGATTTAAATAATTATTTAATTGCTTAATCTGTAACCAATATATATCTATGCTACTATGATTGAGTAATTATGCGAAGTTCTTAAAATTGTAAATATATCTATTAACCAAGAAGGAAGAAAAGAAAGATAAAAAAAAATTATAAATAAATAAAAACTAAATTAACATGTTTTGACTTCATCAACTGTTTATTATATTTCATTACAAAGCAACAATATTTGAGGAAATTGTGTTTAAGATTATTTTTTTTTCTGTATTTTTATTCAACAAATATAATTGCTATGATAATTTATTTTTTCCATCTACTTATAATATATGGTAAGCATTGATTGAATTTTTTGTATGCATTGATTGAATTTCTTCATGCTTTAATTCCTGGGCATCTATTAAAAATTTGTAAATAAATGAAAGCTCACTAAATATGTTTTGGTAAAAGCGTATTTGTAAATTAGAAAAGAAAAATGCCCTCCTCCCCTCCCTTTTTCTTTATAAAGTATATGTTAAAAATATTTTGTTCATAAAACATTAATTTACAACCCTTTAAAAAGCAACTATTTATATAATCATGAAACGAAATCACATAATACAATATTTTGATTGTTGATTTTATATATATATATATATTTATGTCCTAGATTTTTGTTTTTAAAATTTATAAAAAATTACATTCCTGTTCATTTCTATATTAATATGTGTTTTTAATAATATTGGTATATTTCTCTTCATAGAAAATTTAGATGTTCTCTCTCTGCTTTTTAAGCTCTTAACAAAAACACTACTTGCTCATGGCTCTGAACCAGATGATTCTTTATTAGGTGAGATTTCTTATTGAAAGAATTAATTTAATATTATTGTATAAGATTCAAAATCTTATGTGTTTGTTAAATTTCCTTTTTATTTAGATGAATGCAGCTTGCTTCCAAATCAAGTGCTCATTCCAATTATAGAGCTTGGCACTCAAGCTTTTGGTATGTTATGTTTCATTTCTGTTATACTAGAAAATCCATATAATTTACCTCCACCCCTTCTTACTCATTTAATTTATCTAAATTTTTCATAAACAAAGTTGTATAATTTTGGGAAAAATTGATCATTAGATTTTAGTGAATCTCCCAATTTAGATCTATGTATGAAGAATACATTTTCGAAATTTTGACTGTGTGTGAACATAGTAACTCAAACACCCATTGAATGGATAGATGAAATTAAAATTATAGAATTTACTTAAAATTTTGGATAAAATTAATCTACAAGAAATCTCAATTTATCTACCTTGTAAAGATATATAGGAACTGAAAAATAGAAAGTGTTAAATGGACAAAATTTGTGTTGCTGAAATTGCAAATCTGTTTTTTATCATTGAGTTGGCCATTATTAAGCAATAAATTAACCATCTGTTAGTCTATATATTTTTATAAATTTAAACACAATCATATCCAAACTCAGACATTATTGATAAAGGAAAATATAAGTTATTTTATAAATCAAAATTGTATATCAATGTCAAACTTGATTTAAATCAGTCAAAAAATGTATATTTGGTTTTCTTCATTATATTAGAATGCATATCACCATATTGTGATCTATATGTATATCCAGAAGGAAAATGAAGTAGGTTTAGCATGCATTGCCACTCTTCTAAGTATTAATTCAATTTTAAGAAGCATATAAGAAAATTAATAATTAACTATTCTTACTATTTTATTATTATTTATGTCTTCATCATTTTCTTTTGATCTTTAAATATATATTCTGATTTCACTGTGTAATATTCATATTTAATTCATACTTTTAATTTATTTATGCTTATACATGCTTAATTTATTTATACTTATATGTTTAATTTATTCATACTTATACTCCTTATAGGTGTTGCAAGTCCAGCTTTATTTATGAACTCTCTTCCCCTGCAATTTGAATATTATTCTCAACCTGAATTTTTAAAGTACAATAGTAAAGTCCCTACTATTGAAGGTACCATTCCACAAAACCATAAAAGTGACATAGTAAGGCATGTTAGCCTGGGCCGAAATCCTACTCATGTACGACAATGTACACGGTAAGTTTTGGATTTTTCAAAATTCCCTCACGTGACCACACCTCTCTTGTTAAATTTGACATTCTTCTAATGAAGAAATTCATACAAATGTGTTATAGTTGAAACACACTTATAAATAATTTAAAGAGAGAGGGGGGTTATTTGTGGGTATATTGAAAGTTGTAAACGTTTTTCAGTATACTTATTTATATCTTATAATGTATTCCATTTTTTAATGAGAGTAAATACCAAATTGCATACAGAGATGTGATGCTCTCATCAATCCACAGTTTTCAACTTTTATAAGTCCAATCTTATCAGATTCATTATTAATCTCATCTCTTTCTGCTTTTGAAGGAATTTGAAGTTCAGTGGTTTAAAAAAACTATACTGCTGATAAAAGGAACAGAAATCTCTGTAAAATATGAATTCAAAATCAAAGAACTACAAACCACTAGTTCTTAACTAAAATAATAATAATGTTTCTGACAAACAATATAATCGAAAGAAAAAGCTAGTGTCAAAGAAAACTGCAAAAAAATATTTAGCACATTACCAAATTTCTGAGAAATAAGCATCTTTTAAAAAATTATTCTCAATTATCAACAATTTCTCCCAATCTGAATCTTGTAAATAAAATGAAGCTGTTTGATATGCAGATGTGACTATTGCTCAAAAATGTACAATGTAATTGTACAAGGTATGGAGTAAGGGTTTACTGACCATTAAATAAATGAATATTTACAAAAATATGCTGATGAAATATGTTGGCAATGAAGTATATTGTCTTTCCCTTTACATTTATTGTCTTATATGCATTTAAATTTCTATTGGACAATATACTTAAAGTATCCTTGGGAAAATCATATGCTATTGATTTCTTATTTTTGTGAATATTTTGAAATAAAAAAAGTAGTTGAACTGCAGTTTGGTTATTGTTTTGTAATTTATGATTTAATCCATACTTTTTGTCTGTTTTTCTTTGTATGTTGTTTCATATCCTTTTTGAGATTTCTTCTTACTTTTTACAATGATCCACCTTTTGGAAAGAAACTCTATTACTAGTAAAAATGAATACAGTCTAAAGTCAAGACTGTTTGACATATAAGCTGCAGATAAAATCTGGCTCATATATAATTAGGGACATGGAAATATGCATTGGAAAGCAGTTTCTTTTTAAAATTTTAATTGTAAAATATAAAAATAAATTTTGAAATTTTGCCACGATGAAATATTGTAAAAATATAAATTTCACTCCTTTTTGAAATTTAAATTTTTTTTATTGAGAAATTTTTTGTCATATATATATATATATATCCTTGTATTCTTTTTTATGTTGCAAGGAAGTTTACTTAACCTTTACTGTTCCAGTGGCTTTTCAGACATTAAGGATTAAAATGTATGGGAATAAATTTTTATCCATTCAATTTTTGTTACTTTGAATAGAACAGAGAATACATATATTTATTTTTGCTATTCATTAATTATCCATTCAAATCTTTCAATCAACTTGATTATTAAAATTCAGTACAAGTTAAATATTGTGTGATTAGCCAAGTAATAAAAAGTGCACCTTTTTCTTGCACGCCTAAATCCATCCAAAAATGGACAGTACATTGCCCCCTCTCCATACATGTACATCTCTCTGTTCTTTAAAATGTATAAGTAGATATTAATTGGCTATTTTAGCTTTTTATTGAATCTAATGCTAAATTTATCGGATCTATCTTAAATATAGTTTTGAAACTTTATTTTTATTTTAACCAGTTGCTACAGTTCTTCAATGCTTAAAGCTGGAGCACGATCTGCTGCAACCAGAGCTTGGGATCAACGTTGGCTTCGGTGTTGCCCATGTGGTGGACAATGGAAGTTTGTTGAAGTTTCAAAGTCTTGATCATGTTTGTAATACGCATTGTATTAATCATATCAAGCTTGTAGCATAACAGCTTGTATATATCATGGACTTTTTAAACTATTTTATAAATTATATATTTTACATTTGTGTGAATCATAACTTCCTTTTGTGTCATTTGAAAACTAACATGGAAATAATATGAATCTTTTAAAAAATCATTTTAATTGAAAATGCTGTTTTTTCTTTTAATACAGCATTGCATTGAAAGTTCTTATCTGTTCTATAAAGACTTATTCGGGCACATTTCAACAACTCGTAATTTATATTAAATTGTTTGTTCCTTATATTAATTAAATACTATTAACAAAATAAATGTGAAATTATATATGTTTTGAATAGCAGTAACAGTAAAAAGATTTAATGAATTAGAAGAAGAAATATTATTATATAAATATTTATAAACATAATACCAGGTAGGAAAAGAATATTCTAATGTGAATTTTCATAAAATTGTAAAGATTTGTGTACTTTTTTTATATTTTTTTAGTATTTTAAAGCCAGAAAAATACTATTGAAAATCAATCCTACTCATGTAAATTGTTTTTTTTTTTGTATCATTTAGTATTATTTTCACATTCAAAAATATTTGAGTGCTATAATCTTTTTTGAAACATTGCAATCCTCTCCTAAAACATAAGCACAATTAAGTATTTATATTTTAAATGGTAAATCAGTTGTAGTTACATTTTATTTGAAAAACAATATTTTCCTAGTGATAGTTTTATAACAGAAGATGTCAAGATAATGATAAAAAATAGTGCCTAAAATTTGCAATATTTTTTTTCCATCTAAGAGAAGTTAAATGCCTGCCAGGAAATAAACAAATAATTTTCATCTATTAACTTTTATATATATACTTATTTCAGAAGTTCACTCACAGTATTTAATTAAAATGTTACACAATCTTAAATTTGATATGCTAATTGATGACAATATTTCAGTTATAAATGAAGATTATCTCTTAATAGAAACCAGAACGGCAATAAGTTCACAATATAAGAAAGATGCACTTTATTGTGTTAGTAAATCCGAGATAAAAAAATCATTTAATTAATAATAAAACAGTTTGATAGAGAACTGAAACTTTTTAATTATTTATTTTTGAAGAACAAAAGAAGGGTGCGAAAATAATTGTATAGAATTTTTCCAGTGAATGTAAAAAGAAATAATAAAAAACTAAATTAAAGAAATTTTACAAGTAAAATAATATTTAAGCTATTAAATTACAACTTTCATTTTCAAATTAGTTTAAAGAAGAATTTAAATAAAACATTTATTTGACTAAAGTTTCAAACTTGCAGATTAAACATACTTAAGATTAAGCGACTTCAAATGGGAAATTGGCAATAAAATATAAGAACTAATATTTCCCTGTTAGAAAATGTCTCTTAAAGTAGTGATCAAAAATGGTACAACAATGGTTTTGGTCACCAGTTTAATGAACATATTCTCATTTACAACTTCATCTGGAAACATAACAGATCTCCATTCTGTAGTCAAATAAGTTCAGCCTGATACTATTTTAAACAACATATGTCAGTGATTTGGAGTTAGTAGCATGAATTTTACAGGATAATATAGTCCAGATTTGTTTGCCAATGCTTTGGTTACAACAAAAGCTCAAATTCCTACAATAGAACAACGCATCACAGCCTAACAAAAGTTATCTTAGTAGTGATGTGTCGACTGGATTCCACTTTTCTTGATACATACGTTACTATAATCCCTTCTGTCAACAATAATTCTTAATGGATATAACCAAACCGAATTTTTACACAATAATGCAAAAAAGAAAATAATTGCAGCATTATTGCAGGGCCTCATTCAAATTGAACAAATTATTGATACTTTTGTCACCTGTTTAAAGATATTCCTGATTCAAATCTAGTTTATAAAACTAAGTCATAATACTCGCATAATAAGTTTACATAAAATATTTCAAGTATATGTAATTTCAAGTTTATTAAAGAGTTTATAGCTTTTGTTCTTCGAGAGTGAAACTTGAATAGACATTATCTTTTAAATATGCAAACTTGCTTAACCATCTTCAAATTTCATTTATTGATAACTCCTTGTTGATGTTTCGAATTTGATCTTCTTTCAGTATATCATAAAGCACACATAATTGAAATTCATGTATGACATAATTTTAATAACTTTCTGAAGTTTTTGTATTTCAATGGGATTTTTTTTCTTTCCTTTTTTCAGAAACTTTAAACTTAAAAAATATATATTCCCAAGTAACATTTATTGTGCAAACAAATACATAACTATTTACATTTAAATATATGTACAGGAATGTTAAGGAAAAAATAATTATGTCATATATTTGAGAATTCCAGACTTCTCAAGTTCTGCATGAACTATATCTTTCCATCCTTTGTTAGCAGCTGGGTTTATTGGACTTGGGTGCATAATATTAATAATTGTAATATCAGGTATATTATATGCATTTACTACTTTTTTAGCTCTTTCTTCAGCAAATTTTCCTACTCCAACAATAATCTTCACTTGCAGAAGCATGATTACTTTATACAAAGCTTCATCACAAATTTGAAGTAATGCTTTCTTTTCCTGTACCTTCAGAACTGCAGGAGTGATGTTTTTTGCAGATTCTGTCATCATGGAGAAAGGACAATAATTATGAACATAACAGTTCTTAAAAAAAATTTCTGGTGTCCCACAAACATCTTCCATGAAAGACCAAAACCTGCTTCCACTAACCTATTTAGAAAAAAAAGTATGAACTTTTCACAAACAGTAAATATTGCAATTAAGTCGTTACAAAAAGCTGGTGGCCTATCCAATGTTACTTTCCGAATAGTGATTTAATTATGTTACAATAAATAAAATTATTACACTATAGATTTTAAGGAACAGAAATAATTTTTCAAATTCATTAAATATACACTTATATAGATACTTTTTTAGTGTTGTATTGCTTGCAACTAATTCATATAAGTAAATTGTGTATGTTTTATTATCAAAATATATTCAGTTTTTTCACTACCTTCATAAAATTTATATGTTAATTTAAGTGATAGATTTTCTTTCTATCATATAGATTTCTCAAATTATCTGTGATTCACCCTAAAAGAAAGATTGAAAGACAAATAAACAAAATGACAAACACTTAGTGAGAGAAGCATCATTGATTAAAGAATTGCATATTTTTATAACGTTTTTCAAGGACATGATGGTCAAGAAAAGTATAAAAATAACCAAAATTTCCTAAACACTTTTCCATTCAGTGATTTTCATTCTTGGAATATATTTATAAATTTAACTTTTCCTAATACAAATATAATTAGATTATGTAAAAACTGCAATATAAATAGAAATTTATTTAAAAATAAACTAGTATGCAATAATATCATTTTTAATAATAATAAAAAGTTCCGAGAAGAGGATTAGGAAAATGCATTAAAAAAGCAAATTCAAAGTAATTCTTTTAATGAATGCCCTTAATGATATTTTTAGTTTTTTTTTTTCTCTTCAGTAAATTATCTTATAAATAAAATCTTCCTCTTACAGAAAAAAAAATCCATTTTTTAGGGGTTATTAAAAATAAAAGGTAAAGAAACTCCCCAAACTACTATTAGAGGATCTCCACTAATGTCAAATGATGAAAGATAAGAGAAGCCAGTATATGACAGTATATATTTTTGAATCAACTGCAGATTGTTTTACTAATAGTTATGCATTAAATAATATAATTCAATTCAAACTTTTTCAACAAAACAAATAATTTCTTTAAAAAAATATCTAAAAGATGAAAGATTATTTGTTGCTCAATACATATTTGATCTGAAAGTATATATATATACAATAATAATAAATGTTACTCAGAGAACATTTAATGTAACCATATATTTTATTTTTCTTCTGAATAATCAGGTAAAAATACCATTCTTAAAATCATTTTATTTAAACATGATTATGAAGGAATTATGAGTCCTTAATATTGACATTTATGCTTTCAATACTACCAATGAAATATCTCGTCTTTCAGATACATCTAATTACAGGTTTATGTAGGCTAAAATGTGTTTTTTATGCCAGTTTAGATAGATTGAACTTTCTAATAAATACCAGAATAATACCTTTATTTTTTTCAAACTATTTTATTAATAAGTTCAATCTATCTAAACTAGCATAAGAAACACATTTTAGCCCACATAAACCTGTAATTAGAAGTATATGAAAGACATTTCGTCAGTAGCATTGAAAATATTAAAAGCAAAAAGAAGCTTTTGGCATCACAATCTGGCCTTTTATACATATGCAACAGGAAATTTCATTTTTCTTTTTTTTAAAAAGACATTTCTTGAAATGTGTCAATTTTAATGAGGTATAGTAGATCCACAATTAAGGACATCTGAAGTAATCAGACATAATCTAAAGTCTATACCAGCTCATGCATATTTTTATGTTTCACTTCATGTAGTTGGATTTTATAAATTTGAAGAGGGGAAAATCTTATTTATCATGTACATGAGATGAATTACTTTTTAACTAACTATTTTGCCCTTTTAAGTTATGCATAAACTAATCATTAGCCTCTTCAGTCAAAATTTATTATTTAATTATTTGAAAAAAAGTAGTGAATAATATTTTATTTTCTGGAAAGTCATAAATTAGGTAGGGAAATTCTTAAGAAGTACTTTTACAACAATTTGCTGTTTTCACACAAGTTTTTTAATGGAAAGCAGCCTTGCAAACATTGTAATTTGTATAATAAAATATTTTTTTAAACTTCAAAAATAATAAAGTGAAATATGTGTCTGCATATGTGATGATCTTCCCAGAGCAGGTTGTTTCATCATGTGGAAAACAGCACAAAAAATTTGAATGTAATAAATTTAAATTATATTTGTACTTAGTTTAATAGATTTATGACTTTTAGAATATACAGTCAATATTTAAAACTCTGGTTATAAGAAGTAATTGAATTTACAATGAAAGAAAGGATGAAACATCATTTAATGTTTAGCTCAATTTTTTTATTATTTAGCTAATTTAGCTTATATTTTTACAATTGAAACATATTATTTAAAGTCTTGACTCTGAAAATTGGATTAATTTATATTGATAAATATGATAAATATCAATTTATACTTGGATCATGAATGTCAATGCCATTATTGTGCTAATTCAAAAATAATTATAATAATTTATCAATATATATTCTTATATATGAGACAAACCTCAGATCTGCTACAATTTAAGCCTTCTATTCTTCTTTTAGGATGCTCCTCAACAGGTTTAAAAACATTGCCCTGAATCTTCAGCCAATTATTTACAAAGGCAGAATCACCAAATGGGACCTAAATAATTTTTTAAATAGTAATCAAACATGCAAATGCAAGGAAAAAAAAATACAAATAAAATTTATTGCTTATGTAAATTTAGTAATAAAACTGCATTTTGAATAGAATAATACTATTTATTCCTAAATGGTCAAATAAATTCATAAAGTTTAATATGTGAATAAAAAGAAGGAAGTTTCATAGTTTCTTAGTTTTCATAAACTGACAGGCTATTAATCAACTTCACTTCAGGAGTTTAAAAAGGGCAGGGTAATAAAACATGAAGAAAGATACACATTATTCATAACAATTTTTAAAAATCACATTTTTAATATTCCATGTCAAAGGCTATTTTTTATTAAACTAATTTAATTATAATAATTGCATGTTAAAGAATTAAAAGATTTCTTAGTTATATTTACATTCAAGAATCAAATACTTTGAAACAATAGCTTACATGAATGCAACCATAATTTTCTAGTAAAATAAAGATTAGGGATCCAATAAATAATTTAGTTCCATTTTAAATACTAATAAAATTCAACTTCCTAAAGCTTACAGAGAAATAATACTACAGAACATAAAAGCAAAAGAAAACATATATCCATTTGAAATCTCTTTTCTCTATTAGATTTAAAATCAAACTATACCTATAATTTTGATGTCAAGTATATATACCAAAGTTCATATTTCTAGCTTGTTTTCAATTATACCAACCACATACATACAGTAGTAAGCAGACAACATAGATAGATTAAGTATGAAATTAGGCAAATATATACAATTTCAGAGCTAAAAACTACAAGCCAAATTTCATCTGTCGAATCATCTTTCAATATTTAATATATTTTTACTTTATATATATCATTTATTAAAAAGTAAAAGTCATTCATAACTAATAGAATATTGAACAAGTGAATTGAAACTCTAATAAATAAAATAACTTTTAAATATACAAATTATCCCTGTCTAAGCAATGCTGTCCTGTACAAAAGAGGGGTCAAGTGTAAATATAATTGGGAGAAGGACATAAAACAACTTTATGCAAGATAATAATCCTTTAATGAATTTTACTAATTACGGTATAATAACTTAAATTTACTATACTATCATAGTTTAGTATATTATTTTTCAGATATGTTTGCAAATGATAATTAATTAATTTTTTTATATGCTTAACATTCCAACTGCATAATTAATCAATAATAAATCAAAGAGCAAAAACAATTCTTTCATAAATTTTAGCACAATTTGCATAAATTTTGCCTCATTTTCTGACAGATTTTAGAAAAAATCGTTGACATTTTCAGTTTATGCTAGTTTTCAAACACATTTTTATTATTTTAAATTTTGAAAAAGATCTTTCTGAAAATACGGTGATGAATAGTGAAATTTAAATGCATTTCATATATCTTTATATAAATATTGAATAGTTGTAATTATGAAAGGCAAGATTTGATATTAATTTCTGATTTTATTAAATGAGTCAATTAAATCAATTTCATTGTGTCAAGTTATATTTTCAAGGTTTTTTCAAAATTTGTAAAAACCATCTTTAGATAGTTAGTGAATGTTATTTGAATTAAATGAAAATGGACTCATATTTATAATAAATTTTGAAACTTAAAATAAAATAAAGATATATTCAGTTGTGACAAGAACTATGTAACCATCTAGATATTTGCATGCACAGTAAGATACAAAATACTCAGACTTTACTTTATCAGAAATGTATGATAATCTCATCATAATATCAAATGTATTCATATCCAGATTAAAACCAACAAAAAATGGAAGTATTTTCATTTTGCAAACTCTGTCAGTGACACAAGGCTAATTATTTGCAAATTCCCTTAGTCCAACTATGTTTTTAAATACGAAACATTTAAATTTTTTTTTTAAATTTAGCTTATAAAAAATTAGTTATTTCATGTAATCAATGTCTTAGAACTTAATTCTAATGACTTATTTAATAATTATATCAAATTTTAATTCTGATTTATCAATCTGACAAAATTTTCATTTTTATTTCACATAACACTATATTTTATTGGAATTTCATCTGCATTCTCAATATTAAAAATATATCTAAAAAAATTCCAAACCATATAATTAGTAAAGGACTTTGTACCAGTTAATCTAAGTGATCTTTGAAAATGGCAATGAAAAAAAAAAATTATGCACTCAGAGAATGATGACAACAATGCACTTGTAAAAGCCCCCAAATATTGCTCCCTATTTTATTTGAGGTTATTCCTTTAAGAAACAAAACTCTTAAGAAAGATATTGCATTATCTTAAAATCCCATATGATGCTTGAATATAATAATAAATAAAGATAAAGTTTGTATATATTACAACATTGTGTTTTCATCTGCTTCATGCAAGTCTCCCATTTGAAATACAGCAGTAAAGTTTATTCAATTTTTATTAACATATGGAAAATTTTTTTAAAAAATAAAGAAAAAAATAAGCAATTCTGTCTTCTTAATGAGAATTACATTTAAAAGAATTCATATTCTAATGGTAGCCTCAGTTATATTCAGTTATAATTCTTATTCATTTTGAAAAACTACAGCAGAAAGTTTTTAATGTGTTTCCATTTCTATAACAGTATTTTTAAAAATGGAATGGAAATTTAAAAAGAATTCCCAAAGAAATAATGCTTTAATTTTTTTACATTTATGTAATGAATTTTCATCTCTTTATACAAACCTCCTTTTTTAAATATAGCAATATACATGATTTACACTGATTAATTAAATTAATATTTTTGAACTGGTTATAAGATTATTATATATATATATATAAGAAATATTCTGTTTGATTTCTTATCATACATATGGAAAGAGGCAAGATTCAATATAAAGGTTTACAGAATGTCAAACTCAATGTTTTTTTTTTTTAATCTTTTGAACTGCCCTTTATAATATAATATATTAATAACTGCATCAGGAAATGACTAATTGCTTTTAGAAATTAAATCATTTTCCTGTATAAGGTTAACAAGTAAGAGAAAAAAATTTAAAAAAAAGAAGCAATCTGAAATAGATTAGTTTAATCTTAATATAGTGAGTGTGACATTATGATCCACTAATATGATGAAATTGTAAATATTATTTTAATATTCAGTAACAGAAAAACAATACATTGTTAGAACTAATGAATCTACAAAAAATATTTTTATCTGCATGCTTATTCTTAAAAAATTAATGCATGCTCTTAGTAAAACTTAAATCGTGAAATATATATTACTCCATTTTGTGCCATTCCAAATGGTCCAGGATTCATTCCAAGAAAAAGGACTATCTTTTGACCATTGCAGTAAGTCCTTACATAAAATTCATGTGTTTCCCTAGCGTAATATAAAGGGTTGTATATGTAGCGAACATTTTCACTAAATGTCAGATTTGACAACAATTTACACTGCACCTGCTCTATTTCCAGAAGTAAATTTGGTATTGAATAATCATCCATTACTAAAATTTATAGCAAATTAACCATGTTAAAAATTAAACATTTTAAATACAAAGTAAAGATTTTTTTCTCCTTCCCTGTGATTACTAAAATAATTTTTAGAAACCTTTCCAAAAGCAAATGTTATAGTTAATGCATACAGCTACATTGTAACTATTGCTTATGCATGCAAAACTAACACCACGTGATACTTAAGAGAGGTAAACAAAGGTCCTTTGAATCAGAAACCAAAACTAGCATTTATTTACATTATGATTCTTTCCCCTCCCCCTATCGATTACTTAACAGCTGTTTCTAAATCTTTTTAAATCGAATTCCTCACAATACATTCTTTTCTTTCTTTCATTAAACAGTATAGAAGCTAACCGCTTTTTTCCTTGCTCAGTATTTATTTCACTGTAAAAAATTAGTTTCCAATATCATTTGATTTTAACGATTAAATATATCCTTTTTCTCATATATTAGATGATTCTCGAAGCAAGAAACAGCATCCTGTGATCTTAAAAGGATAATACGGAGTTTGATTGAGTAAACATTTAAGTATAATTTACAGAAACTTAACGTTTTTAATTTATAAAATACTATTACGGAATATTTTATCCTGTTAGAAAGTTAACTGCAACCAAAAGATTCCTTATTTGGCATTTTGCCAATGTACGTGTTATGTTTACAAGCAAACCGATACTTCAATTTCGTCGTTGTTTTAAAAGTTAAGGAAACTTAAAACATCGTGAAACTTTTTACTAGAAAGCAACTGAATAGAAAGAATAAGCGTTTATTTAAAATGATTTATTGTTAGTAACTGACTGTCAAGGATAACTGCACTTTCATCTGGGTTTTTTTTTTCCAACTATTTATTTGAGTGAGTAATGCAAATTATGTACAATTCTTTACCATAAACAACGATCGTTTTCATATGTAAATAACTAATACAATACATAAATTTAGTAAATGTATTTATGTATCAAAGAATTACATTAAACGTTTGTATCTTAACAATTTTTCAGTTTGTGTAAAAAATTATTCTAGTTGTTACTCATTGTAAACTTCTTGACTGTTATTCTTATTAATGATTTGCTAAGTAAAAAGAAAAAAAGGATATATTCTAATAATTTTATGGTTTCAGAGATTTTGTTTTATGGACAAAGATTTGATAAAAATTCCTTTGCAATTATTGGAATGTGTACATTAAAAATCAAAAGGTAAAAAGATCATTTGTCTCCATCATTGGAGACAGATAGTCTAGATACATATATCTGCATTCTTAAATAAAATATAGAAAAGTTTCATTAAGAGGTTGAAAAATTTATGGTTTTTATTGTTTGTGAGCAATATTAGTTGATTAAATCATTTAATTCATCTATATCTGTTCGAGAAAATTGTGATTGTTTTTATGAATTTATTATAAGATTGACCGTGGAAACTTACTTTTTATTAAAATTACCATTTATTGCTTTTCAACTTTCTTCATCAATAAAGTCTGCTTGTTATGATTTACAGTATTATTTACATTTTTTTTATGCATCTGCTATGCATTTGTTGGCACTAAAATCTGCCGGGAATCTTTTACTGCCACAGTTTTATAATAAAAGCAGACTGTTTCAATTTTCTTCATCAATAAAATCTGTTTGTTAAGTTTTACAGTATTATTTACATTTTTTATGCATCTCCTGTGCATTGTTTGCACTAAAATCTGCTGAGCAAGATTTGTGCTAGTGTAGTGGAAAAGTACAAAAAATTTTTATGAGAATGCAATTTTTTTTTCTGTTGACATCATATAAATACTATCTTTTTTAAAAAAAATTATATCTTATTTAAAGCAATGTTTTTTAAAAAATTAGTAGTATTTAAAGTGATAATTTTTTAATATCTAATTGTAATGATATTATAATTGTGACTTAATGATTCAAGCTGTAGATCTGCAATTAATTTGAGTGCAATAAATAAGTTGATAACTTTTTTTAAACTTACTGATGTAGCTAATATTTAGAAATAAAAATATTCCTATTGTTTTGAATTTTTGTTTACAAATTGATATAAACATTATTTACTAGGATTTCAGCAGTCTCGAATGGTATACTGGTGGGTGGTGGGACTAATCCCCGTTAGGTTAAAAATTTCCAAAAAGTCCAATAGCAGATTTCATAGCTTCTTCACGTGAAAACCCCAGGCATTTCAAAATGTGCTGCAGGCAAAACAGAGCATTGTTGCATTTGGGACATGATGGATATTTTCTTTCACCATCTTCAAAATTCAAACACTTCAAGTGGCGAGTAGAGACATTGTCGTCTTATATATTCTGGAACCCTTAAATGTGGTGGCGGCTCCAGGAGGTTTTTGAAAGTACCAAGTGTGAGTCGGAGGGTCAGCCCAGGTTTTAGAAGTAAATTGCTTAACAATGGAAGAGATCTCTGATGGTATTAGAGCCATGCGGTCCTCCGGGTTCATAGGATTACCAGCCTTTGTAAGTACGTCGACCATCTCATATCCAGGCAGACCAACATACGAGGGGACCCACTGAAAATGGATCAGATGTTGATCTAGAAGGCTTTTCAACAGGAGTAGTATATTCCTACTGGTACCATCACTGATGGATTGCCAATTTGAAAGGTGCTGGATAGAGAATCGGCTGTCTGTAAGGATCCATATCTCCGAAAATTCTTTTCCTTTATTGCCATTTAGCAAAGAAAGTCCACTCATGATGGCGATGAGTTCCGTTCTGAAGACAGAAGCATGCTCAGCTTTTCTTTTTTCAAACTTGATGGAGTGGTTGAGGAGTTCTATGAAAACTCCGCTGCCTGTTGCATTGATCTCCAATTTACTTCCATCAGTATAAATCCTGGCTGCTCCGAAAGGAATCTTGTTAATAATCTCTAGGGACAATTGCTTTAGTAAATGTGGGTGATCTGACTTTTTACTTGCATCGGGTGTTAGGTTAGAATGGAAAGTAACTCCTTGCAGTCTAAATGCATGGTTGATCAAGGAAGTCAAGCAGAAAGGTTCAACACCAGGATACAGTAAGTTTTGTATGTGTGCTTGGGAGAACGGACTATTACGTTTCAATTTTTGGTTATTGCACCAATTTATTAAATATTGTGATGTTCTGTGTTGGTCTCTAAAGCTGATCAGTTTATTGAAGTACTTAGTTAAACAATACTTCCTTCTCATATGTAATGGTTGAATCTACAATGCTATACTACAAGGAATTTAGTATAAATTAAAACAGTGATGACTATTTTACGATAACTTAAAGTCTACTGAAACTTTTTAAAATCTATTTTAATTGCTTTTAAAAATATGCATTTAAATTCAACTTATTTTCGTATGTACTTCCATTTATAAGTGAAACATTTTTTAAAACTTTTCTAAAGCATAATTGTTAGAATCAACTTCTATTCAAGTCTTTAAAGAAATGGTTTTTCTCTATCAGATAGGCTGAAGTGATCAATCACTAAATATGGCTCTTAATGCATCTCTAGATTATATTTCTTCAAATAAAAAATTAATTTCAAATGAAATCAGTTATTCTTACATAAATTAACTATCTTATTTTCAAAATTGTTTGTTATTGTTACTTTATTACAGCATCAAAACAAAATTTGTACATTTGATAAAATTGAGTATGTTAGTAAATTGAGTTGTTATTGTAACTCTGCTGTTCTATTCAGGTATATATGACCTGAAGTAAAATTGAAACCTTCATAAAAGCATATGGCAGGGGATATTTCTACGAAACTTCTTTACCTCTTTGGTAAATAATATAAATGTGTATTCCTAGAATGATTTAGGTTCTTGAGAGATTCTTATTTTGAAGGAATATTTTTCAATTTATACCTAATATATCATTCAGGTCAGTATGACCCAATGCAAAATAATAATAATTAATCATACATGTTCACTTTTGTTTTTAATAATTCAAAAGAAAAGAATGACAATAATTTATATAATTATGTGTTTTCGAAACTAATTTCATTGACATGTGTTTGGTCACATGACAAGAGAGTGCATGAGAAATCCAAAAGATGATACAATTAACAGAAGGCCAATCTCATTTCTATTTTTGCAATGTTTGTTTTTTCTGCTGTATTTCGTTTTCTGATATACTGTAAAAGAATTGTGCCTATGAATACGCGATAAAAAAATAATGAATTGCCGAAATTTGAGAAGGCTTCAGCATGTGCCAAATGTGTAAGATGCAATCTCTGTCCATCAAGCAACAACAGCAAAACAATGCAGCAATATGTTATGCTGCAATTGTAAGAATCACATTTTCAAATTTCATATAAAATGTTCATATGTTCAAATTGTTAATAAAAGTATTAATTTTGAATACTTTTCTGTCATTTTTTAGATGCTTTACATTATTAAATCTAATTTTAAATTTATAGTACTATTATTTAAAACATTTCTTAAATGATACCTGCCAGTTACTGCAAAAAAGGTTAGTTTTCTTAGTCGGTTCATACTGACCAGAATGCTACATATATGAAGTAAATATAAACAGATTAGCAGAGTTAAATAAACCATCCTAATTTGGATAGCAATTTTAACCTTTTTAAATTATCAGTCAATTCAACATTCTTTATTTATTTTAGTATTATTAGCATGATTAAAAAAACCATTCGCTGCTTTTTTCTTTTTTTTTTCTTTCTCTCTCTCTCTCTCTCTCTCTTTTTAACATCTTTGCTAATTAAAGATGGTCCCACCCTTCTTTTCACTCTTGAACTTGTTTTCATTTGTGGAGAGATGTTGAGTAGTTATATTATATTATTGTTAAAATCATTCACAGGCTTTATTGTTGGAAGTTTGCCACATAGGGTTTTTCTTGTCTCTCATCTTTGAAGCAAGAAAGAAAAAAATGCTGGAAATAAGACTGACACAGATATGGTAGAATGTGTGCAAGTGGATAAAAAAGGAAAAGGGATTGTTAGTTTCAAGAAGAATTAAAATTATCACTGTTGCCTCTCTAGTGTTTTGCTTTATTATTATTTCAGTGACAATATTTTTACTTTTTGGGTAGCTTACATGAGTTTCACAGGATTTTTTAAATAAAAATTCACCTCATGTGTGAATTTTGAATAATTTTTTAAGTGAAAAAAAAAAATTATTGGTTGATACTTGGATTAGTTTATATTTACAAAAATTTAACGTTGAAAAATTATAACCTGTAAGATTTTAAAATTAAATGTTGATTAAACATTTAAAAAAAATGTTTATGCTGCTAGCTGATATTCAGTGTGTTGGTACCACAGAAGGAATCATTTTTGAATTGTTTGATATTTGGAATAGATATCTTGTTTAATTAGGAGTTGTGGGCAGAATTATATTTACATTCTTGTCAACAATAATATAGGTAATATAGAAATTTAGTGATAAACAAGAAGTATAAATTATATATATAAACTTTATTATTCATTTGTTTAAGGTAGACAATATTTTTAATTTTTCTGTCTTGAGCAAAAATGAATAAATTTCTTGACTGTTTCGTTCTTGAGCATCCACCATACAATTAGCCGTATGATTTAATCTACAATTAGCCAATAGATTTAATCTATAAACTTGAAGCGATTGACCTAGCACCTTTTTAATAATCGAAAATGCTAGTTGAATAGGGAACTGTAGTTGTTTGAAATCAAAAGGCTTGTCAGTGGGAACAATGAAAATGTGTTATATAAACTTCACCATTCAATTTTCCATTAAGAATATTGCTTCGATTCTTGTTGCATGCTGATCTTTTGATTCTGATATGCATGGTCAAGTGACACATAAATGTTGTCTTTTCATTCTTGCTGCTTGTTGATCTTGAGATTATGAAACATGAATTTGCAATCAATAAATCATATGCTTCCTTGCTCACTTGTTCCTTGTTTGCTTGAAAAGCTTGAATTTGAGACTTTGCACTAACTGTTAGATCTACAAAACAATGAATATTTGAGAGGCATATTTTATGACAAAGCAATTAACAGAATATAGGCTTAGATAAATGAAGCAGTGTTTGTTGATTCCATCAATAAATAGAAAAATTAATATTCAAATTGAAAAAATTTCCATTTTATATACTATACCTTGATTGATTTTAATAATAATAATTCTATTTTTTATGTATGTGAGATAAATTCTGAATAATATGTGCAGTTCATTGCAGACAAAATATTGTGCATTCTGAATAGCAACATCCTGTGTTGATGATCATTCATTAATGAAAAGGAAAAGATAGTGCCTGATCTTATATATATATTTTTCATTTCACTGACTTCGATTGGTATCAATGATAATATTATGTTGTTTGAATCAATTAACTTCAAATGACATGTATGATTTACCATTTATCTTTTGTTGACTGTTCATTTTAAAATAATGCTGAATCATAAAAATACAAGAAACTATTTGTCAATAAACTTAATTGTGTTCAAAATAACTGCCAATAATTACATTATATCTATAACTTTATGTAAGTACAAGCTAGAAGTTGGTAAAGTTTTATTGCAATTGAGTGAACAGTATAGCAGTACATAAAATACAAAAGAAATATTCATTTTGATATATGAGATATAATAATTGCACTACACATATAATCTTCACTCAAGAGCAGACAATAAGTTAACAAACTTCTATCTCAGTCAGATGAATGATATTATGAGTGCATATGATATGAACAAATATACATTCATTTTTATAAATTAGATTCTATTAGCAAAATTCCAAGCCATGAAATTACTAAACATGAACATCATATGTGAATAATTGTGATTGTGTTACTGCAAGTGTTATGCTTTTGTCGCAAATGATAACTATTACTTATTTCTGTTGAAATAGGTTATTAATACTGTTTTTTTTCCTCTTTAGAGACATACTTCTGTCAATGAAATTCGGAAGATAATTACTCATATCAAAAGTACCTTTTTCTTAATGTATCTAGCATCTTATGCTATTAATTAGATTTACCATGATCAAAATTATGCACGACATTACTTTTAATATTACTAAACAGTTGTTTATTATTTTAAGAATTGTGGTATTGATTCTGAATGTTAATATATATTTATTTCAGCTTCTAATAAAAGTTAATATGACATGTTTTTTGTTCGTTTTTAGGCTCAATTTTAGTTTTGCTCAAGATGGGAATACGATGAATTCCTGATTTCTCAGCTATGACAATCTGCTTTGTCCTATCTCTAGTCTTAGTTTGTTCAATTATTATGTGCCTTTCTGTGCAAGGTATAATGATTTTTGCTATTGTTTCCTATACTATTGTGCTAAAAATTTTTGAGGACTTTTTCAATATTTTCCATTATAAATTAATAATGTCATTTTCATTCAAGGAAAAAAGAATATTGTAATAAACTGATTCAAATAAATTTGAGCCATTTGAAATACATGCTGTTTAGCATGAAATTAATATTTACAAACATTCAAAACTTATCGCATGAAAGGCCATGAAGTTCATAGCATGGAGAATTTACTAAGATGTAGAATATCACACGAGACCTATTTTGTAAATCTGCATCACAAATGAAGGTCACTGATCCGTGAATCTTCATCATTTTCAATGTCAAGTTACCTAGCAAAATATCATATTCCAATTTTTCCACAATCAACATAATCCTTTGATCTCATTCTGCATGACTTTTCTTCAGCTGAAGAATTTACTTAATAACCAATGATTCTCGAGCTATAAAGAAGCTAGAGTGTCAGAGACATTAGATATAATGGTAAAAAAGCTTGTTGTATAAAATCATTACATCGAAGGAAATGTAAAAGAAAAGTTTCAATTTGTAAATATTTTCTGGATCTTTTTAAATGTAATATTTTTATATTGATTTATGGTATTTTAAATATTGGTTTTGCTTATTAATACATGAAAAAATTAACAATGACTTATTAAAATTTGTAATAATTGCTCAAAATCTGAATTATAATATCAATGCTATAGAGCAAAATCAAATAATCTCTACTTTCTTTATAAATGGTATTGTTGTGAGAGTATTTTTATATTAGCATAAATGAGAAATAATTTCGTTGCGCAATTTTAAAGAGCTAACTTCGTAACATCATTATTAAACGGGGTTTAAATTAAATTAATCATTAAGTAGTTTTGATTCTAACTCATAAGAAGAAATTGAATTTGTGAATTATCTATTAGATAACTCAAGATATAATTTTTATTGTTGTTTGATGATGATGATGATGATAGCTATCTTAAAAGAAGTTTAATTCTTGTATGCCAAAATATGAGATAAATTTAATGTTAATAATTGCTTTACACTGTCATATTATAATATCAATTTTTTTAAAAATATTTGTAACTTTATTAGGATTTTGCTTAATTTCATTAATTAACAAACTGGCCTTTCTAAAATTTTACATTATTTTTCAATGTTGTTTTTAATTCATTGTTTTATGAAAATTATTATTCCTCTTTGTTTACTCTACAATGTAGTTTCAATAATTGCAATTTGCTCTACAGTTATTTTTTAATTATTATTTCATCTCTTCAATTTTCATAATTTTTTATAATCTTGAAAAATATGCAATTATTTTGTTGAGGTATGCTAAGTTGTAGTAAAATTTAAATGATTACTAATCTTATATATGTAATTATAGATAGTATATAATAAGTCAATAATATTTGTACTGATTTGATATAATAATTAGAAATTTATTTTGGATCCTGTATTTCTTTTTAAAATTCTTAGATTGCTACATTTATAAATGCATTTATAAATTATGAAATGCATGAAGGGTGTTTTAAGAGATTTTTGTATCAGCATACAAATTTTATATGCAGAATCATAAATCCTAATTTTTCTTTTTTTATAGAAATGTAGACGTTTCCTATTTCTTATATTTATATGACTTATTACTTTAGATAATGCAGAAAAACTCCATGGAATCAATTGCAAGGTTGATGAACTGTTTAGTTCTGCATATGTAACACCAGTAGTGGACCAATCCACTTTAGTTACTGGATGCAATTCTCGTGACACAGCATCAGGAGAACAGGTAAATTTCACTTACAACTCCTTCAATTAAATCTCTCTCACTTGCTAAATTCTCAAAATTGTAAATACTCAGCATTTTATATATATATATTTTAAAGATTATTAATCCTGTGAATGTTTATTATATTTTTCCTCTTCACATTATTAGGGCCATCCTAGCCTGATGGTAGGTTGCAGTTTCTAGATTTGAAAGCTCTAAATTCAAAATATGATATCATAAAAATGCTATTGTGTGTTTCCATTGCTTGTTATATTTTTCACCAAGACTTATATGTCTTCTTACTGGTGTGGTTCAAAAATTGAGAGTAGCAAATTTGTTGGATTACGAACTTGGAAGTTACTTTTTTCATTTAATTGTCATTCAAAGTTTTGAAGTTCATCCCAAAATATTCTTTCATTTTGGATGAAGTTACATTAATTTTAAACTAAACTAAATACTTTTAAAAACTTATAAAATCATTCTGTAAAACCTCAAATTTATAGAACATAAAAGGGAAAAAAGTAATTAAAAATTTAGGAAATTAGAATTTGAAAGGTAATTTCTAATTATTAATAGTTATAGTTATGCATAAAACTAAATATAATATTTGAAAATTAAGCATTGACTCATATCTATTGTAATTAAAATAGGTCCTTATTCAACTGTTTTTAATGGGAAATATTATTTAGGCTAAATGTTTGTAAAAATTTCTTAGATGGATGCTAATCTAATTTTCTTTTCTTTTAGGAAATTCATGTTCTTAGCCTTTTGAGAGCTAGTATTCATTCTTTTGAAGCAAGAAATGAATATATCCCAAGTGTTTCTCTTGATGTTCGTCCCCGTTGGAAGGAAAAGCCACCTGCAACTGCTGTTATTATACTTCTCTCTGCTACACCTGTAATGTGGCAAATGAACTTGCACCACATGGGAAATAGTACAAGTTTTCATGTTATTGTAAGACTCACTTTAAATTTCTTTCGTTTGTCTTGATTTAGTTTATTTAAAACCAAATGAAATTTTTAAAAAAATTATAAATTATATGTCTTATTTCCTCAGTATAAAAACTATTTCCTTCAGATATTTATAAAGTTGAATTTGCTCTTAATTCTGCAACAGAAAAAATTACTATAGTATGCAATTAAATTTTTATCATTAATACAAGATGTAAAAAAGAAATACAAAAAAAGTATTTTGATGTATAATGTGTGGATAATTAGACTACAATGAGACTATAAATATTAGATGTACTATGCTTAAATTTTCATAATTATATTTTTCTTCGCTACCAATCTGAAGCTCCATGATTTAGAATGATAATGAAACAAAAACATTTTGTTTAACTTCTTGGGATTATGAGTATATTTCTTTATTGTATATTTGCAAAGTATCCTTTTTTATGTTAATTTATAAATTGTTAACAGAACAGGTTTCAAATAAATTAAAGTAGTTTTGAGAAAAGTCCTATTTTTTAGATAAAAAATTCTTAACAAATCAAACATTTACAATAAAGTGACTCTTTGTACAAGATGCGTAAAATTGCATATTGCTGCTATATATTTCTATGGTCATAAGAGAGATGAGCAAAGGAAAAATGGAATACCAAAAGATTTTTGGCAACTGCAACGAATTCATTAGCTGAATAAACAAGGATACGTCGACATACTAAGCATTATTAGATATTCGAAAATAAGACACGCCAATTTTTATCTTTTAAACAGATTTTGGAATAAAAATCTAAAACTAAAAAATCTAAATCCAAAAGTGCAGTACAGAGTTTTGCTTGCTGTAAGAACTGTTTTATGAGTAATTAAAAATTTTTTGTTATTATGTGTAGACAAGCCGAACTAATTATTATATCTCTATATTTCTTCGTTCTCCTCAATTATTCAATATAAATAGCTACAGAAAATTATGTATTGGGCAGTAATAAACATCATCTTTGAATAGGTTATCTTTGTTAGCTACAACATTCATTTGATACCATTTGTAAAGAAAAGAATTTATTTACTATTATAAATATTCATTATATTAAAAATAAAATATCTATTTTATGTTTTCACTGATGTAGATTCATTTTTACTTGTGGAATACTGAAGGAAATAATTAATTTAATTTTTTTCAAATATTTTAATTGTTTAAAATTAATAAAGTCTGATAATGGCATTGAATACTAGGAGTTAAAAAGATAAATATTGTTAAAGTGTGATTGTTAAATTTGATCATTTTCTTTTTTTTAATTAAAGCTTATATTTTAAAATTATTTTATTTCCCATGTAATTTTCTAATGTTTTGATGCCTTTTCAGGTTAATAAAACATCTCATGTAGTTCCTAGCATTCCAGTACCTGTTACTCGTCGAAAACTTCCTCCCATGAAAAGATTATCAACATGGATTAAAAGTCATCATGGTGCTGTTACATCTTTTTCATTTATTCCTGTTGCTAATGAGATCACATTATTTATCGGCATCGGTATGAATTATTTGTTTTACAATTTTATTTTCAGTGTATTTTCTTAATATAAACTGATAATTTACTTAGAGGAAAATGGAAAAATAAAACTTAATGGATAACCATTTTAGATAGACTTAAAAAATTTCATTACTTATGTATGGGACTATTACTGTCTGTCCATCACAAGAACTCTGCTAGACGATCATCTATGTTTACTCTGGGCGTTATATTCCTGTAGGAAAAGCTCATTTCCCAGAGGTCATTCAAGTTTTTCATGTTGACACGTATAGTGCTCAACTGGCAATATTGTGTATTATTACATTTAATTTTTGGAAAGCAAATGAAAAAAAAGAAAGAAAAAAAAGACGAAATTTGAGTACTCAGAATATTGAAAATATCTGATATCCCTTTTATAAATATACAAAGAGTAAAGCAAATCAAATAGAAAAACTGAATAACTATTTGTAGGACTAACAATTGCACAAGAAGAAAAAATTTACATATAAAATCATGCAAGACAAAAAATTAATCACCATCATTTCATTTGTTTTTAATTTATATACGTTATTAATATAAAATTCTTAGCAGCAATTGCATCTAATTTAATGTAAAAACAATAACAAAATTAATCATAATTATTTCATAATTTTCATGAAAAGTTTATATTCTGGAGTAAAGTAAAGTGTTCATATTTAAATATGTGTGAAACCTTTCCAGACTTATACTTAGTTTTCCGATATATATACTTTTTTCTGAAACACAAAATTAACAATTGCCATTCTATCAATTTTTATATTTTTAAAAATAAAACATTGATTTGTAACTTATTTTCAACATGCGCAAGCTTTCTACTATATAATTAATCTTGCAAAGTATATATGTGAAAGCATTCTGAATTTGAAGGTAACTGAAGTGTTAATTTAGGCACATGCCAGATGTGCCGGATTTAAAAGAACCCAACTTCATAAACCCAACATCGATTTACTAGTAAATTAATACATTATTCTACAAAAAACGAGGTAAATTTTTGTTTTTGTATTCTAGATAGCCATTTGTTCATTTCCCCCGGCTTGAAAAAGAAATATAATTATTTCAAAGAAAACTTTTTTTCACGAACTGTCAATTCAAATAATAGAGTGATAAATGAGCTTTTCTTTTCAATGTATATCAGTCATGACCTCGAAGCAATCAAGGATCCACAAATTCCTGCATGCATTTTATCATTTTGCGGTTGAAAATTCTTCACTTCTAATGTCCTTCACATTTCTGTTCAAAATTTATCAATGTCGTTTGAGAATATTTATCTGTCACCGTTTTTTTATCACAATCAGTGTACCTGAGTAGAAGAAATCTTGTTAAATACTCGTTGATAAATTTTTAGATTCTTGGAATCATATCTACTAAGGAAAACTATTGAACTGTCACAAAATTCTGTTTCTTCTGAATCAAAATCCAATTCAGCACTTCTAGTCTGAACTATAAGTTTGTCTACTACTTCCTCTAAAATTCCATCTTTTTCCCCAATAAAAATTTTCAAATTTTTCCTCATGACAGAAATGTGCCTCCTATTCTTTGGCAGTCACTTCGCCTATAGCATCACACAACAGATTTTATAAGTTTTCTAAATTTAAATCTCTAGTCGCATTCTCTTTTGGATGAGTCTTTTGATTGAAGATCAAACATATTCAATCACATTTTAACTGCAATGGTAGGTAGGGAGTTGCAAGACATGATGCCCATTTTCTTTTATTATGGTGTCAATTTTATAAATGATTTATTTAAGGCGATTGCTATCAATTAGTGAATATAGTTCTGTTTTCCTCATTTTCATATCACATTCTATTCCATTGTGAATCAGCCAGTCAGTCTTTTATTTTTTAGTACTGTAATTGGTAGGTGTCAGATTTGCCACTTTTGTATGACATGGAGCATTGTCAATTCAAACAACACTTTTGGGTTGCAAATTTGGAATGAGTTTCTCCAACACCCATTTCTCAAAACTTTCATAATTCATTTGGCCATGATAATCTCCAGTTTTAGATGACACTTTGTAAATTAATTCAGCGCCATTAATAAATCCAATGTACGAATCAACATGCACAACAATTAATCGATTTTTTTTTAGTCCACATTTATATCGGCTCCTGATACTGTATCATTTGCCAGCATTTTCTACATGTTAAATTCCTGTCATCCCACGTTTCATTAATGAAAACTATCTGGCATTTATTTTGTTAAACTCCCTCATTGTTCGCTGGTAGTTATTCTTCCAAAACACAATATCAGGTTTTTCAATGAGAAGTTTTCTTTTATTTGCACATTTTTTCCAGCAAAAATTCATGGAATATAAAAGTTTTCTCAACGATTCCTTATTCCTATAAAAATTCAACCTCTCTTTCCATACGGAAAGTAATTTCCTTAAGGAAGGCACTTTCTTTTGTTTGACATAAAAATCTTGAATGGTTTGTCGAATTACACATTTGTCAAAGTTGTCAATTTCACAATTTCGGAGAACAAGCCTTTTATGGTGCTTTTCAGGAGTACCCAAAACTTCGTTTCATCCGGAATCAAAATTTCATTTCTAATTTTAATAATAGTGAAATCTGACACTCTAATCACTTGAGCAGCTCTTTTCATGGCTTGTGGAAAAGGAATTTTCAAAGATTTTGCTGCGGCTTCTTCGAAGCAAAACCCTGCAACATTATGCACAATTTTGCATGCTTGTGATTTTAAAGTCTCTCCTTTCTTAAATCGGAAAGGCATTTTAAAGGACATCAAAATTTAAGAGACAAAAAAAATATTAAATAATGAAATGCATTTAATATTAACCAAAGAAAAGATTAATTAAATATAAAAGAAGTAAGCTAAGTAATTATAAAGATCGTGAAACTGCAACTAAAGCCAGAAGACAAATGAGCTACAAGTTTTTCTTATTGCTACAGATTGACGCCAAGATAAAGATTAACCTCTCAGACTTCCATCTGATTCTACCTATTCAAAATGGGTCTTCCCTACTAAAGCCTGCTTCTATAACGCCCACCGTGAACATAGACGATCGTCTAACAGAGCTCTTGTGATGAACAGATGGTACTTCATGCATTATATACTATGATGAACAAAGGAAACAAAATATTCCAGTTAAATATATTGAAATTTCTTAAAACTATTTCCAAAAGATATACAATAAATCATAAAAAGTGCATTTTTTCCCACTTGCTTTCTATCAGACATATATCACATAAATGTGTAAAAATATTCTAAATTAGATTTAATTTATTCTATCTAATGTTTCATGTGAATGTAGAATTTTTAATATAAAGTAATTCTGTAATTTGAATTATGAAATTTTATTTAAATCTCCATTGATCACATATTTGTCCATGCACACACAAATTTTAGTATACAGATACACTAAATAAATATGTTTCTATATATGTTCTCTTTTGAGGTTATAAAATTTATTTTTGTCTACAGATACATCTGATTCTGCTCAAGGTTGCAATTTCAGCAGTCAAGCACAATCAGTTCATGTGAAGGCCAGTTTTGTGCAACTACAACCTGCTACTGGTTGCTCTGTAAAAAATCCAAATGATAATAGAAAGTAAGTGGCTGTATTTTTTATGTATTTATTTATTTTTCACTTAGAAGGGGAAAAAAATACTGTTGCCAAAATATTTTTCAATTAACTTTTCTCATTTTTTCTATGGACTCTGGGAAGTCATGACTAAATTTTTACCCTAATTTCTGCTGACATTCTTTTTTGTTTTGATTGTGGATAGCTCAACTTTGTCATACAGCAAGATCTAGCTTAGACTCTTATGTCAAGCGTTCATAAGATGATGCTGATCAAAAAGTTAACTAAGTTATCTTTCTTATGTTCTATAATAATGTTTTTTGTTGTTTTCTTTCTTTTTTGACATTCATATTCTACAATTATGATGATTAATTTTACTTAAGGTACAATCTTTTATTTCATATCTAAGTAATTTACGAAGAAAGTCGTCATCAATAAGAATATTTTCAGCAAATTTTTTACAAGATGTTTTGTAGATAAATAGAATACATTTAACAATTTGTGCTTTATTCATCATCACTTTTAACCATTAATGTGTAACTTTATGTTTGAGAGTTTCCATGACACTAAGAGAATGGAAAATGCAGGCTATTTAAAAATCATCTATAAAACAGGGATTTTTTGAATTCCGTAAAGATTATTAAATACTGGTTAGAAAAATTAAGAATTATTTTAATTTCTTCCCCTCCCACCCCCATCAAAAGATTGCTGATCTCTTTAAACATAGGAGGTATATAAATTCACTACCATCGCATTAAAAAAATGCCATTGGCAATTTTAAAACAGCAAAAGCTCATCCCTTTTCAATTTACTCACCTTTTCATCACCATAAATCAGTATCAAACACCAAGATTGAGAGAAAAAAAAATACTGTTTTATTATATATGTTGCTGAAATAGTGACTACTATTATTTGCGTACCAATGGAGCTACTGAAACTGATCAGAGATATTTTTAACAGAGAATTTTATATTTGTAAATTGAAATTTATATTTGTAAAAAGAAAAAAAATTAACTGATGTCTGAAAAATCTACAGAAGTTGACAAAAAAAAGCTTTTTATTTCTTTTTGTTCAATATTTGTGTATTGATAACAAAAAGTTACTTTAATTTCTTTTGATCCCTTAATTCTGCTTGCATTAAACTAACTAAGTTGGAGAGCATTTGAGAGAACATTAGACTAATATTATCAAGGTTCCTCCCCCCCCCCCTCGAATTGTAAATTTGCCTTGCAAAATTCTTGTCATTAATAAAGAAAAATTAATCTTTCTGTATGTAAATGTAAATATTCATTCAATGTACTTTTATTACAGGTAACGTTGAATTGTACCTAATTTTGCTTTTTATTTCCTATTATAAAAACTGGAGGGAAGATCTCTTGTTATTCTATTATAACTAGCATATAAATATTATTCATGTGTCTCCTCTTATAATACATATACATACAGGATAAATGAGGAATTTTTTCACGGATTTGTATAGCAACTCTGATATATTATTACTTAGATTTTATAATCTAATTATAAAAAAAAAAAAAAAAAAGATAGGGCATAAGTATTTATGCTGAGATACAAAATATCATTTTTAATCATGAGAAGCCTATTTAATTTCTACCTTTTTGGCCTTTTTTTCTCTCTTTTCTTTTCTTTCTTTCTTTCTTTTTATTATTTTCAAATCACCTATAAAATTTATTACATCAAATCACCTATATTTGTTTCTACCAATTTTTAACTGACTGGTCTATTAACAATTTTGCAACTAACGATCACTTACTACTTTTCTGTATGCAATCATACTTTCTCTGTTAACTAAAAGAAAGTTTTTGATGTCATGCTTAACTACAAAACTTTTCAAACCTAGGTATATACTGATAGATATTTTATTTGAGAATTATTTTATGTGCACATCTTATATAGGAATTTATATAATTTCAAATCTCTATATTAAAATTTAAACTTTCATTTATTTATTTTGCAATACAATTAGACATTTACTGAATTAAAACATGATGTTGATACTAATACAAAAAAGCATAAACATATTCCAGTTTTCACCAAAAAGTAATATTTTGTTATCAAGTGTCAATTTATTTTATATTTGTCAGCTGACTCTAACTTCCTGTATTAATTTTATTTCTTTCATTTCAGAAAACGCAGTATTTTATATGTTATTGAATTGAACTCAAATGCTCTCAATAGTGATGTGTTAGTACATTTGAAACATGGAAATTCAGAATTAACTCACAAAAACATTGCTGAATTGAATGTAACTGTAGTGTTGAAGTGTCATGTACCTGTTGAGTGGATTGTGGAATCCAGTGGTATCAAGGGATTATTACGTATTGTGGTAAGTTTTTATCAGCTCATCAAAATGCACACATATATAATATGTTCCCTTGTATATTTTTGTGATTTAATATTATTATTTTTACAATCAAAATATGCTGTCTAAATTTTGGGATATTTATTACATTTATGTAATATAATAGAACAATGGTTTTTGATTGTATATTATTAAAAAATTCTCTATCATGCATAATACAAACTGTATATTCTTTTTTCACAAATATTTCAGAAGAAGGATTAGTAATTTATAGATCTAATAGCAGTTCTTGATATTGTGTGACACTTTCTTGAAGAATTGAAAATATTTTTAACTTTCTAGAAATCAGATTATAACAGGAATAATCAGAATTTAATTCATTATTGGTTCAAGAACAAATTCTGCCAATATTATTTAAGTTCATGATTCAAAAAGTTGGATAAATTATATGTTGATTGAGAATAAAAATAGGAATTATCAATTTATGACTAGATCAATATTGTAACTTCTGCTGTTTCTAAATATAATTTTGCAACTCTGATTTTAAAAATGTTATAAATTTATATTGATTGAAAGAAAGAAAGCATCAGTTAGGATTATATTAGAACTATTAGTTTTATATTAACTAAATATGTATTATCTTAAATGTTTGTTGACTAATTTGCTGACTTACTTAACATTTGTTGCTTGTTTATATCATATTGGATTTAAATATAAATCTTTTCATATTTCTAAATATAAGATAAAACATTAAATGCATTTCTAAAACTATATGTCAAAAGGTCTGATAAATTACATAAGTTGAAAATTTTATTTTTATTTAGCTTCCAATTTATGGAAAAACATTAAGATTGGACATTTTGCTTTATTATCATTAACATCAATATCTCATATTGAGCAATTTTAAATTGTTAATTTAAAACAAAATTTGTGTTATTAAAATGCTTGCTCACATATTTTTTTGCATATATGTGTAATATATTTTTAAATAATAGAATGTGAAGCATTTTATAGTATGGGCATAAAGAAGTAATCATTTATACAGATTTGCTTGCAACTTAGAAATCTGTATAATTCAGAATTTCAAATATACTTTTTAAACCAATCCTTAAGATGCTATTGGTCAATTTATTTATATTAATATTTATAATGCATTTTTATAATTGTGTATTATTTAATGACAAAATAATTTAAACTGTGGGGTTTTTTAATTGCCAACTTTAATTATAACATAGGATGTTGATTTAATATTTTAAGTTGAAATTATTAATGTTTAATTCAGTAAAATAACATGTTATTCAAAAAATGCTTGTTGATGTCATTTATTTAGGCTGAACATCCAGTTCAAATCCGAACAAATCCATTTCTTTTAACAACAATAGTTCAAGAAAAGAATCTTGCATTTACAACGTCAACACTCCTTTCATCTGTACAAAATTCTTTTGGTCCCATTGACACATATATGAGGTCATCTAAAGCAAATCGCATCAATATTATTATCAGAGAAAAAACAAGTAAGAACTTTACTTATTATTTTATCTTCCTATCACATAGCAGTTTAAATATATTTTCAAATTGCATGACTAGTATTGTTATCGATATGTAAAGATCTATTGTAGAATAATTAAAATCAACTTGAGTATTTCCGTAACTGAAAGTGCACTCATTAGTAATTTAATAAATAAACTATATTGCAGTGAAATTAATCTCTGATTTCTTAAATTGCATTATTCTGTTAATTAGAGTATACAGTAGAAGACATATCTGGAGAGGGTAATCCATCTGTTGAATCTTCCACAAATGAAGAAAAATCTTCAGCCAGCTCTGAAATTAATATTGTTTTGGGAAAAGGAAAGCCTGAAAATGGATCAGTGAAAAGTAAGTAGTTCAATTACTATATACAACTTATTCATTTCATGTAGTGTTAGCAAAATAAATTATGTAAAATTTTTTGTAACTGATTAATACCTAATTTTTAGCATATAATTTGATTCTATTGTTAATTGGAATGCATATTTGTTTATTTTTTACTAACAATAATTCTTATCTTTTTAGTGCTCACTGAGAGAACATTAAGTTATCTGCTGGCAAAACAGATGAGCTTGAAGTGCTCTACAAACAAAATAAGCATTGCTTTTCCCCTTCAAGAGACCATGAACATTTTCTCAGCAATTACTGAATCCAACAGCAAATTGACTTTTATCTCTCTTTCCAACACTAACTGCAGAGCTAAGCAGAATGAATCTCATATTATTCTTGAAACCACATGGAATGACTGTGGTACAAGGCGGGTAATGAATGGAGGAGTGCAGTACTATAATCAGGTAAATTTTCTTTGTGTAATTAGGTATATTTAATAAAATAATTAAATACACTTAATTTTAATTAGTTTAAATAGTTGGCTATGAAATTCTTATGACAAAACACCAGTCAATGTGAATCAAAGTCATATCAAGTGGTTGCAAATCATCGCAAGTTGGTTTCTTCTGAACACATTGAGGTGTATGGAGAAACAGAAATGACTGGACTGCCATGGTAGTATTGGCAACAATTGAGGTTAAGTCCTAAGGGCCATTGCCAAGCATAGTACAACCCTTCCTATGGGAGGTATGTCTCTTCATGAGTAGAACCATGACTACACCATTACTGTACCCATTCAGGGGGTAAGAACCAACCACCATACTGGAAGCCTCTCATCCTCATATCTGATATACCTTACAATGGGATATATCAATTGAGTAAATTTGACAAAATGTCCCATTAATGCTTTATTTTGTTTTGTAATTTAAAATTCAAAGTGAGATTTCCATTATCTTAAAAATGACGTGATTCTTTATTTTTTTATCTCCCACTATAACTATTTTCCATTTAGGAATATATTACAAATACAAAATACAAAAATGGAAACAAATAACAGAATCAAATAAAAAAATGTATTTTCAAAATTTGCTTTATTTTTGTTTTCAAACAATTATTTTTGATTTTCAAAAATTGATTTGAATTTAATCAAGTAACTATGTAGCATTAGAAGTTATCAATCTTTTCTGGATACCTTGATGTTAATGATACAAATTCTGATAGCCAAGTCTGAGCTTATAGATATTCGAGAACAAATTTCTGCAGTAGGTTTCATCATTTGAAAAGCAGATCTAATCAAAAGTAGAAATGTAACCAATAATTACAAGTCACACTAAAGATTTATTTCTTAGTCATTAGTTTCAGTTTAAAAGAATTATAATTTGTTGGGAGAGGGCAATATACTCTAATAAAGAATGTCTTTAAGCTGGGATACATTTGCATATCATCAATATCACAGTTTTTGTAACACATTTATTATAATATTAGTGGTCTTAGGAAATCAGTAGTTTGCTGAGATTAATTGTTGGCTAAAAATTCCAATTAAATATTCTGTACAACTTGTTTCCCCAGACATTTACTGCAAAATATTTCTAAACTTCAAATTTTGATAAACTCGCTATTTTAGAGGGCTTATACTTTCTATTCACTATGTGTATGTATATTAACGTATGTACGAAACATATAACTTAAAAACAATTTATTTACATTGTATACCCAAAATAAAACAGCAAATCAAGTCTGGTCAAATCCATTTTGTTTATTAATCAAGATTCAGATAGCTACAACAGTATTATAAGCATAATTTTTAAACTTTTAATTTAAAGGAAAACTCAGTTGTCAACAATCACTTGCAAACTTTCAACGCCAGTTGGTGTTACGCACATGTCTGACTTTCCTACACCTATTGGGATAATCCAATGCAGATTAAAAATTTTTAATTTTATTAGAATAAGAATTCTGTTTTCTTTTAGTTTAAAAGTACTTCAGAATGAATCCAAAAGGTCAATTAATTAACAACATTTGATTTCAAATACATCAAACACAAAGAAAATAAATAGAATCGTTTGAAATAATCAGTTAAAATTCTGCTAAGCCTAACCTCATTTCTGTTGGGGGAGGGGCTGTCGCCTTACTTATCTTTGGCGAGACTTGGCCTCATCTTTTCGGTTTGAAATTTAGTTTTTAATTAATAAAAAATTAACCACTCAATTAACCTTAATAAAAAGTAGCCTATGCTCTTTTCCTAATTATAATCTATCTTCCTGTTAAATTTCATCCAATTCTGTTGAGCCGTTCTGTCATAAATAAGTAACAATCATCTATCCATCCAAATATCCAAATTTTCACATTTATAATATTAGTATAGGTACTCATGTAATTTCCTTTTTCTTTTTTTTTCTTTTCTGGATTTATTTATTTTTTACATATAATCAAATTATATTATTGGAACGAATAACAATGCTTAATATGGTCTACTTAAAAAAAATGTTGCTTGATTCTGAAGTTAAATCTTGTTTGTAAGTGCTGGAAAATTTCAAAAATTTTATTAAAAGTATGAATTTTTTTTTATCAAATTGCTTATTATAACCAAATATGGACCAGACAATAACCAAGATGGTTTTTCATTCAAGTTCTAGTGTTGGTGTCTTGAGAACCGGAGAGCCTCCAAATATGTTTGTCATATGTCACTTTGTTAAATTGATCATGAATTTATTATGTTAGAGCAAGGAGACATCACAAAGAAGAAGAGAAATGCAGCATTTGTTTTTTATTGTTAAATATCAAACTAGCATGTAATTTAATATACCTAGTTAGCCCTCTGTTTTATAGTATATATTTTGGGGCTCATATTACAACTGATAAGAAAAGAATAGCATTTCTTTGGATGCATTCTTGTATAAAGTTCATACACTCAAAACTGTGTAAGGAAATGCTGCTTCATGGTGGTTTCTGCTGAGAAAGGAAAGAATATTCTTTATTATATCCATCATTTACAATGTGACTTATAATTTTAAAAAAAAAGTTGAAATTTAACATTTTATTTTTCATCTGAAAGTTAGCCTCCTGTACTGTTTAGCGATGACAAAAATACCAAAATTCTATAAAATAAAATTGCTATTAATGCGTAAATTTTGTTTTAGCTATTTAAGTTGAAAATAATACCTTTTAAATATAAACTACATAAGTAATTATTACTTTAATAATGGTGATTCTTTTATGCTTTTGCATTTTGATGGTTGAAAAAGAGATCCATATAATTAATTAACATGCAAGTAGTTGATACATTTAAAAAAATTAATCTTTGAATCTTAAAATAACACAAATAAGATGGGCATTGATATAAAGATTCGTAATGTCTGTATTTCAGGTGCAATTTATTACTGCAAAATATGGACCAGACAAAGATTCATTTGGTGAGCCAAAACATTTACCAACAGATGATGATGACTATATTTCAGAAGATGGTTCAGGCTCTGATGATATATCTTCCAGTCTTGTGAAGTGGGGTGGAGATGAACGGTTTATCTATCCAATTCCATTTCATTGTATGCAAAGTGGCAGTAATCAGAATTTCAATGTAAGCATACTAAATTCTTATAAGAAATTATTTTTGTTACTTTTTTGTTGTTGTTTCTTATGTATGAAGTGAAAAAAAGCATTGAAAGTGAAAGCATTATATTCATTGATTTAACTTAATGATTTTAATGAATCTCTGTATTTTCAGAATTACCAGGTTTTTTTTAAAAAACATATTTGCTCTTCCTATGAATATCTTAAAAAGCTGGATGAGTGAAATTTGATATGCCATTTTATTATTAAAATGTTTCTTGCAATTTATGTTGAAAGAAATTCATCTCTGGAAAGTCTTTCAGATCTTTGCACAAATCCAATATGAACTTGTTGGTTGGATGATTTATGTAGATAAGCTTATGTGGGAAATTATAGCATTGATCTCTTTGTAACGTAACTTTTTTTTTTGTCATGGGAAAAAAAACATCATTAAATTTATAAGAATATATTTCTGGTAATGTGGCAATCTAATGACTTGGTTGTAGAGATCTGATTAGTTTATAACAAAAGGTCTATGCTATTCTACCTCCCCACATCCTCCAACAAATGTTCTCATCTGTTTTAGGTTAAAGGTTAAATAACCAATATTTCTGTGTGAATTTGTGTATGGTTTTGTTGAATGTGAATGGAATTTAATTATAAAGTAAGATTAAATTAATAATAAGGATTTATAAAGAATAATAACCTGATTAAAATTTTAATAAATATTCACAGTACATTAAGTGATTTCTTCTCCGTTTTGCTTCCAAAATTTCATTTAAAATATTTTTCTAACATAGTTTGAAATAAGAGTGAAATAATATCAATTTATTGTATTAATTCTTCTTGCTTATGTTTGTGTATATGTTTTCTTTTTAGACAACTGCTGAAAAATATGAACTTAATTTATTCACTAAGAAGGACTTTCAACAGCCATTGCCACCCAAAAAATTTCCTTTAAATGTTGTTGTTCATGATCATTTGTTTGCTGAAGCCAGCATCAAAGCAGGTAAATTAAGTTGGAAAACCTTTTATTTAAAAAAATGTCATATTTTTAATTAAATATTACTATAGGATCTTATTCTTATATGTTTTTTCATGATGATTTACATGACTTTTAATGGTTTTTGCTTGCAGATTTTCGGTTGTGCATTGTTGTAGATGAATGCTGGTTATCAGAAGAAGCAAAACCAACTCTTGCTCTTGGCAGGAAAAGTGTCTTAATAAAGCAGGGGTATGCATTTCTTAGTTGTACTCTTACTAATACATTTAAATTTATAATCTGTATTTTAATCCTGATTTTTTTTTTTGTTTTAATATTGTTTCTAAATTTTCTTTTTATTATATTTATCTCAGTTCATATTGTTTATTAAATACTGAAAAAATATTTATTGATAATAATTTTTTCCCCTTAAAATTCCTGCTAGGAAATTAATAAATTTCTTAATTTCTGTGCAGTTCTTAACAACTTTCTTTGAACAAATGTCTGAATAATAAACTTCTGAAATTGGAAAGTTATATTTGATTATAATTTGGAAATTTTCTGATCAAGGAAATGATGTCTTTTCTTCAGAATACTAATCCATCCTGTTTCTCTAATAATATTTAAATATTTATTTTTTATTTATTCTAATATTGAATTTTAAGTTATAACAATTTATGACAAATAGTTCTATAAATTTTGTTAATTAAAGCTATGTTAATTATTTTCTTTGCCTTCCTTGAAGTATTGGCTGGGGAAATTTTATTGTGAATTTAAAAGATAATTTTATTATTAATTAGTGTAAATAATATATTTGTTAATATTAATTCTGGGGATCATTTCATTCTCACTTGATCCAGCCAGCCTAGATAAAGACTCGTGATAGGGTCGAGTGTTGCTTCTTCTTTCAAATAGAAAGTCCTTAGAACTACTAGGTAACACTTAAAGCAAAAATTTTACTTTACTGCAGTATATAAAATGAAATAGTCTTCACCAAGGATTTTCAAGAAAAGTTGAACATCTATTTTGTTTTTCTTATGGTCAACTTAACTGTAATGAGCAATTCATTGTTAAAGTTCACATCAGTTTACCAGTTTTTAAACACAACTTTCTAGGAATTTAACATGAAGATAAAATCATAACTTTCTTCAACCGTCTTATGTTTTTTTTATACCATATCTTAACCAATTTGATCATTAATAGTCAATCTGATACTTCATTTGTAGGAAAAGAATAAAACCCAGAAAGTTCTATTCATTTTTTTTCTCTTTAAATTTGTTGTCTGTAGTTAAATAACTACATGAATAAATTATTTTATCTAAAGTCATAACTTTTTCTCCCTTATGTGGAGTATTGTATTTATTTTATGTGAGAAGAAATTTACATAAGAAATTAATATGTTTGTTATCAAAAAGAATAGTTAAAAAAACATGCACTTTGAAATTATATGCATTGAAATAGCAGGTTTACCGATGGCATGGCAATGGCTTATGGCAATTCTAAGAAATAAATTTTAAATCAGATAATTTTATTATAACATATTTTGAAATATAGCCAAATAGAAAGAATTATTCATTGAAGTAATTATAAGGATAAAATTTTTAATTAGAAAAATTATTTTAATAAGACATTAAGTTTTACATGATACTGAGAAAAGAAATCATACTTAGTGAACCAAAAACTGATAGATTCCTAGATATCTTAAAGAAGATATCTTAGATATCATCTTTATTAGAGAGATATCTTAGAGAAGAAGAGATGTCTTAAAGAAGAAATAAATAATTTCTTAACATATGACAAAGGAAAAGAATTGAGTGCTGGTAAGATGATATTTGCTTCAAATTTCTTATTTTTCTTCATCTTTTAAGTGTGTTTATGTTATTAATATGATTTAATAGCACCTTAGACGGATCACTGTAATTTGCAACATTGAAAGTATTTTATTATTTGTAGTTATTTTTAAATTAAACTATAATTTCATCAACATTCTATCTCTGATGTATTTTTTAAGCAATATTTAAAATACTAATAATTTTTTCCCCTTCAGCTGTCCAACTGACTTGAGTGTTGATATTCTTTCCAAAAGTCATTGTGGGAATCTTAATCCTGATGTTGATCATTATAAAATGCGATTCTCCTTCCAACTTAGTGAAGAGTTCATCAACCAGCAATTGTTCCTGCATTGTCGTCTTGCATCTTGTGCCATGTGGGATAGTAGACAGCTAAATGCTAAGCAGGTGTGTTAAGATATGTTTACTTATATTTTTTAAAATACTTCTATTAATACAAGGATTATATCTGTTGTGTAATTAGAGATGAACAAACCTAAAATCAGTGATATTAAAAATTTAGTTTTTATCTATGTTATCTTTCTTTTAGTGTATTATTTCTGAAAATTTTTGTCTGAAACAAAGTCTTCGTCCCTATTTGGATTCATTACGTGGTAAAAAGTACAGTCTGTTGGTACAAGGACCTATTCATGTCATTTCTAAGTCACGCTTAGAAAAAGAAAAAGGTAAGAATTTTTTTCTTTGATGTAAATGTTGCCTCATCATGATTTCAGTACTCTAGTTGTGTAATTTTAAGTCACATAAGTTATGTGAAATAAATTACTTGTATTTTCTTTACTTCTTTTACTACTTTTCCTCACTCTTCTATTTTTGTAAAGAAATTTATTTTCTTTTAATTATTGCATTTTTAATTCAACTTTTTTTTATATCTAAGAATCGCTCTAGTAATCTTTTCTCTAGGAATAATTTTATTTTTAAGAATGTTATTTAATGTTGGAAAATATGCCCATTCTTTTATGTGTGAAATGAGGTACATACTTAGAAAAGAGACTTAAAGCAGGATGAAATATCATTACTCAGAATTTAATTATGAAGAGGTTTATCTATATTTCTGGTCTCCTAAAATTTAATTAAGGGTAAATTAAAAATAGAATAGGTTAAGCATAAATTAAAAATCAGTCATAATATTAGATTATAAAAGGCTGAAACAAAAGTGTAGAAAATATTACTTATATTATATCATTGCAGAAGTTCCATACAGAAGAAACAATAATTCAGAGGCAACAGAAAATGCTTTGTGTTAAAACTTTAAATACAAAATCTTCTAGACAAAACAATTTAACAAAATTTTTTAAAAGAACTTGAGCTGGAAAATAGCATATACACAATTTGGGAAGTGAGCAACTGTATGATCGGGTTGTTTTCAAATAATTAGATATTCACTACTACAAAACATGAAAATAGAACAGCTAAAAGGAAAAAAAAAATTAGTGAAATCTTAAGATGGTTCCATATGACAGATTGCATCATAGAACATTCAATTATAATAAATATGTGACAGATACTTGCCATCAGTGTTTCTTTGTAATTGGTGAAGCATATACAGCCAATCTTTATTTAATTTTTTTTTTTTTTTTGGAAAAGATTATTTTATTTGGGTTACTACTAAATAATTTAATTAAAACTAAATCTCAAAATTTTATGAACTAGAAATTTTGATAAAGGATAAAAAGTTATAGAAAACACTGTGTAGTGACAGATAGTATATAGAAAAGCAGAAATGATATTTTGATTTAATATTTGAAGAAAATAACTTATTTATGCTATTATCAATTTACTTACCTTTAGAAATAAAATTTTAGGAAGTTGAAAATGTTTACTAAGTGTCAGACATGAATAAAATTTTATATATTTTTGTTAGATTTTTTAAATAGGAATTAAATGCTTGAAAGTTAAAAATTTCTTTCATCATATAGTTTTTATTTGAGTTCGCTATAATATATGTTTTAAAATTGCCTTATTTATCAGATCAGAATCATTAATTTGACCAAATTATATGCGGTTGTCCCCCATCCCAATTTTATGCTCTACATTTAATGTATTTTCTGACTACGAATTTTTGCTCAGATATTTAAACTTTTTTTGAATATTTGATTTCATTTCAGTTTATTATTATTAATATAATTAAATGTAATGACATGCATTTGAAATGCAAATCTTTTATCCCCTTAGCAATTCTGTCACTTTCTAGTCCGGAAGTCTCCAGTACACCAGAAAGTTTTGCAGTAGATTATTCTTTTGACAAGTTGACTGGTAATTCAAAGAAGAATCCCATATCACAAGAGCTTGTTTTTGTTGGACTTTCAACTGAAGCTGTAGTAGGAATAGCTTTTGCTTCCTTTATCATAGGGGCTGGTTTGATGGCCACATTGTGGCTTATTCACATGCATACAGGTAACATTAATCTATTATATGAAAGCTTAAAAATTTATATTTACAACTGAATTAAGGATATTATTGCTGTCATTTAAAAGAGAGAAAAAGAATCTTATTATTTACATTGTTTTTCTTAAATCTGTTTAAGAAAGGCATTGAAGTATCTTGTTTTAAAGTTTTCATATTATTACTCTACTAGCTGGTACCTGACGCATTACTGCTTGCAAAGAAATAATTTTATAAATATCATTTTTAAAAAAAGCAGTACTTTTAATGAAATCATCATTCTTATCATGTCGATCTTTCAAATGTAATTAAAACACATTAAATAAGAAATACATGCATTCATCCATTATTAAAGTAACTGTTGGTCAGTTAAATGGAAATTTTTAACTTGTTAATATTCCTTACAAGGATATTCAGTTTTATCTGTGTGGCTCTTTAACTTTTCATTTGAATTAGACTTTTCTTATTTTTGATTTTTTTTAAAGTTTATAACTGGGAATTTTCATCAAATTCCTTTTATGGTCAACATATGGATTGATTACTAAATAATTATTCAAATTACAATAATTTCAAAAACTGTTTTCTTTCATATTTTTTTTATAGATTCATAAGTCCTTCAAAGTTGTAATCAGAAAAATGTTATGATGAAAGAGTTTATTTTTATAAGTGAAAATTGGAAATTGTGTGAAATAATTATGATTTTAAAACCATTGCTTATTCAAATCAGATGTATGTGGATTTAAAAATACAGGAAAATATTGTTATTTTAACTCTGAAATTTAAAGGATGAAAGACTATATTTAATATATATATTTTTTATAAATTATTTGAAGTTTACATTGCTTTAATACAGAAATTTATTTTTGTTTGTTAATTGATTTATTTATAGAAAAAAATTGTAACAGAAATTAATGTAATAAGAGAAATTGATTTACAAAAATTAGTTACTCTAGAAAAAAAATTTCTTGGAAATCTATTTAATTGCCATTAAACAGTAACTTTGCTCTCCTTCCTTCTGTTTTTCCTCAAAATGATATTGTTAAAAACATGAGTTTATAAATCTTTTTTGTTTTAAAAAACACATATGGATCATTATGAAGCAGCATTTTTTGACTAAAATAAATGCTTCAATCATGTAATCAATATATTTCTTATAAAATAAATAAATGCTTATATCACATACTAAGGAATTAATAAAAAAGTGTTCCAAATATATTTTAAAGACGATCTGACATGTAGTAATTTCAACCTGTCTGGAGTATGTTTCCCACACTTACAAATTGAGAACAAAAGTAATTCTAATATTCTTTTCTACCTCAGTGAATGAAAAGCAAGTTTAATTTTGCACTCCTAAAAGTTTTTTTGTTTCACTAAATCTAATTTAAAAGCAAGAATGAGCAAAAGGGTCACAGATATAATTTTTAAAATTTAACACAGACAGTAAGATATCCCTAATTGAAAATAAATGATTCAGTCATAATTTTTTATAATAATTACTGAAAGCACTCTCCAATTAAGTTCTGTAATATTTTCCAAATATTTGTTTCAAACTGTTTTGAAAGAGACTAGAATCATTGCTAAGATATTAAAAGCTTACTTTTGGAGAATTCACAAGTTTAATAGGAAAATGCATGGGAAATAATTATAAAATTGAACTTTTTCTTTTAACAACTTGGTTTTTACATTATTATAATTTGCAGCTCAATCAGTAAATAAAGAATTTTGAGATTATTTGTGAAAGTGTTGGAAATCAAAAAGATAAATGAAGATTTTGATAGTAATAATAATCAATCATATGTATTTATTTGTTAATGTTTTTTTTAAATATTGTTTTGCTATAATAATAGTATTTTGTTGAAAAATTTTATAAATAGAAAGACACAGTTTCTTCAGAACTTTCTTGTGGATCTAAACCTTTTGTAAAAAAAAATCCCAATGTATTCATATATGATATAGAATCAGATTATAATATGAATTTCTTTCAAAATAAGGTCCTCTAAAATTTGCAAAGATCATTCATTTGAGATTAACCAGCTTGTTGAAGGGAAAATAAATTAATGCAGATTTTGCTATTTGAATCATATGAAGGAATCAATCAAAATTATTTTTGGCTATTTCCATTTTCAATTTTATATATATTTGAAAAAGGAAAGAGCCCCAAGGGATTTTTTTATATATTGAAATACATTTAAGTGCTTCTCAACTCAGATAGACTAGGGGTTACTTGCAAAACTATGACATTATGAATTATGCATCAATACTTCAGTTTGATTAAAATTGTAATTAACATATGTTTTTAAAAATTCTTTACTATATGAAACACTAGAATAAATTACAATTTTGTTAACTTGTTATTTCCAGCAATTGATTCTTAATTGAATTTTAATTGATTTCATTTCAAAAATTCTAATCACTAATTTCTTTATATCTGTTCTTGTTGTTATAGAACCTTCTCGGAACTCAAAAGAATCAAGGAAGCAATCAAATAATCAGTTCCAATCCAATAACCAGTCAAATTTTGAGAATCCAGAATGTGCTGATCGGTCAGTCCCTGTTTCTCTGAAGCCAATGTCAATGCAAGTTTGCTCGTAAACTCTGCTCAGTAATTAAACTGAGTGCAAAGAGTGATTGTTATGAAGTTATATCACCTTAAGTACAAGAATTCTCATTATTATGTGTATCATATTTTGTTTTTCCATCATTTATGTAAGAAGTTATTGTCATGACACTATTCCTATTTTATATACCTCATTATTTGCATACCATATTCTTTCATCATTTTTTTTTATTCATCCTGTGCCCATTTCGCCAATAAGTACAATTTTACACATTTTAATATCACTGTTTTAAAATTGTGTTTTATAGAAAAAATGTCATTAATAATTGTTTTGTGTTTTTGTAGCATTTTTTGTCATTTCACATCATTAAATTCGCCAATTCATGTACAATATTCATAGTTAGGTACTTAAATGTTCGTTTTCTTGTGAAAATTTTTAAAAAGAGTTGTATGTTTGTATATATTGTGTTAGTTACAGAAAAGAGAAAACTATTTTATTTTTGGTAATATTTGACTTTTTTTTTTCACGAACTGTATAAAGTATCATTTCTTTATCTAATTGCATCATGGAATTTACAGCAATAAATTGTCTGAGAGAGATGAGTGTAGCAGCCATTTTAGGACAAAGTGGATTATAATGGCTACTACTTTTATTTCAATAGTTTAATGCATTTGAATCTTTATTTATTTCATTTTTTTTTAGAAAAATATATTTGGAATTTAGTAAATTTGAATGAAAGAATGAATGATGAGAATATTAAATCAGATAGTCTTCATTTGATAATTCTCTAACACTAATGATTTATTTAAAAGATTTCCCTGAGTTTGTTCATTTTATATTCTGGTTGATGGTAATTAATTCATTTCGATTATTACTACAAAATTCTTTAACATCTATCAAATAAAATTATATTTTCAGTTTATTTTGTGTTAAATGCATAGTATATATTATTTTTCTGAAAATTTTTAAAAAATTAAAATGAGATTTTTGATTTCTTAATTTCATAATGTAGTAATCCAAAACCTGCCTTTCAAAAAAAATTCTATAATTAATATATAGTGTCTGTTTTAAGATTGTACATTTCAACAATAATATCTAAAATCATTAAACAGGTTTTCTTGATTATTCTGTTATGGATTTGTTCTCTAATTATAATTTTTAGTGAAAATATAATGTATTTTAAATGAAGACTATCTATCATTCCGATGTTTAGTAGTATTTAGCATAGAGAAAGATAATTATTTACCTTAAGTACAATAATGACTACTGTGCAAAAGTACAAATATTTCATTATATTTGCACAAAGATCATTTTATACTTGGTTACTTTGATATGCAGTTACTGTAAATAATATTTGTATTTGTAAAAAAAAATAATAAGAAGAAAGGAAAAGTTGCTCCTCTGAATTTTTTTCGCCTTTTTTTAATGCTCAAGTTGTAAATCTCTTTTTAATATTCAATACATTTTTTTTTAATTTCAAAAGTGTGCTACTCTTGTCTTTTGTGCTTTTATATTTAAATATATGTTTTTTTTTTTACATGAACACATAATTATTACAGTCACTTTAACCAACAATTTTTTTTAATGTTTTGGAATGTAAAGGTTGCTGTTTGAAAGAAGGTAATCCCCTAACTTTTTTTTTCAGTTACACAAATAAGATTCACTAGTTGTATGCCATTTGATTTTATTTAAAGCAACACTAATTGATGTTTATAGGAATTTATATTTATTTATATTCTCTTCAGCGCAAAAAAATTTATGTACTTCAGATTTTACTTTCATTTCTATTTAATTTATTATGTCACAGCTTTTTTCATTGCTTTTCTTTGTAATTCCCTACCACCATTGTTTGCAAATTTGGATACATATCTCTATATAACTATCATTTAATGTTTATTACTATCTCAAATTTATTTTATTTTTGTTTTGATAAAAAGGTTTTTTTTTTTTTTCAGTAAATTATGACACTGTGTTTTGTTGTATATTATATTTCCAGCATATTTATTTCAATCTTATGTTTACTATTTGTGAATAAGATTCAATTTAATTTAAATTCAAAGAAAAAATTCAAATATTAATGTATATCTCAAACGAATATTTGTTGATAAAAATATTTAGGGATCAGGATTTTAATATTTACTGTAGAATAATTTATTTTAATATCAAATGAATACTATCCTGTTTGTTAAATGGTTATTCCTTTTATAATTTTCTTCAATAAAACTAATTATAAATCTGAAAATCTGACATACAGCCATATTTAAATGAAATTTGTTTTTATGAAATACAGCTTTTCTTTTTGTGCAATATTTATTTCAAATACTGCTTTTGGAGTTAAAATTTCAGTTAAATACAGGGCCTAATAATAGTACTTGTAAATATAGGAAACTTTAATATTATTAATTTCATCTATTGTTAAACATTTAATACACTTTATTAGTTCATTCAAGAGTCTGATTTCTTTCTATCTACCCTAAACAGAATATAAGATTTGAAAAAAATGACAGTTGTAATGTCCACATAATGTATGCAAAACAAAAATCCAATAATTATTTAATTTATACTGTTTTTACAACTACATTAAAATTTGTAATTATTAATTTTTGATTTAGTTTATTAAGCTATTTTTTACTTATATTCTAAACTGCTTCATAAATAATTCATTTAAATTATATCCAATGATATATATCATCAAAAAATTATAATCCTTTTTTTTTCCATTGTACTTCTTAAGAAATATCTTTTAATTATTTGGTTTTTAGCTGCCATTTAAAAAAAAAAATCTGTTAATTTTTTGTAGATAAAATTATTTAATTGATTTAGCTTGAATATTTGATTTGGTCCATAAAAAAAAGATAAAATATGTTGGAAAATTTTCAAACATTACAAAACTATGCTTGATCTGTTTTATCTCATATACTCACTTCGTTATGCAGATCCTGTTTAGCTGTGGAGTTTTCTTTTTTCAATAATTTGCATTCATTACTAGTCAGTTTTGCCATGCAATAACACTGTTGTTTTTTTAGTTTGTATATATTATATTATTTACTGGTGCTTTTTATTAATTGACTGCTTTGCAAGCTCAGTTTATTAATAACTAGTCATGCATATTTGCAGTTTATTAGAATATTCTAAATTTCAAATATTTAAAAAAAGTACAAAAAAGAAACTTGTTTGCTGGCTGAAGTTTTTGTTTCATTTGATTCAATTTTCTTGGTGGAAACACTGTTAATAAAAGTTGTTGAAATAATTGCTTTCTTAATCAAATGAATTTATAATTTTGAAAGTCTTTTTGCTATGCAAAATCTGTTAAAAGCGCAGATCATGATTAAACAAAAAACTTCATGTTTTCAAAATGGAACTTTTCTTCTCTAAGAATATCCTAATTGGGAAAGCAAAGCTTAGGAAGTAAAAAAGAAATTTCTTATTTTTTCTACTATGTAATTTTTTCTTTACTTAGTTTTTATTTAATATTACCAATGAGTTTTCCGAAATCATTTAAAATTAAAAACTTAAAATTATATCACTCCCTTTTGTAGATACTGGTAAATCAGTATACATTAGAGATATTTCTATCTACAAATCAAACATTCCTAGTAATAAATTTTTTGTAGGTCTTCCTAACCATTCATTGTATTGACAATCTTAAATGACTACATCCTACTTTTTTGAATCCCATTAAAGAAAAAAAATTTAATGCTTATTGTATTTTATGAAAAATATGCAATAAAAAATATGGCATTCTACTTGAATTAATATTATATTAATGTGCTTTAATTTGAAGCTTTTTGACTTATAAGATATCATTGAAAAATTTTGAATTATTTAATTTAAAGCATTGGAAAATCAATAAATATTTAGAATTATTTGAAAATTATTTTTTTCCCCCATTTCAAATTACAGTAAGCAATATTTGATGTGGAGGCAAAATTATTGCAGTATACAACTATATTGAATATTTATTTCATATTTTAATGTTTTTAATTCCATATGACCCAAAGAAACCAAATTATAAGCCTGATAAATTACTGTATCACTTTTGTTTTCATATACTTTTATTTAAAAAAAAAATTATCTGTAAAAGTGAAAAATATTTTTTTTCTTCCTTGATATATTAAATGTTTTTAAATATAATATGCCCATGTTTTTGTTCTAAAAAATAATGCTGTATTTTAATGTTTTGAAATTTAATTTAAATTAAATTATTCAAGTAGTTAATTTTTTTAATTCCTAATAAAGGACACCCCCCAATTTAGAAATTTGATGTGAAAAAAAATTAAGGTAAGGTATGAAATAATGGACTAAATTAATTATAATTTTCAATGAAATGCAATTGTATTAATTGGTGTAATGTTTTATACTCTTATAATATAAAGGTTTTGACTCCACAAAAAATTCATGCTATATAAACTGGAATATGTTATGGAATAAAATCATTATAATTTATTCATTTTTTGTATTATATAATGCCTTATTTTACATATTAATTCAAAATGCTCTGTAACATTTTTGTATTGCATTCGAAATGTTTAGAAGTTTTATTCCCTTAAGAAAGTAACATATATTGAAATTTGTTTATTTATCTTTTCTTTCTGAGATTATTGTTGCAAAAAAGGTATAATGATTCTTTCTATGTAAATTTGATTATAAAATTATGAAGCTACTTGAACATAATATTAATTTTTATTACATAAGTGTATAAGTGAATTTGGTAGAAAGTTGACAAATGTATGTTAGCTATGATAATTCTAAAATATTGTTTATGTGATTAATTTTAAATATTTCTAAGAAGAGAAAGCAGTAAACGTTTTATAATATATGTAACCTTTTAAGGGATTTGAATTATTCTATTAGATTAATTCTTGCATTGAAAGTGCATATAATTTTTTTAAAATATTTTCTTTTTGATTTGAGTATTTGTTAAAATGAATCATTTAAATTTGTGATTTTTATTCTCACATTTTTTTTTAATTATTATTATTCCATGTCAGTTTTATCTATGAAAATTGTTGTGTGGAACTTATTTATGTTTCTTTTAACAAATACTTTACAGCATTTTTTCCTCTTTCGGTTTTTTAATTAGATTTTCTCAAATGATAGATTGATATATCTTATTTGAAAGTTATCTATGGAATTATTTCTACAAATACGTTTTTATTAATTAAAAAAATAACAATAGAAAACACTTTTTTAAATAAGTTTAATAAGAAAGAAAACACAATAGCTTGATACCAAAGTAGCTCCCAAACGTATATTTATTTTTTATCTGTTATTGCCAAAGAACTGCATCATATAAAAGTTAATATTATGGTATTTATCATTAATAAATACTTTATTCTGTGTATTTTGTTGAAGTAAATGAATTTATGATAATATTACCAAATTTATATTTATACTCAGAGATGTTTCTTTGTAATTTACAAATATTATTTTTATTTTTTCTGCTTGTATAATTTTTAATTTATCAAGATCCATAGTAGATGTATTCTTTTTTTTTCTGTTATTATATTGATGCTTGATTTTCATCTTCTAATGTATTTTAGCATCGCTAAGTTCCTATTTTAATTATTTTTTGAAGTATCAAAGCATTTTATATTCAAAATTAAAAGTTATTAAGATGTGCCATTTTTATATTGGAAAAATTTCAGAAGTTTCAATGCATTTTTTTTTTTCTTTTTAACAAGCATATTAAATTGTTGAGCATTATTCTGATTATTAAACCATCATTAAAAATACTATAAGTAAAAATTGAATCTCAAAATTTCAAACATTTTATGTGCTTGCAAATCTAAAATTTTGCATATTTGCAGTTGTTTTAATATTTTAAATGCTTCTAAATTTAAAAATTCATTTTTATTCAATATTTGAAGTTTTGAATCACAAATTTAAAATGTAATATAGGCATATGTTGTTTAAAAATGTTGAGATTGCAGTTTCATACAACAACAAAAAAATCAACTTATGCCTTAATAGCGTATTAATTTCTTAAAATTCAATACCAGTTTTCAAGAAGTCTTGAAATCATAATATTTAATTTTTCTTAGGTTTTTTCACCCTGTCGGAAACCTTTTAAAAATATATGCAGTGAATTTCTTTAATGTTTCCATTGGTGAAAAATATTTTTATAAATTGTTATTCACTTGTCGTTTTTTTTAATAGGCTCATATATAATTATCTCACTTCCATTTAATTATGCTTTAATTCAAAATTTCTTGATTAATTATTATCTTTTAATAACTCAACTTAAGGAATGGGCATTTCTTAAATGTGAAGTTAAAAATTTGTCCTGTTTTGTCATCTTAACAATATGTTGTTTTTCAAATACTTCTAATGATTACATTAATTAGAAATTTTTGAAATACCAACTACTCCTTTGAAATTTAAGAATAATATATAATTGTATCTTCTACGAAATACTTTAAAATATTTTTTATTATTATTGTTTAACTGGATGGGATGGTACTTGTATTCACTTTTTGTAAGAAATTAAATTGTTTATTTAACAATTTGCATCAAGTTTATGTAATGTAAATCCAGTATTTTTCATAAAAATTTTAATAGTTTTTTTTCTTTAATTTTAGTTATTTAATATATATGGTATTAAGAAAATATTTGATTATATCTTAATTAAGCATTTGAATTTGTTGTAATAAAGAGCAGTTATTATTTTGTAATATTAATATTTAAAACCACTTTTTTTTAAGGAAGGGATGTATTTTAAATAATATGTTTATCTATTGTGTGTTTCAATCTTTGTGTAGATCTAGATGTTTTAAATACTGAATGATGTAATATGTAATTGTGTTTATACGTGTATTTTATACTTCATTACATTTAAGTTCTCAGGGATTCATTATTATTTTTATCTTCTTTTATTTGACCAATGATATGTCATATTATTAATCAATAAAAAATATATATTTATTTCAGTCAAAACGAGATTTAGTTTATTTAATACAACTACTTTATTTTAATGAAATGAAGGACTTGTTGAAAATAATGACAAATATGAAACATGTTATGTTCATTATTAAATAAAGTTTATTATTGTTGACAATATATTAATTTTTATTACATGAAAAAATTTAATTATAATAAATACTGAATAACAATAGACCTAACTTGGTTCTTATATTCAATATAAATGTTGCAAATTTTTAACTTAGATGGTGTAAAAAAATGATTTTAAAATGTTGCTTTTGAAGCATGAAATGAAAATCTTTTTATATTTATGTATATTTTTTTAAAGTGAAACCCATGATGCACCAAACTGTTTATTATAAGTGTTATTATATTTTTACAATAAACTTAATGGAAGTACTGATAGGTAAAAATATCCACGTATGCTTTCATATTTTAAAAAATTGAAACAATGTATTGATGTATCATTATTTATATATTCTTTTTTATATTATATGTTAAATATATATATATCATGTTTTATAATATGTTAAATATAATATTTGAAATATATTTTAACATTTTTGTTGCATTTATTAGCTTGTCAAACCTTTTCTCAAAGCCCTTCATTTACCACTTACTTGCATTGCATACTCATTTTTTTAATATTTATATTTTGTTTTTTATGTGCATTATAATAAACTTTATTCATAAAGAAGGAAATATATAAATAGGTATGCAAAGTTTTATATTACAAATGCTTTCTATATGGTACATTACGAAGCTTTTCTTATTTCAATCAAGCTGTATTTTCTCCCAATATTATATTACTTATTTTTGCATTTATAATTTTTCTTAATCTATCATTAAAATAATTTAACTGTTATTGAGCTTTACTTATAATTCTTACTTAAAATTAATAATTGAACAGTTTGTTTATTAGTAATATTTCAATGTTTTTTATCCACATACTCGCTGGCCCAAAAAACTGTCAAAAAAAATTTTTCAAAGCTGTCATTTCACTGTTCTTATTTATGTCACTATTGTTTTTAATTGCAGCAGATTTAAAATTACAGTAATCTTGCAAAAAGTACTTATAAAAGTAACAGACATTCTGATTGTGCATTATTAGCACATCGTTTTCATTCTTAAGGAAAGATCACAGCATTCAAAAAAAATTTTATTAATCAGACAGATTTAAATCAGCAATATTAATTTTTTTCAATCATCAGATTTTTTTAAATTTCTTTCTGAGCTTTAATTTTGAAAAGATTAATTTTGATTTATTCAAATTAATTTCCCACTATTTTTTAATGTTTAATTTAATTGCAAAGATTTTACAGTTCCATTATTCTCACCCACATTATCAAATTTAAAGAGCAGAAATTAATAGAGGACAAAGAAAGTAAATATAGTTTAGTATATTTTCCTTTTAAAATGAAGCAAGAATTGTTGTAAGTATTGGTTATAATTATAATTAATGAAATTGGTTACTGAAAATATTGTATTGCTTAAATTTAAGCATTTTTAGTATTTTTATTTAAATGTTTAGTATTAAAATATAATAATGCTAAAAATGCTTGACTAGGCATGAAGCTTTATATTTTTGCTCTCCCCCCCCCCTCCATCTTCAAATTTTGAGATGTGCTATCTCGATAAATCTCATTTTAAATGAGATATAAGAGAACAAAAGAGCTATTTAAAATTTGAATATTAATTATTGGGAGAAACTGCAGCTAAACTGAATGGAGATTTTATAGTAAATAGGAAGCTCCTATTATTTTTCATTGACTTTTGTACGGTTTTTAGATATTTATTCTTTCTGTAGAGTATATTTATTTAACAAATATATATATATGAGTTCACACTATATAATGTATTTATATTGTACTCTTTATTTTATTTTAGTTATTAAATTTATTTAATATTATATTACAAGTTCTACCTCATTATAAGTTTTGCATGTTTATATTCTTTTTATCTTGGAAAGGACTGCATGTGATTAAAAAGAATGGCCAATTATATTCTTTTTTTTTTTTTTTTTTTTTTTTGTATGGAATAAATTTTTTATCAAATCTATAATCTGTCATGTAATTATTTCAGCACATGCATATTTTGTTATTTTTATTCAAGCTTGTGAAATGTTTTTATGTAAACGAGCGTGTCCAGTGCAATTTGTCAGTGTTGGTGAAAGTATATTTTTGTAACTGTACTCTCGTGCTTAGACTGTAAGCAAAGTAAAAGATTTTAGAACCGGCGTGACAAGTTCTCTTTTTGTTTTTGTTTGTAGATTTTAGGGACATTTGTTGTTTCTTTGAATATATGTAGAAGCCCCTTTTTGTGTTGAATAAAACAAAATGTAGCTTGTTTGATTTCATTATAGTTATTTTTATTTTAAGCCTGATTCTTTTCCATACAATTTGAACAAAAATTAGCTATTCTTTAAACATTTACATAGTGGATTCGGTTTAAATGTAAAAATATTAATTATATAGTTAAAATTAAAAGCAGTCCTTGGAACATTTTTTTCAGTATGCCAATCGATCCTTTAGTTTTTAAAAATTATTGAAATTAGAAATTTTTGAAAAAAGAATTTTTTGAAACAAAGCCTCTATGTTCATTAAGTATATACAACAAAAAGTGATAATTTAATATTTTCATGAAGATGTGAGGAACTAAGCAGTTAGTTACAACAAATAGATATATTAGAACGAAGCAACCCACAACAGCATGAGACAGAATTTGTCCTTCATCGATGGACATGGCTTTTATGTGCATATAGAATATTCGAGAGCTATCCAATTTTAATATATATTAAAGGTCTAGAATTTTTCAGATCTCAAATAACAATTTAAATAAAAGAATTACAGTCTTTGGATAAAACACCGTGGCTATTATTCAAACCACGGACCAACTTATATTAAACGAGATGTTCTGCCGATTGATCCTCGGTGATTACCAGTTATTCTGGTTTATGCGGCAATATAAAAAAATAAAAGTATTTTTACTTAAGGAATATAGATTGTTTAAATTTTAAGATCCCGAATTTTGTTGTGTTGACGTCTGGTTTTAAACCTACACACACAAGGCTAATTTTGGCATCGACTCCTAATTTTGAATAGAGGAGTTGCACTCCATTTTTAAATTTCCATTTTAAATCAGCATTGTGATCTGTATGCATATTTTTTGGATGTGGGTTTCGGACCTACGATGTTTCGAACTCAAGAATGTGCAGTGAAAATCTTCAAATGCCGAATAACAGTCAGCGGTAAAGAGGTAGCAAAAACGGAACTACTTGTATAAGGGGAACCCATTTAAACGAAGTACAGTAAAAGCTCCTTATTCGCGCTTCCTTCATTCGCGTGTTCACTATTCGCGGATTAAAAAAATGCGACCTAATTCCTATATTCACGGCTAAAAATTTCTTTATTCAACCTGCCAGTGTTTTGGCGTGCTAATAAGAAACCGTGGATTACAAGAGCTATTTTTCGTGACTGGTTCCGGAATTTTGTTTCTGAAGTTGAAACTTATTTTAAAAAACAGAATTTAGACTTTAAAGCACCTCTAGTTTTGGACAATGCACCAGGTCATCCTAGCGAACTTGAAACTATGCATTCAAATATAACAGTGACATTTTTACCTCCCAACACGACGGCTTTGCTTCAACCTATGAACCAAGAAATAATCCAGGCCTTTAAACTCTATTACATTAGACGAACTTTCAAAATCATATAGGATAATATGGAATGTAATCCTGATATGAATGTTATCGAATGCTGGAAGAAATTTGACATAGCAAAATGCATCGTAAACATAAAAGAATCATTGGAAGATCAGTAGCCACACACGAAAATGACGAAGAATCTGTGCAAGTTCAAACTTAGACTGCATATACAGCCAAAATCGAGAATGAAATAGAACGAGATGGGTTTGAACAGATAGAATCAAGTGACATTCAGGAATTGCTTGAATCGCAAGATAAAGATTTGACTGAAACCGACTTGGAGCAAATATTAAATTACAGCCCATTGAAGAAGAGGCTTCAACAAGTTCTGAAAACTGACATTTAATTTGAAAAATCTTAGTGAAGATTTAAGAATGGCAAATGAGCTTTGCGATTTCTTTATGAACATCTATGGAACGAAGTCTTATTTTTAAGAGGCAAATTGCTAATACGACTGCTGCGTATCAGTCTGAATTGAAGAAGCTTTTAAGAACTGCCAAGAAAGAGAAAATTACAAAATTCTTCAAACCATTGCCTAAGCCTTAAGATAATTAATCAAAATGTTCAAAAACTTCAATTAAATTGATTTTTTAATGTATTTTTTTATTTTGTCACCTTGGAAAGTATCCCATATAAATTACCATTCCGTATTCACGGTTTCTGTATTCGTGGCATATTTATGGAACATATACCCCGCGAATAAAGAGCTTTTATTGTATAACATGTAGTGCATGCTTCAGCGCACGATTGATAACTTTTCTTGCAAATTATCAATGCTGCAATGAATCATATCGGCATTAGCTTAAAAATGCAAATATGAAAAGGAAAGCAATATTGGATTGATTATTCTTTAGCAAAGGAACGCATAAAGGTGGCTTTAACTCTTTTCTTTCGAAAGAATAATTACATTCATATTTATTAATTATCTATTTTAAATAATTGAAATTTTTTTTCTTATACTTACATTATTGTTCTTATATTTTAAAAATTATTCTCAACATACATTGTCTGTCTGTTGCAAATCAATTCGCCGGCGACATGACCTAGAGTTAAAGTGTCTTTCTCGTGATCTGGACGTTCTGGTTCGGGCATGGCTGATCTCTACAGTGTGCTTTATCTGTGAGGTGTGTGAAACAGGCCTCCTGTAAAGTGGGAATATTCAAGCGAATGTATGTGTCCTCTTCATAAGAGCTAGAAGTCAGATTTCTGCTTTCTGGGGGTTAGGCCTTGGCCCAAGAAGTTAACCACATTTAGCTTTAATCGCTGACAGTTCATCAGCGGGCTTGTAAAATAGCATAAGTAACAACAACAACTAACCAATTCATTCCAGCTGAACTGAAGATAAAAAGTTCCCGTGTCTGGGTTCTTCCAAAGAAATCCTCCAAATCATTGTCGTTAGTTAGATGCATAATTATTTATCTACTAATTTCCTGGATCATTTATCTCTTCGGAATTGAAATATATAATTCCTAATTAAAGTCTTGATAAAATAATATGCAAATGTATACAATTGTGTGAGTTTCTATAAAACATTGTTCTTAAAAATATTTCAACACTAAGAACTGCGTGCCTAACTTGTAAAGATGCAGTTATAGAAATTTGAAATGCTGAATGAGGTCGCGGTGGTCTGGTGATAAGGTACCGGCTTTGGAACGAGGGGGGGGGGGGTTCAGGTTCGCGACGCGATTCTACCGAACAACCGTCGTGTAAGCTGGTCTGGTGCACGTTAAATCCGTCCGTGCGAGACGTCCTCTCATTAGTGTGGTGTGGTGGGGAGAAGGGATGCCAGATCAGGTGTCGTCCTCGGCATCTGACCAAGATTCAAAATTAGGAGTTCCGTCCCAAAACAGCCCTAGTGTTGCTTTAAAATGGGATGTTCATATAACTAAACTAAACTAGGGCTATTGAATTCCCATTTCAGAGTCAAAGAAAGTACTTTAGGTTAAAAGAGCACTTGAATTCTAGGACGTCATTCCAACACTGTTATTGTTGGAAGAAATTGACTTAGTGTAGGTGCGTAGTAAATTCGGAAATGTCTTAAAAAAAGAGCGGTTTGTAGCAAAAGTAAAAAAAGCGACATTGACTTTTTTTTTTTTTTTTGCCTGTAACTATAGTTGTTAATTTATCAAGGATGGATAAATGGTGCAGGGAATTATTTTATCATACTTTCATAGCATTTAAAATTAAAAATTGATATTTTCTCACGTTTTCCCCTGAAATTGACGTGAAGATTATTGTATCCTTTTTTATCTATACTTATAATAAAGCTCAATGTGTGTGTGTGTGTGTGTGTACGTGTGTGTGTGTGTTGGCGCTCTACAGGCGAGACCGTTGGACCTACAGCTACCAAATTTGGTACATGTATACCTTGGAGGTCCGGAATGTGCACCTCGGAGCCCTTTTTTCGAATTTTTAATTAGAATTTGAATTAATTAAAATTTAAGCGAAATTTCGACGTTTTTCCGCTATAACTTCCGAAAATATTATTGCACAAACATGATTTTTATATCGATTTAAAGATAAAAAAATTAGCTTTCTAATGGTATCAGTTTTTTAAATTTATAATGTAAACTTCTATTTTAATGAATTTTTAAAGAAATATTTTAACCATGTTTTTATCACGTGACTGGATAAAATAAAAGAATGCCGGAAGTTCAAATAAAAAATATATCATCGCAAAATAAATCTACAGAAATGCAACTTTCAGCACCTGACTGGATAAAATAAAAGAAATATAAAATGCGATATTTTCTTTGAAAAATGCAAGACAAAGGTTTCTAAAATCGTTTGCAATATCTATATCATTAACTCAATAAATCTTCTTTATTTACGGTAAACCTGATTGAATTTAGACAGGATATGCATTGAAATCCCGACTTAATGGCATATTTATGTAATCGTTTGCAATATCTGTATCATTAATTTAATACTTTTTTTCCCTTTCTCGCTTTCTTTAAAAAAACATATTTAATATTTTGGCAACATCACCGAAATTTTTTTTTAATATTTTGGAAGCATAACCGATGGTTAAAACTGACTGATTTATAAAATTAAAGAATATTACTAGGAAAAGGTGTACTTTTAGAACTTTTCGTCCATCATCTTAAAGAAAATATTAATTTCAGGTCAATCAATGCCCGGAATTAGTTCAAGGCTAATGAATATGTGATTTAATTGAAAATTTCAGAACGCTTTACTCATGGCGAACCAGCTGGTCGCCAAAGGCGGCTAGTATATAATAAAATTATTTACTACATAACTATAATTAAATTCTACAATTTTAACTCCTGGTCAGATATAAATTTATTAAAACTAATATCTAATTATAATAAAGATAAAAGTGTGTATATTATCGATCTACAATCCAGGCCATTTGTCCTAGAGCTTCCAAACTGCTCCTACATATACTCTGGGGGGTGGGGGCCGGAAATGTACACATCTGAGCATTTTTTTTTTTAATTTTTTATTTAATTAATTAAAAATTATGCAAAATTTGCCATTTTTTCCAATAACTGAAAATATTATAGCAGAAAAAAATTATATCTTAAAATTCAAAAAATTATCTTTTTATTAATACCAAAATTTTTACGACGTAATTTTTTTCTGTTTTAATTAATATAAAAATATTTTAAGCGTACTTTACCAAAATATATTTCATTGTTGAAGTGAAATTCATAACTTGCATTGTTGCTTATAATATATTATCCTGCCTTTTTTCCATTTATTTTCTTTCTTCCTTTCTTTATTATTATTATTGTTGTTATTGGGATGAAAATATGATGAAGTTGGGTTTTTTCCCCATGGTAAGTAGGTTTAAGTATAAGGCATGCTTCAAATAAATTTGTGATATTTTGTTGTATTTAAAGCTTAAATTCAAAATTAGGCTATGGTGGAAGAATTTTATGTGCTTCCAGTTCAAAATAATGTCTTTTTCTGTGGTATAATTGGATGGTATATAGATGTGGACAGAAAAATTAGGAAGATGCAAAGGACAAAGAACAGAATTGTGCAATGCTTTTGAAATAACACAAATTATATATCTTTCAAGATTTTAACTTTTTGTTGAGAAAAGTTGAAATTTTAACAACCATTAATTCCGGCTAATCAACTGGTCGCCAAAGACGTCGAGTAAATAAATAAAGAGAATGAAAATGAATTACGTTTTTACATTACATCAGAAAGCGAACTAGAACTGTTAAAATACATGATATTCAATAAAAATAATTTTATTAGATGAAAAGTTTTTTTAAAAAATTGGATAGTGTAAAAATGCATCATTAACATTTAAACAGAGTGATACAAAGAGCAATCTAAACTATCCAACACCATAAGAAATAGCAAAATAAGCCAAAATAGCTCAGAAAAGCACAGAAAATTTAAACAATATGAGCTAGATGGCACTGAAGCTACAATTAAATCTTAGTCATGTAAAGTTGCTTACTGTGCATACGAAGAATGCAAAGTGAACTACGAACAATTTACGAATGCAGCGGTAGAGAGCATATCAGTTAGATGCTACAAATATCGAATGTTTTCAAAAAGGGTTCATCAGATAGCTGCAGAACGTACTTATCTGTGAATAGTAAGAATTTAGGACAATTGTTAAGAGTCTGAGGGAGTGAACACATCGTCCAAATGTAAACTATCGCCAGATAAAAGATTCCTAACGATTTCTCGCTTATAATTTCTGTATCAATATGACATTTACATTCATACAATTCTCATCAATATATTTTGTTTTTAGGCTTTTTTCATTTCTTTAAATTTACTGAATTTAGAATGACCCTGTATATTATATAATGAAGTTATAGAAAGATGCTGTTTAAAGTAGCTAACTACGCTAAAAAATCTCTCTCTCTCTCTCTCTTTTTTTTTTTTTTATTTTTTTATTTTTTTTAGAAATTATGAAATTTTATTTATTTTATATTCTTAATGTTTGAACAGGATTCTTTATAAAACCGTTATAATTTTGTTTCTGTGTCTGCTTTTTGAGAAGTAACATTGATTTTTATATTTGCATTGAAGTGCATTTTAGTGCTATTTTGATTTCTTCCTAGCATAAGGGTAGAGTGTCTTCCCCGTGATCTGGTCGTCCAGATTTGCGCATAGTTGTTCTATCTGTGAGACGTATGAATGCGCCTCCTCCACCCCGTAAAAAGGAACTGTGTAAGTGAATGTGATGCGTGAGTTGTTAAATCGTATTCTTGGTCCTAGATGACGCTACTGAAAAACAAGAGATGTAAAAATTTTGGCTTATTATTTGGCAAAAAATTTTGGTTTAACTTAGTCAAGCGGACTTTTATATGACAATTGTCATCAGAAACAACAACAGTGCTATTTTAGATCTTTAGATATTATTTTCTCAAACTCTGATATTTGGTGGAATTTTCTTATGAAAATTTAATGCATATTTTTGTTCAAATTTGGTATAGCAATTTCTGAATGTGTTCTACAGTTTCTCAACTACAGAATAAATAATCTGTTCATTTAGAAATATTTTATAATTGTTTCAAATGTAAAAAATTGAAAATTTTATTTTTCTCGATTTCCAATATTTAAAGAATGGTTATAAAAACAGTTTATTTCTTAGTTCAGGAACTAGATAATATATTTTTGAAGCATCCCTAAAATTTAAGAAAATTATTTGATAAACCTCTAAATTTGAAGATTTTTGTTTTATACCTCTTTTTCTATAATAATTTTGTTTTGTAACTTTCGCTGTTTTTTTATATAATTTGGTTTCATAAAAGCCTCACATGTCCAAAAATATAACTATTTTGGAAAGTTTTTCAAAAAAAAATAAATAATAATAATAATAATTCATCCTAAACATAATTATTTATCTTAAGGCTAACTTAAATTCATGATGAACCCCGTAGTTTTCTCTCAAATGTAAATTGTCAATAATTATAATAAAGTATTTGTAAAGACTTTTTATAAATTCTTTTTGAAGACATTTGGATTAGAAGCAATAGCGAGTTTAAGGATTTTGGGGTTAATTACTTTAGTTTCATGTGTCAATACATTTATATTGACTTCGGAACTGGATGACTTCAGGTTCGAGATCCGATTCTATCGAAGAACGGGTCTGTTGCACGTGAAATCCGTCTGAGCCAAACGTTCTCCAGCTGGTGTGAGGTGGTGTGGAGTGGGTAGGGGGCGCTGCCAGCTCAGGTGTCATTTTCATCATCTGACCACGATTCACAATGACGAGGTCCATCCCAAAATAGCCCCATTGCTGCTTTAAAATGGGATATTAATATAACTAAATTAAATTCAATGCATTTTTAATTTAATCTGCAAATTGATTACAAGATTTTATCTTCCTTTTTATTACGTTTTTATTTATTTATTTCCCATGTGCATTTCATGAAAATAAAGGAACAAATTAATAAAACGTTTGAAAAATTAATAATAATTATTTGCTGACGATTTCCTTATTCCTAAATAAAAGTTTTAAACTGTAATATTAGAAGAAAAGCAATTAACTTGAACGAAGATAAAATAAAAAATTATTATTCTGGAGGAGTTATGCAGGAACTTAGCTAGTAACATTCCATTATTATATAGCATAATTTATTATAAAATTAATTTTAATGATCCAATGTAGAAACAATAAATTATAGTTCAAAAAATAATTTAATTTTTTTTATTATTCTTAAAATTATCTTTTCGGGTATATTCGTTTGAATTTGGTAATAAGTTATATAATGTTATTTAATCAATTTGTCAGCTCCTTCCTCTTCAGCGCAGTGACTCTAAGTGAAAATCCGCAGGTGGTTTGGGGAATCTGAAGTTCAAGTGTGGCATTTAACACTTTTAGTGCCGAAAGAAAAAAAGAGTGTTTATCCGAATATAACCGGACGAATTTCCTATGATTTTGGAAAAAGCCCAGAAAAACTCAACTGAGAATGATATGTAAAAAATTCAAAAGTCAGAAAGGAAATGAGAGATTAATTAATGTAGTGACGATTTTATTTCATTGTTATCAGATAACTTCTTGAAAATCAGATAAATTACAGCAACAGTGATATCTCGTCGTTCGGCACTAAAAGGGTTAAGCTTAAATCTGAAAATTCTAAATCAATCTAATTAATCTAAATTTTTAGATCAATCTAAAAGGGTTACAGATTTAAATATCAATAATTAGAAACTACCCCCCCCCACTCCAGCAAAACTCTAACTAACCCTCTGACTGCCCAATTTGTGATCCGAAATCGCATATATTGAAATATATAGTCGCATATCATCATATATATCTAATCGCATATCATCATACATATCTAATCGCATATCATCATATATATCTAATCGCATATCATCATACATATCTAATCGCATATCATCATATATGTCTAATCGCATATCATCATATATATGTAATCGCATATCATCATATTGTTGTTGTTGTGATTATATTATAGAGACTATATATTGGAGAATTGAAAAATGTACTTTTTTCTTCTTTCTAGAAAATGTTTTTTTATATAAATTTTTAACATAAAAAACCAAGTTGCCAGAAAAATCAATTCATTAATCTTAAAATTTATTTTTAAAAAAAATAAATTTCAATTGACTTAGAGTTAATTTCTATTTATATCATAATATAAAAATGTAAAATGCATAAAATTTAAGGACGAGGAAGAGGAATGTTCTTCATTTCAATTTTGCATCACTGCCTAACGCTTTACAAGTTTATTGAATCATCATCAGAGTCATCGCTATTTGAGGAACAGTCCGAAAAATCTATATCACTATCGCTATCGCTATCAAAACTAAAATCGCTTTCAGAATCTGATAAGTCATTTGGAATATACTCTGTTTTCTAGCAGCCATATCTGTAAGAAAAAAAGAGACCAAAAGCGAATTGATGGTATTAGGCAGGTGTATTACAGCTACTTTTGAATTCTTCAATTTAGTGGATGACTAAAATCTGTTGGCCAAAACGTAAACTAAAAGTTTAATACTGTATATAATTTATTTCAGTGGTAAAACGGGGGAAAACGGGATGCGCTCCTCAATAAAGAAAGAAAAACGCATGCTCGCTGAAATCTCTGGATGATCAGATTTTGCTAAATTTGAGTTGCCCGAGGAAATCGTGGGATGATCAGACAGAGAGTTATAAATTTCTTCCATTTTTTCGTTAATCTGAAGATAGAAATTTCTGAAAAAGCAATTTTTACATAAAATTGGTTTTATATATATAAAAAATTAGTGCAACTAATGTGTGGTGTGTGGGAGACCCTCACTCTCATACGAATAAATAGCAATGAGTAAAATATTCTTACAATATTCTTTTATAGATATTTAAAATCCTTTGCCTAATAGACGCGTGTCAAATAAATCCCTATCAAAATCTCATAGTAAAATTCTTAAAGGGAAAAATTTTGGACTCATCTGCTTTTGTGTCGTGATATAGACTGGTGTATTTCTTACTACTTATTCTTCGTACGTAAATTATGTCTCCTATAATGAAATAAATAGGCGTTTTAAAATTTCAGAAGTCTCTTTTATTCGGCCACGTAACTGCTAAAATATATTTACACACATATACAGCCACATTAATATAAATATGGTCAAAAATTGTTAATTACAAAATTTTAGAACTCAAAGAATAGTTTGTTTTCTTAACTGTTCAAAAAATGTTTACTAATATGTTCATTTCAAATTAAATATATGAGTATACGTGATAAAATGTGCAAAATTCATATCCAGCTTATTGGTATTTAACCAATCCTATTTCCAATTTAATTCCAGATTAAAAAGTTCAACGAAAGAAACATTTAACATTATGCCTAGGCAAATGGAAAAGAAAAATGCGCTTATAAATCGCTGAGTTAAGTAGATTTTGGAATAGTTTCGAAGCAACCTTAAGTAAAATTAAATTTTTAGACTCCTTAAAGTGTAAGAAATAGCGGATTTATGCAATTTGTGATCCCAGACAATGCATATAGGAAGGCTCATCTTTTAATGATCAATTAAATTCATTTTAGCTTAAGAAAGCATGTTAATTATTTTTTCATTTTTAGAATAGCGAAAATATGCATTTTATTTATTTTCTGATATATTCCAGAAATAATGAATAAAGTAATAAAGCCATTGAAAAATTAACCACATTTGTTAGTTAATGATTTCCATATTTGCAAATAAAAATAATTGAATTATTAATATTAATTATAAAGAAATAACAAATTTCAAATAAATATAATAGTAAACACTATTATTTTACAAGTACTGTCTAATGAAGTATAATGTAACTAATTAAATGAATAACTTATATTCCTTTGCATTAAAAAATAGCCGCCTTTGACGACAAGCTGATTCGCTTGTATTAATGGTCGTTAAAATTTTTAATTAAATATTTCATGCAATTTGGTATTAATGATTCTGCTGTAAGATATTTTTTATGCTTCTAATTTTGATGGATATAAATAAATAAAAGCCATTTGTAAAATTATATAATTTTTTACAGGTGACTTTTTTTTTTTTTTACATGAAACCATACGCTATACGATGCGCTCATTTTACAATGTATTCTACCTGCAAATTTCGTAAAAAGATACTTTTTAACAATGCAACGTAATTTCTAAACTAAAAAGATGCAAAATTTGGCACTTTTTTACATATTAATAGAATTTCAAATATAAATTAGTCTTTCACATATTCTTCTTGGTTTAAGAAATGTAATTATTGCTTTTCTGAAATCTGTTTAGCTAATAATGATTTGTGTTAATAGCGGAGTAATAATCCGAATTGTAAAGGAAAAAAAAAAAGAAAAATATATCAACTTTAATAGTGACTTTTATCAAAAATGTTTTTTCTCATAAATTTATATATATATATAGATAGAGATAGACAGATATAGGTATAAGGTAATTATTTAATTTTTAAGATGATGTAAAAATCATTTTTGTATTATATTTTAGGCAGCTATTTCGGAAAATGTCAAAATTTCAGCTAATAAAAATTTTAATTAAGAACATAGCTCCACATTCCTATCTTTCAAAATATGTATGTGCCAAATTTGAAAGTTCAACGTTAAATAGTCTAGCCTACAGAATGTTAATATGCACACGCACTCGCGCATACATATAAGTAAGTACTAGACTTTTTTAATTTAGTTTAGTTTAGTTATATCAACGACCCGTTTTAAAGCAACTCTAGGGCTATTTTGGGATGGGCCTCGTAATTTTGAACCAGGTTCAGATGACGAGGACGACACCTGAGCTGGCACACCCCTCTCCACACCACATCACACCAGCGGGAGGACGTTTGGCCTGACAGATTTAACGTGCAAGAGACCCCCTCACACGACGGTTCTTTGGTGAAATCGATCCTCGAATCTGAAACCCTTCGGTTCCAAAGCCGAGACCTTACCACCAGGCCACCGCGGCAGTAAGTACTAGACATCTTCGACGAGTACTTGGTTCGCCGAGATTAATGGTCACCAAAACCTTCAATTAAGTATTTTATGTAACTAGGTCGAAATATTTTTGAGCTACAACTTTAAATAGTTTTTTTTATATCATACTTTTTTAGAAGCCATAAACCGTTCTGTTCGTTTCATTATGATTTTCGATTTTCCTAAAATCTGATCTTCAAATTAAAGTGATTAAGCATCAACTAACATAAATAAATGCGATTAAATTTCAATTGAGATAAAAACTTCCTTACTGAAAACCAAACATGTTTTTTTTTTTTTTTTTTTTTTTTTTTGAATAAAAGAGTACCGGAATTAAAATCGTGCAATAATGAAGTCCTAGGTGCACAGCAGAAATTTTATTTAAAAAGTTTAAGAAATATCTGAAAACATTACTCAAAAGCAACAACAAAAAAATATTCACCATAAAATTCAGCTTTCAATTTTAATTCCAAAGGGATTAAATGACAAAAGTAATATATTTAATTTTGCTTTATTCAAGAAATATACTTTTGAAAATATTGCGAAGTCTAAATTTTATACAGTCCACTCTTATGAATTCAGCAAAACGTTCTTGATACTCGAACTTTCAAATCAAGAAAAGTTTCAGTTTTCTGTGATCAAATCCAGCAGACTTATGAAGCTGCTCTGAATATCATTATTTTAGGAGAATGAGCAATTTCATTATTTTAGGCCATCCAACCTTGAGAACTTTGGGCATGATTGTCGTATTTTCTGAGGGAATGGTCTAAGAAGAGTTCTAAAATACTACATCATAATAAAATAGTAATATTCAGATTTTCATAACTTAGTTTTTGTCGCAATAAAATTGATTTTTTTTATTTAAAATATTTGTGTGTCAAGGATAATTTATTAAATACTAGCCACCTTTGGCCACTAGTTGGTTCGACAATCTTACTGTTGTTTAAAAATATCAAATACTTTATGTAACGTCATTATCAATTATATAGTTTATGTTATAATAATAAAGTATTATCACGTAAAGTATTTAAACACTTTATGTCATTAAGTACTTTATGTGACTTACTTTTTAATAGATAATTTTGATAGTCATATAATTCACTCATGTAGCTATAAAGGCTTTAAGCCCGTAATGTACTATCTGTCTCTCTAATTAACTTTCAGCTCTCGCAAAATTTCAACTTTTAATTAAAGTGGAAACGATTAAACTGCAAATTGATGTAAAAACATTTTTTTAAATCGAAACGAAGCATTTTTAAAAACATGAGTTAAAGAGGATCAATATGTGTATAATTGAATAATTACAATAATTTATGTAATACTAGCTATTACCCGTGACTCTGTTAGCTTAGAAATTTTGATGTATATGCACGAAAAATTATCAAATAATTGCAAATAAAAAAATAAAAATTAACCTGAAAACGATACATTTAAAAGTATGAACATATACGAAAAATATATAACATATATGTAATTTAATAATAAAAACACACAACTAACGTAAAAACAATTTATTTACATTGTATACCCAAAATAAAAGAAAACAGCAAATCAAGTTCGGTCAAATCCATTTTATTTATTGATCGAGATTGAGATAGCTACAACAGTATTATACACATAATTTTTAAACTTTTATTTTAAATGAAAACACAGTTGTCAACTTTCAACGCCAGTTAGCGTAACGAACATGTCTGACTTTCCTACTCCAGTTGGGGTAACTCAATGCAGAATATAAATTTTTTATTTCCTTTATTCTGTTTTCTTTTAATTTAAAAGTACATCAGAATGAATCCGAAAGATCGATCAATTAACAACATTTGATTTTAAATACATCAAACACAAAGAAAAAAAAAATAGAATCGCGTGGAATAAACGGTCGACATTCTGCTAACCCTAACCTCATTTCTGTTGGGAAAAAAACAACCGGAGTCTTACTTATCTTTGGTGGGATGTGGCCTCGGCTTTTTGGTGCGAAAGTTAGTTTTTAATTTTAAAAAATTAACCACTCAATTAACTGGAATAAAAAGTAGCCTATGCTCTATTCCTGACTATAATCAATCTTTGTGCTAAATTTTATCCAATTCCGTTTAACCATTCTGGCTTGATTGAGTAACAAACATCCAAACATCCAAACTTTCACATTAATAATATTAGTATAGATTTTAAGAATTATTCAACAAAAATTATTTAGATTCATCGTAAAATGCAGGTTTTAGTTTTACTTTCAAAAGAATTTAAATAATGCGAATAATAATATTTTTTTATTTTGGTCTATAAACGTTAAAAAAATATATTAAGTCTAAATTCTATATATCTTTTAATTATAAAGAATATTCTGCGAAATATTCTTCAAGTTTCAAATAAATATTAGGTTGGTGCGTATGAAATGTCGGATTCTTAAGTGATTGTATAAAACTGCATATCTTTCTTCAAAAGCTGTTTATTCAATCAAAGTATGCTCCATTCGCTTCAATACACTTCTCCCAACGAGATTTTAAAGCGTAGATGCCTGTCTTAAAAAAATTTTGGTCTTTAGAATTAATAAACTCTGATATCGAGTTTTTTAGACTGTCTTCATTTTAATAGTGTTTGCCCCTTAAAAACAGCTCTAAATGCTTGAAAAAATGAAAATCGGTCGGCGAGAGATCCGGTGAATAGGGTGGATGCTGCAAAACTTCATATTCCAGTTCGTTCCAGCTTATTTCGCTCTGTCAGTGCGTGCGGTACCCACTTGTCCATCTTCTTAACCTTGCCAATCTCAGAAAGGTGTCTCAATATCGTTGTATGGTCAACTTTCATCCTGATAGCAAGTTCCCTCGTGGATACGGCTGGATCCGCTTCCACTAGAGCCTTCAGGTCATCATTCTTCACAGACGTTTTGGGTCTTCCGCGCTGCTCATTTTGCAGTGAAAAATCGCCAGTCCGAAATTTTTCGAACCAACGCTGCACTTTCCGATCGTTAACCGTATTCTCCCCAAACGCTTGGTTTATGTTGCGTGCAGCTTTTGCAGCACTATTACCAAGTTTGTACTCATATAAGAAAATGACGCGAATGTCGGCAGAATTCATATCGGCAATAAACTCAAAAGAAATAACAAAAGGGAAGACCTTCGAGAAAACCTATTTTGCTGAAATGAGTCTCTGGCAATGGACAATACGACTATGAATGAGGTTATGCCAAAGACAAAAGTATAACGAAAACAGGGAGACAAACGTCCGCATGTAAAGAGAATCCGACTTTTCATACGCACCAACCTAATAAATGAAAGTTTCTATTTTCTGCTATCAAATTTGATCGACTTATGAAGTTTTGAATAGAAATGTTTGGAACGTTCAACATTTTCATTCTTGGGGACCAGTCAGTCTTGAGAAATCTGTGGCATTGATTGAGGTATCATCCTTGGAATGGTCGATGAAGTGGTTTAAAATTAACCATTTTTATTGAATAGGGATCTTCAAATATTCCTTAATCAGTCAATTTTAGATACTGCGTTGATTGAAATTTATCTTTTTTTATTTAAAAGCTAAACATTCTTCATGTTTTAAAGTTTTTATGAACTCATGTTACATACTATGTAATTATTTACTTCATTCAGGCCCTTTTTATAGATGCATTTCTATTATTAAAGTTTTACAAAATAGCTGTTGGATCTTGAATTGAATATATATATATATATATATACATATATTATTACTTTGTAAATCAATAGTATTTTCTTAAGTTATTGCTGAAAAGCACCGAAATTTCGCTCAATTTTTAATTAATTCAAATTCTAATTAAAAATTTGAAAAAAGAGCTAAGCGATGCGGATTCCCGATTTTGAAGGTATACATGTAGCAAATTTTTAGCTGTAGGTCCAACGGTCTGGCCTGTAGAGCGCCAACCCACATACACACATGTACATTGAGCTTTATTATAAGTATAGACTAGACGCCTTTGGTGACCAGTCTGTTAGCCAATCTTAATATTCTTAAAAATGGTCAGTAAAATATTTTATGTGACTTGTCATTGCTAATGAAATACTTTATGTCACTTGTTTTTTAATAGCTACTTCATCAAAATATTTTTAAGGTTCAAATTTCGATAGTCATATAATTCACTCAAGCATTTATTAAGGCCTTAAGCCCGTAATGTTCTATACGTCTCTCTAATTATTTGTCAGATCCCACGTAATTTCATTATTAAATTAAAATGCAGATGATTAAATTGCAATTAATGTAAAAACATTTTTTGCTGAAACTACTTATGTTTTTTTAATGTCAATATTGAAAACGGAGTCCATCAGCAGTTTTGTCTTTTGTATACAAAAGAATAATTTTCATAATTTATATAATATCCCTAGAATTATTCAATAAAAATTTCACAGATTAAGCTCTTTTATCAAATAGTGATATTCAAATATTCATAAATCAGTCAGTTTTAGTAACTGATTTAGTCTATTGAAGTTCATCTCTTTTTTATTTAAAATATTAGTGTCTGAAAAATATCTTGTTAAATATGATTCACAGAGCAGAGGATCTAGATAAAAGCTAAAATTTCTTTATTTATTATAACATTTATAAACTCAGTTACATATTATATAATTATTTACTTCATTTAGACCGACTTTGTAGATGTATTTCTATTATTAAAATTTTACAAATTAGCCGTTGGGCCTTGAGTCGAAAAGCTATATATTAAATCATATTTGTCTTAAATAAATCTGATTTATTTAATTAATAATACTATAATTAAAAAAAAACTTTTTCGTTACATTTTTTTTTTAGAAAAAAAAAAACTCATATTTATTTCATTTTATACAGGCACGTGCTGAAAATTACATTTTTCTATTTTAATTTTCAGTTAAAGTTTATTTATAAATAAATTATAATTTTTGTCAATCTGATGACAACATATAGATAAAAGATCATTTTTTCCTTTCATTCGTAATTTGCGTGTGCAGCTGAAGTTTTAATTTTACTGTTAAAAATATGATTAAGTTATTTTGTAAAAATTCATTAAAAATAGAAATATAATTAGTATAACTAAAAAGATATATTTTTAAAAATCTTTAATATGATGTAAAAATCAGTTCTGTGCTATAATATTTTCTAAAATTAAGGAGGAAGAACGTCGAAATTTCGCTTGATTTTTAATTATTTCAACTTTTAATTAAAAATTTGGAAAAACGCTCCAAGTTGCACATACCCGATCCCCAAGATATACATGTGCTAACTTTGGTAGCTGTAGGCTCAACGATCTGGTACAGATGACTACAGACGCGGCCAATATAAAGTCACATTTCGTTACTCTTCAGCACATTTATAGTCTCAAACTGCATAAAATATAATTTTTTACTTCATTTAGACTTTTTAAAAGTTATGTATATGTGCCTATTAGCGGTTTAGAATTTAGAACAAGAACAGATAAGGGCGAATATCTTTTTATGTTAAACCCTGTTTACTTTAAGCGCTATAGAATTGATAATACAAATATTTTAAAAAATTGCAAAAGCATTTTTCTCGTTTTTTTAATGTTTTTTTATTTAGAGTTATTTTATTTCAAACATACAGAGCTAAAAATTATTTTTACTAAGTGTTTTGAGTTTGTAATGAGAGTTGGTTTTATATTTTAATTTAAACTTCTGCCGGGTTGATAGTTACGCACAAACAAAAGCTCATTTGTTTAATGCACCCTAGAGCAGGTTTTTTTTAATGAAATATATTATTAGAAAATATGATTAAAATATTTTTAAATTGATAAAATGGGAAGATAATTTTTTACATTTTAAGATATGTAAAAATAAATTTTGTACGAAAATATTTTTGGAAGGTATCGTAGGAAAACGACAAAATTTTGCTCAATTTTTATTTAATTAAAATCTTAATTAAATTTTATAAATACGTTCCGAGTTACAAATTTTTACCTTCAAAGTATAAAATGACCCAAGTTTGGATATAGTTTCTAGATCAAACGATTTAATCTGAAAAGCGCCAACATGCGCACACACATGTACATCCATCTTTTTTATAAGTAAAGACAGAGACCAGGGTATTAAGTGCCAACACAGGCAAGCGCATTTATTACAAATGGATAAATATAAGAAATTTTTTAAGTTTTGATTTTTAATAATGATAATGATTGTAATAGCTCAAATTAAACATACAATGTAGTCCTTATAATTTATGATTCATAGAATTTGTATTTCTTATAATTTTATTTATTTAAGAAGAATGTTAGCAAATAAATTGGTAAATTAATTGAAATTTCTAATAAAAAATGTTGCCCTATTTTAAATTCTGCCTTCCTAGTTTTAAAATGCAAATTAAAGAGTTAGAAATCTAATATCTTATTATAATAAATTTGGTACAAAAGAAAGAAAAGAAAGTGTATTTAAAAGTTATAATAACTTTTGCACGGATACGCTTGGGGAAATCCAACACCAAGGCGCAGCAAGTGAATGATGGCGAAAAGTCTCAATTGTTGTTCCGAATCACCTGTTGTTTCAGAAACCACCAATTCAGACCGTTCGTTATGGTGGAATTAATCTCTTGCGCGCGTGAGTGATGCTTCGATTGGTTCACTAAATAGATTGCATGAAGTCTTATTCGCACTGGGCCAGACCGATCACGACTGACAGCCAAACGATTTCTCCTTTTTTATTATTTTTATTTCGCGAGCGGTGGGGCAGACGACTCTTTTGGCGAGAGTGCGCGGCGAAGAAAGCGCCGACCTTGTTGCAGGGTGAGCAATGAGGTCCGGCAACTTGTTATTAGCAAAAGATGAAGGCAGCAGCAGTCGGTGCTCGGCCGACAGAAATACAGGTTTAGGAAAAAACACTTGCCGAGTTTCTGTTCGGGGTCAGGGGCCTGTGCAACGGCGCGCTTTCTCGTCTGCCAAATACATGAAACCCCGCTGGATAACACCTTCGCGGTAAGTACGTTTTCTAGAATTCTTGCTCAAGCATTCTCTTTACACCTGAAAGACCAAACGAAAGAAAAACACAATCCGAAAATCTTCGATTATTTTTTGTGAACCACGTTTACGTACTCATGACTTTTCCCCCCTTTAACCCACGCACAAGTGTTCGAACGTTCTGCTTTCGAAAAGTATCGTGGTTATATGTTGTGCAGTTTCCTGAACTTGACCTCGAACCATTTAAAAGGACGCCTTTTCTCTCCTTTATTCGGTGTGGGGAAAGTTTATCTTAAAAAAAAGTCATCTGATGTTTATCATAGTAACATTTTTTTTCACAAGTTTGGGTTTCACGCACAAGTTTTAGGAGAGATAATGGAATCGTGGATTCCATTCACTTTTAAATGAATTGATATGATTTCGATTGTAAATTAGTAATTACATGTATTTTCATTTGAAATGAAAACAGAATGATAATATTAATTAAAGAATTGTTTGAATTACTCTGTGTCAATTACGCATTCTAATGAAGATTTCTTTTCAAACAAATGTTATTTTAAACATTTTTTTTTCTCTTATGTAATTTTATTGTACATCTTTTATTTATGTACTTAGAAGTGATTGGAAAAAAACCATACCAGTCCCCTTCATGGAATTAATTTTTAAGTATGTTTATGCGGAATAAGCATAAAATATTTCAATTGAATTCTACATTGCATTCTATATTCTACATCAATATACTTTTTAGATAGGCAGAATAATACAATCATGCTTCAACGATATTCTACATATAGAAATTTCATAATTTCAATAAAAATAAGAATTTTTTTCTATAAATACCAAGTTTTTGTAAGAGGTTCTGCTTTTAAATTTTAAAAAATTTGAAAAAAAATTACAGCAGAAAATATGAATAATATATGAAGCAGCGTGACACTACACTTAAAATATAATAGTCTTACCCTAGAGGTTGATAGTATTTTGTTTAACATATTTTATATTAAATATGTAAAATTTTTTACATATATATTTTATTCTATATATATATATAGAGAGAGAGAGAGATTATATATATATATATATATATATATATATATATATATATATATATATAGGCAATATTTTATTCTTGTAAACATTTATAGAATTTCTACTTGCAGGAATATTAACACTATTTGAAATAATATGTACTTATTGAAGTTTAATTTTTTGTCGTTTTTTGATTTCTTATTTTCTTGTCGAAATATTATATATTTAAGATACGACAAATATGTTATCGGGATTATTTAGTTGATATTAATTGCTTGGTACCTCTGAGTGATATTTAGCACCATGTGGTATCTGTTACCCATTTTGAATATTATTTTAAAAAATCTTAAAATGTTCTATTTAAATGGTTTATTTAATATTATTTGCATTCTATTTAATTAAATTAGTTTGATTTCTCTACTTTGCTCTGTTTCAAGAAAAATAAAAAAAAATTTTGAGTATTTTTTTCTCCAATTTTGGTCATAATTTTTTCGGTAGCTTTTCTAAAATTTCTTTTATTTCAATCCAAATTATATTATATTTCCTCTCATGATTGTTTTAAATATTTTTTTTTCAGATTTTTTTAAAAATTTAATTTTAGTTTATTTTTAAGCCAGGTACATTTGCATTATCAGATATCTTTTTATTATTATTATTTACATATTCTTTGGTAATATTTCTATAATTATTCACATCCCAAAAATGTTAATATTTAAGAAAACATTGATTATTCATACGTAACGTGATAAATATTACTACATCATAGCGATTATAAACAAATTATTATAAAAAAGCTGTTATAATTCCCAAGCCAATTGATTTTTAATACGATGTATAGTAATTTCCAAAACCTGTAAGTTTTAAAAATCATCTGCGTCGCACATGTTGCTAATTGAATCAAAATTTAACAGAAAAACTGAAAAGATTATTACTATTTTCAATATAATAGTTTTGAATTGTTGAAATATATTTACTATTGTCTGATTAAGTGTATATTGCTGTTTCTTTATATATGTTAATTGATACATTATTTCAACATTTATATTACAAATTTTAAAACACTCAAAGAACGTAAGAAATGAAATCTTTTTTACTTAATTGTCTTTATAAAATTACAAATCTTAATAGGTATGAATTACTGAATTTACTGCATTTGATTAATTGTTAGTATTAGATTTTATTTTAAACGAATTTCTGTTTCTCATATTACTTTATCACTATCATCATCTTTATCAGAGATAACCATTTGATTATTTCAGCATTCCTATCAATATTTAAAATGCCTTGCACACAAAGAAAGTGCAATAATTTTTCCTAAATCGGCAATGGGGGGGGGGGGTAGAAAATTATAGAAAAAAAAAACTCGTACAAACAAAGCAACGACCTGCTTCACGCATAAATCAAATTTCTGACCAATCAAATGAAAAGCGAGGCAAGTAAGAAAGGAGAAAAAAAAGAATAAAGAAAACGAGTCTTACATGTTACTTCGAACATCCAACCACTTTTAATCCAGAAAGTATTATGGATTGAAAACCACTCTGATGAAGTGGTTCTTGATTCAAATGCTTTGTGGGATTTATTCTGAGACACTGTTGAAAGTGTCATGTAGACATGCTATTCTTCTTATTGCTTCTTCTTCTCATTACTCTATTTAAATTACTTTTAAATAAGATATGGGAGGTACTCGTATTTTATTCATTTTTAAATCATGTACTTGAAATTAAAATTTAAAAATAATAGAAACCCATTCATATATTATACTATGTTTTAAAATATCGTCTGTATGCAAAAATTAAAATTTTCATTTTTAAAAAACCATTAATGATTTTTTTTCCCTTTAGTGTTAATCATCTGATCACAATTTACATCGAGAGTTCTGTTTGCGAATGATTACACCGTATTTACTTTTCTACACAACACTTCAAATTAAACTTTACTTGTTCATCGTTTAATAAAATATTTATATGTCAAAATTTTCTTTATTCATTTTCTAAAAAAATATGATTTATGTCATTCGAATTATCTTCACCACACATAACCATCACAGCTCAAATTATGAAGTCTGTGCGTATGGATTTCATATTACTTCGAAATCGATTGTAATCTAAAAAATCTAAATCTTGTCTTTCGATATGTTACGAAAACCAGATAACAATTACCGACTTTACAAGAGTTAACTTGGTTAAAAATAAATAAAACATTTTATGGTAAAGGTCATCGCTTTTACGCAGACTTGGTAGGTATTTCTTAATAACTTTTCCCGAAATATTTAAGAATATTAGATTATCGTTGGGGACTAAACTAACGTAACAATTAATTAAATTTATACACAAATGTATAAAAAAAGTCTATTTTTCTTTCCAGAATGAATTTAATAAAAAAAAATTTACTTCTTATTTAGAGTAAAACAAAGATTCGCCACGAGTTAGTCGGTATTAATTAAGGATTAAAACCCATTTCTGAACTAAGTATACATCGATAGATAAAAAGATCAAAACAAGCCATAAAGAAACTTTAACTCATTTTTCAGAATTTTATTTTGGGTCGAAGTAATGGTATATGATTTATTAAAAATATTTTATTCCGTATAAAATTTAAAAAATTCGAATATTTATATTAAAATTTAAAATATATTCCCTATTTAAGTTTCAAATTATTATTTTGCGTGAAGAATTAAGAATACAGTTTTGTATCTTAGAATTATATAATATTTTATATTTGTCTATATAATTTATTTATTTAAAATTATTTTTTAAATGTCAAAATTTTTAAAAATCATAAACTTAGAAATAATTTTATTTAACTTTATCGAACATTTATTTTTTAAAAAAAACATAAGAACGACTGTTGTTCCTTTTCTGTTCTTTATTTCATTCTTTTTTTTATTTGTTAAAGTTAAGCTCTTTTTTTTGCATAGATAATTATTTGCTGACAATGTATCTTACATCTTTTTAAACAATAAGCTAGAGTTCTTGAAATGAGTTTCTATTACAAAAACATATTTGAAACCATTCATGCAATTAAGTTCATCATTAATTAATTTCCCTTTAATTTATTACTTTCAGATAAACTCTGTATGTACTTTTATTTAAAGATAAGAAAAATTATTTTGAATATAATTTCGGAAAAAAAGTGGAGTTAAAGTGAAAAAGATTGATGATGAAATAATGCAATTATTTTTCTGTTTAAAAGTTATTTATATTTTGCTTATTAAGGTGTGCATTTTTTCTTAAACTATCAATTAAAAAAAGTAACGGCATGTTAAAAAATTTTAGGCCTATGGAATATTTTTAAAAATAAACGCGTTTGGAATTCATCATTTTGTCCAATAAAACCATTCATTAACTTTCCTTATTAACCATTAATAAGCAATAGCTTTTCCTTGTACTTGAAGATGAGTAAATGGAAACTTTATTTTAAGTATAATTCAGATGATAAAAAAATAGCAAATATTTTTTTTTAATTAATTATTATTCAATTGAAAATTATTTGTATTGAGATAAACAATCATTAAACAAATTCTTGTTGTAAATTTACTTAAAGAGCTAATGAAACCTATTCGAAGAATAAATATATGTTTAATGACATGATATTGAAAACAATTTCATCAAAACCCTTTCACTTTAATTGTGAGGTTTTAGAATCGGTATTCAGTGCTTTTGCAATTAGCGTTCATTAGCTTTGTTAGATTCTATGTTATTTTTTTATATTATGTAAATAATCGTTATTATGTTAAATCTTTATAAACATTTTTATTACTATTCTAAATTAATGAGTAGTAATAAAAAAGGGAGAATAAGTGTTATTCAACATGGTATTTTTTGAAAATAATTTTCTACATCCCAAAACTATATTTTCATCTTGTTGAGACTAAGCCTGATAATAATTTAAATGATCAAAATTTATAAACTTAACTAGAAGTTCTCTAAATATTGTTAGAAATCTGGCTAATAAGGCTAGGGTAATAAAATTGAAACTGCCCCTAAAAAGTTGTGGTATTTGGTTTCTTTAGCCTTTGACAATAGCTAGTTAACTTGACCACATAACTATTTAACACAAGGTGACTATATTCTTTGTATAGTAAAGGTTGGAAAAACGACTATTTTCTATCTAATTTTAAATGTTAAATCTGATTAATCTTCAAAATAAAATAAAATAAATAAAAATCTGAAGGCCAATAAAAAATTTTAAGATTAGAATTGGCAGTTTAAGTAGTAGAGGAAGAGAATCAAACCGGGGGAAAAATCAATTCCTTGCTATCCACTGTCCAGTATTACTGGACATCATATTTTGATTGAACAAGTCCACTGTTCAATACCATTTGACATATTTCATTGACATACTTGTAAGGATTCTCTCTTAATTTCTTTTACATTCCACTCTAGCCTATTACTATATTTATAATCTTGGGAGAATTTTCAAACTCATTTACTGATATTTTAATTAAATCATTGGACCGCAAAGAATTAAGGGGAAAAAAAATTCTGATTCGTGACATCGTAAAAATTTTCTAATTCAAGAAGACACTTTTTCTGTGATGCCTAATTCGTAACATCTGCTTCTTTTTATAATATTAGCTTTAATAATTATTCTTTTTTTCTGAGAGGATCAATACTTTGTAATTTTTTTTTCTTTAGAAAAATTTATTTTCTTTTGATTCAGGTTTTCCACTTTTATTTCAGTGACAGTTTTTTTTATACCTGAATATAATTTTCTGGAATCTCATTTTATAATAAAATTTATAATTAGAATATAGATGCTATTTGGATAAGTTAATTTTTAGATTTAATAATTACAATCCGAATTTTCGCATTTTTTGACTGTTAAGCTAAGAAATCCTGTAAAATTGTACTTTAATGACCATTTGAAAGAATATTGATAAGTTATCGCAACCTTACTACATTCTGTTTAATAAGAATACTATTAACATTATTTCAGAAAACAAAAATGAGTGAATATTTTTAATACACCTGTAGGAAAAAAAAATCCCGTGTTTAATTTTATAAACATATGTATATTGAATCTAATAAAATAGATTTACATTTATTCACTAATTAAAGTTACAGCAATTTTTGTATAAAAACGTGCATATTTTTGAGAAACTTTTTCACAAAAATCTCTTAATAGAACGAAAATTCTGCCATGCCAAATTATACCAATATTTTCAATTTAAATATCCATACCTCTTCAAACATTTTTCTTACACTTTCAGTTTAGAATTTGGTTGTGTCAAAAAACAATGTATTTAGTAAATAAAATATGAGTATAAATATATAACTCTCCAAAATTAAATTTGAATTGATATATTCCAGATATGGATATCGATATATTCATAAAATGTATATATTTGATCGATATCGATGTATTCTAGCATTTTTCGATAGTAAAATGTAAGAATATGGTTTTTTCACCTTTTTTTAAAATTTGGAACTTCCATTCATAATATATTTCTCTACTTTTTTTAATTAAAAGGTAAGAAACTTTTGTAAAACGTAAAATATTAATAAAAAAGTTTAATTATTTTTTTAAAGTATGCCTTTTAAATCGTTGTATTCAGAAAATTCTGTTCATGTTCAAAGTTTAATTCTTAACATGTATTCCTTTCATTTTACAAATTATAATTCTGTTATATGAATTACTTGATTTTTTCTTCAAATAAAAGAATTCTAAAAGTAGGACACACTAACTTATTAAAATCCCAGTAATCTTGTTTCTTGATAAACATTACAAATGAATATAAAATTTAAAAAAATGCGTTAGAAATGCTTTTATTCCAGGTAATAATAATAATAATAATATAAAAAAATAACATGTATATAAAGGTAGTTAAAAGAAAGAATGGCAGATTATAACTGAAGATCGATCTGATACTTAATGTCATGCTGAAACGACATCAACCGTTTAAACAGACGGCATCAAGGATCAGTGTCAATCGGATCTAAGATCTGATTCTGAATTCATGATATTTGAAGTCTGTAGCAGTTTTTTGTGCCTTAAACTTTGACACATTTGATACAAAGTATCAGGTTGATGCTATGTCATTCAGCCCTAAATCTGTTAAATGCACTAGCTCTCAAAAGCTTTTAGTTTTAAAATGTAAGGATGACTATGTTTTGAAAAGTTTCTGCAGCAAGTTGGATGAACCATATGGTCACAGCAATCTAAAAAAAAGATTTAAAAATTTGGGTTTAGATGGAAATTCTATTTTTCAGCAGAACAATGACCCAAAACATAACACACCATGATGTCAAAATATGATGTATTTTCCATCGTAACAGCAGTTACATACACACTACCTCAGAGCCCCTACATCAAAGCCGTTGGATATTTGTGGGCCATTCTCGAAAAAGTGATTCAAAAACACGAAATAAGAAACAAAACTCATTTAAAACAAGTATTATAAGAAAAATGGAGTGAAGTATCTTCAGAACCGCCAAAAATTGGTCGCATTGGTATTATGGCAATGCTTGGAAGAAGAGAATTGAATCCGAAAAAGGTAAGAGATGTTCGTCTAACAATGCTAACTAAGTGTTATGATATATTTATTGTTAAAAACTTCTGAAAAAGGTGAAACAACTTTTGAGAGTTTTAAATTTTTACAGAATTTTCAAAATGTGGTCTACTTCAATTTCATAAAAAACTGTAAATCGAATATCCAGATTAGCTGGATTACATCGATGTTGAGAGCAGAGAAAAGTTGCGACTAACTACAAATTTTTAAATTAAACCAAATTTAACATTCCCGAATAACTAATTCTATACAGAAATAAAAACGGGGGAATTTAATCCGAAGCAAGAAGAACCATAAAGCATAGAGATATTCTTGCATGGGAATACATGTCAGCATCAAAACTATTTAACTTGGTATTTATTGGCGGAATAATTGATCATATTCTTTATTTACATATTTTAAAAGACAATATAAAGTTATTAGCTCAAAATTTGGGAATTATACATTAAAAAAAATTAGGATAATGATCTTATATAAGCACATTGAGGTCAATGTTCGGCTTTTACATGTATAATTGCGTTCTAAATTTGTAGACGTCACTTCAATCGCTGGATTTAAATGCCATATTCGAAATGATCTGGAACTTAGATTTCGAAGATATAATATTAATACGAAATTTGAATTAAAAATAGAAATAATGGTGGAATATTAATGGAAATATATAGGACATATAGGGTACTTATAGAAAATAGTGCACTGTAAGCCTAGACATTTAAAGGTTGCTATGGATACTGTAGAATATATTACGAAATACTAATTGATTGGAATGTCACTATATTTATTAATATGTATAAATTTTTAAGAAATGTACGAAGACTTTAATGGCAACTTTTAATTATTTCTTGGATAGTAGGTCCGATCCAAGAAATAACGATTGACAGGGTCCGATTTAGCATTCAAAGAACTTTTAGACAATTCAAATCTTGGGGGCTCTTTTCCCTCTCCGAGCTTATAAAACGAATTAAAATAATTTTTATTTATCGATTTTAATGTAATCTTACATGCAAGAATCATAAATAACAGAATTTGAGAAATTGAAACATCAATTTATTTTTTTCTAAAAAGTTGGTTACAGAATATCGTATAACTGAGCACATTTGAAATTTAAAAGTAATTTAAATAAAACAGTAAAGAAAAATAGATTTTAAGTGCAATCTAATTAATATTAATAACAAAGTAAAGCATTTTTTAAAATTATAGAGCACCATATATTTTTAGAATTATAAATAGACACAATATAAAATTACCAAATACCAAATAATTAGAAATGTTTCTAGAATAATGTCACAAAAATTAATTTAAGCGATATTTGATTTTAATATGAATAAGTTGATTACCGAGCCTTTATAATGAAATGAAAACACAGAATATTTTTTCAAAATACTATAAAATATTTCATGGTCTTGGGGGTTTTCAAATGGTGATGAGAACCTCTCGCGATTGCCTAATTTGCCAGTTTCATAATTTAGAATTGCCTAATTTCTTTTCATTAAGAGAGATTTTTCAAAATTAAATATTTAAGCAAAAATTAATATAAATTTCGTAGTATTTTCTCAATAACTTGAATCTATACGAATGAAAAAAAGAAAGAAAAACTGGTTTTATGCAGTTTTAAAATCTAAAAAGTAAACTGTGAAGTAATGCTAATTTTATTTCCGAACAATTTTTTTCTCTTTTTAATAATTTTTAAAAAATATTTTCGAAAGTTCTCTACTTTACTTTTGAAATATTTTTCGTTATTTTAATACTGTATTTTACTACTGATACACATGTGATTCTCAATGATATATAATCCATTTTTTTCCTTACCCGTATACGCAGTATAGAGAAAGTATAGCAATCGTCCAAAATTCAAAACTCGAGATTTTCACAAATCTCCACTTTTAGACTGTCTCGAATTCGAAATATATATATATATATATATACATATATTTGGAAAATGCAATTCTGTTTGTAACAAAGATAACTCAAAAATACTTTGAGCTAGACGCTTAAAATTTGATATGTGGTTTTTGCATCAAATTCGCAGATTTATATCAAATTTTAAGTAAAATGTGTGTCGAAGAAGCTCTGCTCTTCGAATATAAGTTAAAATAATAATCACGAACAGAAAAGAGCTTTATAGATAAAATTCGATTCGCTGATTGAATATATATATATACTGTCGATACCTTTCAAATTTTAAGCCAAATGTAGCCATAGGTTGACTATTTGGCTGCGTGTATTTTCAATAACAAGTAAACACCATAATTCAAAAATGCAATGATTTAAATGTATCAAGTTTAAAATGTCGGTTAGAGACTACAAGTGCAATCATTTCAAATTTTGATTCAACTGATTGGGAAAAACGTTTTAAAACACAAACGTTATTTTCAGATACTATTAACGCATGCCAGAGATTTGTAGCTAAATAATTCGTCAAGGATTATATGATAGATTCAATAAAAATTCTAAATTCAAGACAATAGTTAATATTTCGTAATTTTTGTACGCCAGTACCATGTAAAGCCTTTTTTGGTGTGAAAAATTTGTTAGAGAATATGCGAGAAAATTTTGGGGAGACCACTCGCGTTGGTTATATTCATGTTTTATAAAAGCGTATTTTTTAAGTAATATAAGCATAGGCAATTAAATTTAAAATATTATCACACTATGATATTCTGAATTAGAGTGCGAAATCTCATTTGATTTTCTATTATAAAATAAAAAGTTTATAATATAATTAACCGAGTATATTTATAATTATTATTCCATGTTATAAGACAAAAAAAAAATCGGGAAAAATTAACTCCTCTTAAAATTCTAAATTAATTACTGGAATTAAGAAATTTGAAACAGAAAAAGGAATAAAACGAGAACTGTAAATCACATATTAATTGAAAGCCAAATTACTTGAAGTAATAAACTACACTTTCTAAAACACTACATTACAAAAAAACTACACTATACATAAACACACTACACATAATCACTAAACTAATTATTTTCATATTAGGATAAGGTAAAGTACATTACGTGTTTTAAATTTAAAAAAAATTAACTTGATGAAGGAAAATAATATAGAATTAAGAATGTTCTTTCCAAGAGTGGAGATGCTAAAATTTAAAAAAAGTAACACGACGCGTGACTAAGATAACATCAAAGCTCGTATAGCCACGTGATAAGTGTTTTGAAGATTATTTTTGGATTTCACCTTTCTTTCTGTTTCAAATTAGTCATGCATCTGTATTTTTCTAACTTATTATTTTTATTATTGGTGATTGATGAAAAAATTCCATGCTGTCTTAAAACTAACTGGTAAAATTGCATATTGTCAAAGATTTTAAATTTTCATCACGATAAAAATCTATTGAAAGATCTACTATTTCTCTGAGAAATTAACTTATGTAAAGCTATATAGCTTTTTGAATTTTATGCTAATTTTGATAGATTCCAATTTTAAGGTTTTTGATAAAACTATTTTCAAAATACGATTGCTATATATATAATTATTTAAGATTTTTATTATATTATTTTATAGGACATGATAAAAGAGTGATAAAAATAAATTTGGTATTCCAATTCTTTTCATTGTAATGGTGAATAAGGTAGTTAGTTATGTGACTTACCGATGCTGCTTATTGCTTTGGCGAACACTAAAACACTATATATTTTTGGAGCGAAATCTATCAATTTTACAGAATCTACTTTGCAAATTTGTATCTTGGATGTTTCTTTCTCGACCGGCTGAAATAAAATTTCACATTGAATTATTATTGTAGCTACATGATCATATACCGAATTGGATTGATTTAATTCATTACGTTTACATGCATACGAAAATATAGATTGAATAGACCGTCAACAATTTCAAAATATGATACGAATTTGTATTTCAGATGCTAAATCTGTGTATTAAGTTTTAACTGTCTAGTAATTTATATTATGTAGTTATGGTGTTTATTTGTCCTCGAAGCGTCGATCAGACAAATTTCTTCTGTGGGGATTTGAATAGAAAGCTCAAAATTTGATAGAAGTCTAGAAATTTGATATAAACTCCACATGCTAAATTCAGCCTCCATGTCAAAGCATTTTTAAGTCACTATGTTTAGAGATAGACAAACATTATGCTTCAGATGTGTTTTTGGAATTCAAGAAGCCATGCAATGATTAAATTCGTCAAAATCTCGAGTTTGAAAATTTACTGATTACAATTGCTTTTTCTACTTTCTGTAAACCGAAAAGTAAAAAATTGTTGATTGTAAATAATTCAGTTCATTTACATAAAAAAAATACAGTTGTGATTATGTTTATTAAAATACATTCTCAAGACAAAGGGTGCCATTTTTCCTTATTACTTTCTTGAACATGAGCTTTACAAAATGAACTGTAACTGCTGAAACATCACATAATTCATAGCATCAAATATAATTTTAAAAAATACTACCTTTAAATGTTCATAAACCCTATCGTTTCAGACTTCATAAAACATTCCATATTATGTCAATCGACTGAAGAGCAGTCCAGGTGGTCATATAAATTCTGGATATAATTTCAAAAATATTTTATTTCATGCTATGATTAATCATTGATTTGATTTATTAATCTAATATACATGGTGCCCATAAATTATTGACCTGATAATGATTTATTATCTATACTTATAATAAAGCTCAATGTGTGTGTGTGTGTGTTGGCGCTCTACAGACCAGACCGTTGGACCTACAGCTACCAAATTTGGTACATGTATACCTTGGAGGTCGGGAATGTGCACCTCGGAGCCCTTTTTTCCAATTTTTAATTAGAATTTGAATTAATTAAAATTTAAGAGAAATTTCGACGATTTTCCGCTATAACTTCCGAAAATATTATCGCACAAGCATGCTTTTCACATCAATTTAAAGATTAAAAAATTAGCTTTCTAATGGTATCAGTGTTTTAATGTATAACTTAAGCTTATATTTTTAACGAATTTTTAAAGAAATATTTTAACCATGTTTTACAACAATATATTTCGGACAAAACAATAAAATTTAATCTGCACGAGCACGTCAAGGGGGAAAAATTAGGTTTTATCAGCATGTTGCCATCCTATTGACGGAAGTTCAAACTAAAAAACAACAACTATCATTACAAATTAAATCTAAAGAAATGCAACTTTTAGCACGTGACTGGATAAAATAAAAGAAATATAATATGTGACATTTTCTATAATCAATAATGAACGAGCAAAGGGAAAAAAAAATAGCTTTTATTAAACTGTTGAAATCATACTGACAGAAGTTCAAATTAAAAAATAAATTAACTATGACTGCAAATTAAATAAAAAAAATGTAACATTCACCAGGTGATTGGATGAAATTAAATAAATATTAAATGTTATGTTTTCTAAAAAAGAAATACAAGACAAAGGTTTCTATGATCGTTTGCAACATCTATATCATTGATTTAGTGAATCAGTGTTACGTGACTTTCGAAGTTTAAGTATATCTGGCAGAGAAATTATAAAGAGAGCAAGGCACATAAGTATTTAATTGAAAATCTTAGACCCCATTACTCTTGGCGAACCAGCTGGTCACCAAAGGCGTCTAGTAAATAATATAAAGCATGAGATTCAGAAGAAAGACTTATTGAATTTGATTTGGCAACTAAAAAATTTTTATATTAATACACCTCAGCATGAATATCAGTAACTGTTCGAAAGATATGTTGTGTATTCTCGATTTTCTTCCAAAAGTTAAAAACCATTTGTAGAATTACAATATACACTTCTGTAGCGATTTGATTTTTTACTTCCTCAACGCTGGTAACATCAATTATCTCCAGAAAAAGAAATCGAATGGTGCAATATCTGAAGAATACAGAGGCTATAAAAATAGTTCATTTCTACTAGTTTGCCGATCTAGGAATAAAAAGGTTGTAGAATTTCATCTAGGAAATGACGCACTTTCTTCCTTGATATAAAACAAGTCCGGACTCTGGAATCTATTTTAGTCATCTTTTAATTGACTGTTCCTTTGGCTGATGTTTATTAAATTTAAGTTTGAATAATTTCTGAAGTCTTTTCCGAAATTGCATTTTCAGTAATCAGACAGCATATATAATTTCTTTTTATTGTATGACATTATTTTTATCCTTGACAAATTTTTCTATTGCATTTCGTAGAAAGATGAGAAAATGAAATTTCTTGAATTAAGGATTAGATCAACAGACATAATTTCTTCATAATTTGAAATTTTTCATAGCGTTTCAATTTAATTTTGCTATCCGATGAATAATTTATTGACATTCTGTATGTTACGTTTCGGCGTATTATTTTTAATCTCTTGCTCATTCAATCTAAATATTAAAATCAATTTATTTATGGTAAGAATTCTTTTCCGAGTCATCTTTATGTAAGTTAGAATTAATGATTCTGTTAATTACTTATTGGTTTTAATAATTAGCTCTGGCAGCATTGAACAATTCTTAATGCCATGTTATGAGTATCTGAAAATTTATATAATTTTTATTCTTTGCTCTAAAATTTAAACTTGTTTTTGAATATTAATTCTATAGTTTCGAACACATAAAAGTTAAGCGAAATTGAAAAAAGTGGGTGAAATCGAATTACTTTTCTCATCGGAATATGAGGCGAGTATTTTCTTAAAGCTCACGAAAAGTTCAATAATTCTAGACCGAATAAATTAACTTATTTTGAACAATAGAATATTCATAAAATCCATTATCTGATGTTCAAATAATAACTTCAGTTTGGAAGCTAAATTACATTTATCGATTTCATGCGAAAGAAATTTTGAAATATCATTAAGATTGATAGTATTATTTAAAAGACATTCCTTCATTGAAAAGTCAAAATTTAATGATTTGGTTTTTCACTAAATCGCAATTATATTTGAATTAAATTTGTTTTGACTTTCTTTCGTGGAAATTCTTTGAAACTATTATTTGTAGTCGGCAAGGCGGCAAATGTTAAAATGTAAAATTTTATTCATCTTGAAAAGAATTAAAATTTCAGACCTTTCTTCTAATAATAAAGGCGAGTGTGTATGTATGTGTGTGTATAGGCGCTCTACATGGCATAGTTGTTTTGACCTCTACTCTGAACTTAGTATGAGAATACTTTCAAAGTGTAAGAATGTGCCTCTCAGATATCTTTTTCAAAATTTTAATTAATTGAAATTTTAGCTTTTCCCGTGTAATTTCCGAAAATGTTTTTGAATAAAAATAACTTTTACTCCATTAAAAAATAATATCTTTTTAATGATATTGTACAATTTTTTTCTCAAATTCTGAATTTTTTAACATAATTTCTAAATAATTTCGAATTATTTTAAATAAATTTTAATAAATTAAAAAATATTTAATAAATTTTTAAAATATTAATACATTTTCAAAATATTTTTGTAGAACATTTGCAACGATACATTGCTGCAATTTAATTCAAATCCTTTCATAGTTTCTTCAGATTTTAATCTCGTGGGTTTTTCTAATCGTTTTAATTAAGTGGTTTAAAAACTAAAGATTGCAATATTGATTATATTTTCATATTGAAGATCACGGTAAATTTTAATTTTCTGGTTTTATCAAAATTCTAATTTCTATCAAAATTTGATTAAAACTCTAATTTCCATAAGTATTCTTCTAATTTTCTTGTAATCTGTAAACACATCCCGTTAAGATATTAAATATACTACAAAATAAATGTGGTATTTTTCATGATTATATTTATTGTTCTCTAACTTTTTTATCAGCTTGTTTCATAATATGCAAATGCAGTTGAATGTTCTAACATAATTCACATCAGGTGCACGGTATAGATTTATATTGGGATGAAAAGCGCATTAAGAAGGAAAAATTACAGTATTTGACCATCGATGACAAGGACCAATTAAATTATGTGGAAAGTTAAGGTTATTTTGAAAATGGAACACGTGGTTCCATAAAGAAAGTTCCTTCACGTAAAGGGTAAAATAAATATACGACTCTTAAAATAATGCTACATTAATTTCTTATTAAAAATGAAGTTTAAAAATATTATGCTTAAGGTGTCATGAATATTAAGTAATGAATAATAACAAGAAAAATTAATTAATTCCAAACACAATCAACATTCCAATTAGTCATAGACTGCGGCAGGTATATTATAAAATAGGTTTCATTGAAATATTTAAAGTTATCGTCCATAAATATTTGAATAATCTGCTTTATTAATATTATTTTAATGCTTTATCGTAATTTATTATTGTAAGACGCACATTTTATTATTGATAATTGTTAAATTAGTTTTATTTGTTTAAAAACGTTTTTTTAATTAACATATATATATATATCTATATATATCAACTTTTATATGTTAAAGGATAAGATATATATTAAAAAATTTTAAGTTACTTTATAATTACTTAGCATAAAGAATTTAGTAACATTATCATTAAGTTTATATATAATGAAATCGTTCTATTTATTTATTTATTTTTGAGCATACACACTCACCAAAAAAAACTGCATCAGATGATATAAGAATTACGAAAGTTTGTTGATTTTTATTCATAATTATTACAGTTATTTACTAAAAATAGCATAGATGTAATGAAAATACTACTAAAAATAAATTATTTATGATTTACTAAAAATAGCACAAAACTAACAAGAAGCAATAATTCTGATTTCGAGATTAATATGTAATGAGTTTAAAATTAATTCGACGTGTTTAGACATCAGTATCATAGTTTGAAAATATAAATATCATGTTCATATAGGTAGTCAAACTATGCTGGGCAATCCGGTTTTCAGTAAATATTTCAATATTGTGCTCTTTGCTGATCGGCATGTTCACCGAAACTACTGATTTTGTTTAATTGCAATTAAATCTCTGATGCTTACCTTGATACTTTTATTTTTTGTTAGCATAGTATTTTTGAATTTCAAATTATGTTGAAGTCATGACATGTGCCCGATGACAATCACATAAGAACTCTCGCGTCATTTGATTACATGTTGTCTTATATGATGTTGTAACTTGACATTATTTTTTTTTCCATACAAATTGTGTTGCTGGTTCCAACAGAAATTTATGCTACATATTTTACTTGCTTTATATAAACCTGTTTGACAGCATTTGCTGATTTGAAATATGCAGATGAACGATAAATAGATATCAGTCAGAATATTAGATATTATTACTTAATATGTTAGAAAGCTTTTCCAATAGAGACCACAAAAAATTTGGCAAAAACAAAAAAGGCAAATAAAATAAAATAAAAAGTATTCATAAAATAGCAGCAAAAGTTTATTTTTTTTTATTACTATCTGTGCTTTTTTATTCATTTTTATATGAATTTGCTTTTACTAATATATTCTTATGAGTAAAATGGGATTAAAAAAATTTACATTACAAAATAATGTTTAAACTATATTCATTCCTTATATTCCACAATGAAAAAAATAAAAGTACAACCGATTATTTGTAGATGCAATGAAATTATCTTGGATTTCGTTGCAACAGTACAAACAAAAAAAAAATATCGTAGCTAGCTATGCACATTTAAAAAAAAAAAAGGTCGAATTTGGGAGAAAAAAATTGTCCGGCAAACTATTATCAATAAAAAGATGTTTTGAAAGGATACCAAAAAATCCCTTTTGTGTTATAATATTTAGATTTTTAAAAAATCTATGTATAGAATACAAAACAGGAGTATCGATTGTAATGAAATTAATTCCTGAACAGTATGTATAAAGCTGCTTAATTAGGCTTACTTAAATTAATGTGCCATTTGAAGCTATAGGTGGTTTATTATGTAACATCCATTTTGAATGCTGAATAAATATTTAAGAAATTATATGATTCTTTACCCTTTACATACATAAATACATGCACGAGAACGTTTGACCAATTTAAAGCGAAGAAAATGTAAATAAAAAATGTCAATAATTTCAAATAAATAATATAAAATATATCCGTTTTATACTGACACTTTTTGTCTGTGATTGAAGTGACACTTTTTGAAGACTGAGATTTTTTTTAATTTATACTACGCTTTCTTTTTTGCTGCCGCTATGAAATAACGAATTTTGAAAAATAAATTTCATAAGTCAGAGAAGTCACAGGAAGCGGAATGGATCTGATGATAACACACTTCGCTTATTCTAAAAAATACTAACAAAAATAATTTTCTCTTCGAGGCCTGCAATTAAATTCCCTGCTCTGAGGAATGCTAACCTCCAGATATGTATATCTGAGGGCTGCCAGATCAGAACTGCAAAATAATGCCAAACGTCTTTAAAATAGGCCAAGCTTCGATTGTTTAAAGCTGGTTTTCTTCACGCTCTTGCATTTGTGATCCTTTTTGTATGTGGGGGGGGGAAGGGGTAGGACAAATTTTAGCCATTTCATTTCCTTCTGAATTTTTTTTTTATTCCTTTAATTCCGAAAAGAAATATTAAAATAACACATTGTTTTTCGACAAGGATTTTCTAGTTTAATAAATCTGTACCTATGTATAATAATGTACTATTTTATAGTCATTTTCAGATTAAAATTAATGCATTTTAAACTGAATGTTTATAATCAAAATATGAAACACTAAAAATTATATTAAATTATAATTAATGAGAAATTTATTTTTGAATTATCAATCATAATAATTTAAGTTCATATAATAAAAGTATCTGGGATATAGCTATATTGTAATCGATATTAAGTAATAATATATAATAGTAAATATTACGATACAATATCGAGAAAAAATTATAAAAAGCTTATTTTTTGCATTATTTATTTATTTTTGTAAAAATTTGCTTCATCGAAAAATAATGCACTAATAGTGACTGGTCCATTATTGTTGAAAAATCGTGATCTATCATATTTAAGTGGAAATTCAATTAAAAGAAATTCTATTAAATATTTATCTAACATCTAAAATATTTATGATTCAAATTTTTTTTTTTTACAAAATAATTTTGCTTCAGAATTTTATAGAATTTGAGAAAAAAAAAAGATCTACCAAAAGGATTTTTTATCATAATTTTTAATAATAACAATAGTTATAAATAAATCACTCTGATAATAGCATGTTTCTCTTTAGATTCGTGATCTGCAATTTAAAAATCCTGAATTCATCTTCATCACCGCTTCTGTTATTAATTTTTACTCGTATCCCCGTAACAGTTGCAAAATTTTTTAAAGCCTTATTTGTACGAATGAATTTTCATAACCACAAATAAACATATAAATACAAAAAAGTACCATGGAATACAATAATAGGAAAAAATGTATTGAATTTAATTAAATGATTTTTTTTAAAAAGCAGCTTTATTGTTGTTACAAAAAGTAGATTACTACAATTATTTTCTAGTTTTTAATTGATAAAATATTTTTAAAAATTAAATTTCTTATCTGATGATCCCACTCATTTGCAATTAGCATTTAATTATATTAATCAATTAAATGAAAATATCAAAACATTATACTGCCATTCACAACACATAAGTGACCAAAACTTCAAAGCTTTACTATACCTATTTGGTGCAGGGAAAATAGATTACAAAGTTTCATCTTTATAGAAATGGAGAAAACATTTTTTTTGTACTAATATTTTTTGTGTGTGTTTAAATTAAAGAATTCTACTGAAGTATTCATTGTTTATATCTACATAGATCCCAAATCACTGACATGTTAAGAGATGGGCAAGGGGTAGAGGATAAAGATGTTCCAGAATCGATCATTACGGATGATTGGAGGACAAAATTTTTGCATTTATCTTACGTTTGAGAAGCCAGAAATCGGCGGATGAGATTGGGGTGAGGGGGCAGATTAAAACAAAAGTATTACTTACCCTCATTGCGCCTTCCCTCTGGGAAGGCGCAATCATCTTTTCTGCAATGAAGATGAGAAGCTTCCGTTACGGTTGTTGGTTCTCGTCAGCATATTACCCTACCGGATAAAAAAAAAAATAGCGGTGGTCTGCTACCTCCTATCGATAATGCGTCGTACTTCCTACGGGAAGCACTGTACCGTTGCCGGTGATGATTATTAGAATTCAATTATTTTTCACTAACATTGCTGTCGTGGCGGTTCGGTCATTCAGATTTTTTCGTTTGACTTCAGAATGGTTATGGTTATTCACTTTACGCCATTTATCTAAACAAATATATTCGACTTCTTTAGAAACAGGGACCCATTGACCTAGCAAGAGTGAATAGCATCTGTGTCATAATATGATTGTTTAATACCTGATTATCACCAGTGGCATTTCAAGAATAAATAATACCAGGGCATAGTATGATTTTTACGCCTTCCGTAATTTAGCTTTAAAAAGCGACATCAATGCACTAATATTTAGTCTACATACCTGAAATTTGGAACATTTCTACACCCCTTGTCCCTCTCCACCTCCTTCTTTTACCCTTTAATCATCATATCAGGACATTGAATTATTCCTCCCCGTAAATAAGTAATTTGAGAAGTTGTAATGCGCATAAAAATTACACACAATCCACAAACATCTCAAGCATTCGATTTATTTTTAAGGGAAGGGTGTATTCTCAAAGCGTAAAATATCAAATAATTAGGTAATAGAGAAACAATAAAGTTAAGAAACTCTAAGTTAACGGTGATTTTCCCTTTTAACCAATCTTTATGATTGAATAAAGTAATTCTTGGTCCCAGTGAAATGACCTATGTGTGAAAAATAAATGGATGAAAAAAATGTAGCGTTATGCGAAATAACCTAACTTTAAGGTTATGCGAAATAACTTATCTTTAAAGTTGTTTAATGTATTTACCAGAAATAACGTAGAAAATTATTTTATTCAATTAAAACATACAAATATTTAAATTAAATTTAATTTAAATTCATTTATGGTTAATTAATATAACTCTGATTGTTCGTTTTTTTCTCTGTGTACCCATCAAAATCAAAAAATTTTTCCGGGATCAGAATTTAAATTTCTGTAAAAAACTGTGTTCTGTGTGAAATTTCTATAAAAAAATTTAAAAGCACAATAAACAGAAAATAAAGAAATTGAAAAATTACCTACAAATGCAAAAGTTAGCTTTATTTACTACAGTTAGAGAAGATAAATATTTATATCAACTACTTGCTCCAGGAATAAAAATTAATGAAACACTAAATTTTTACACATCAACATCTGGAAGTTTATATTGTTTGGAGTATCATATAGTTCAAATTTTGATTAGAAAATTGGTGTTATTTCTGTGATAGATAATGATATTAGCATCATTTTCAGCACCACAGATTTAAATCATGGTATCATAGATGTCAAACAGAACTCTCTCGTCCTCGGATGGGAAAAAATGAAAACTAAATTAAAATTTTAATTGTTCTTATTCAAATAGCAATAACTTATGACAGAGGAATATTAATGTTAAAAAAATAGTTAAAATTTGGCTGAAATTGCTAGAGATTTCATAAATTTATAACAGTCTTTGATCCATATATGCCATATCAGTCGTTCATATCAGTTCATGAACCCAAATTTATGAAAATATGTTAACCTTAAGTACTCCACTATTTTTTTTTAAATCAAAATGTGTTTGTGTCAAAGAATACATGTATGATAGATCATACATGTTCATAGATCATACATAGATCAGTTCATCGTCATCATGCTCGTTATCCTCAATTTGTTTTACGATGTTTGTTGGTTGCTGACTATAATTAGCATGATTTATCAGCTTTTCTTTATATTTTGTTGATAAAGGGCAGTGTGCTGAAAATATGCTGAAAAGCAAATAAATTTTTTTATGTTGTTGTAGTTTCTAATGTATTAGGTCGTTCGGAAAGTCATTTCGTATTTTTGTGTCAAAATGAAAAGAAATTTTCGTTTAATGAATAAATTATTTATT
>JAPMOQ010055483.1:719495-836181 GCA_026543055.1 Argiope trifasciata | reverse complement strand
ACATAAAATGATTTTGCGGTTTAAGTATGAAATTGGGTGCGAAAAATGCAATTAAATCCTTTGTCAGGAAAAAACGAAATTACTTTCCGAACAACCTAATATTTTTTAGTACAAACAGCATAGTATAGCGTAGACAAATTTGCTAAAGAGTTTTTAATTTTAGTAATTTGTTTAAATAAATACTTGGGTGCTGAATAAATAAATAGAATTATTACAGAAGTGGAAGATAAAACAATGTGAAAATTAATGTAATAAAAATAACCAATCTTATTAGTATACTAAAAAGTAGGCATTTTTTACTTTAATTGTTTTCTCTCTCTCTCTTCTTTTTTCGATTTTAATTTGTGATTGAATATAATTTATTTTTTGAAATCTTTGAATTTTTTTTCTTTCTCCTATTTACTACCAACTAATATGAAATAAAAACTTAATCAAATCAATCGATTAAATATTGAGAATGACTTTTAAAATAATTAAACAGTACGTTTTTATTGAAGGGGGGGGAAAGCACGATTCACTTCACGGTACGGGGAAAAAAACATGGTGGGGGAATCTCAAAACTCTGGTTCACCAGAAAATGAACGAAAAATCGATTACGAATTTCATCTTTACAAATACGAAACAAATGATGTTAAATAAAAGAGCATAAAAATTTTAATGAGTCTGGGTATCCTAATATTGCAATGGATAGCATGATTTTTGAAATTAATTTTAAGAATGACACAAAGCCAGTGGTATTCCTACATTTATACTCTTTAATTAATTTGCCATTTCCCCTCCTTCGCCTCTTCCTCGGATGAAAATTCCATATGACGAAGGTCACTATCGCCAGAAGATGGATTCAGACTCTTACTACCCTCGAATTGGAAGATTTGTACTAGATGATGCAGTGATGATACACGTTGAGTCTCTTACCCCCTCCACGTTTCACTTTTACAGAACAGTGACATAATATGGCCTGTTGCTTCTTCGAATAATAAAGAAAATGAGTGTACATTCTGGATATCTTCTTTTCAATCTGTTATAAACGAAATTGTTTACAGATATACAATTAAGCATTGAAAGGCAGTCACTAAATTTTATTTATCTATGTTGCTCTCATATATGTAAATTTTCAGATCAATAAACAGCCCTTGAATAAATTTGGTGTAAAATTTGATACAAATCTGAATTTAAGTGATGCACAAATTATTATCTTACTTACTTTTGCTTATACATGAATACAGATAGTCTTCTTGTTGTTAAATTTCATTTGAAATTTAGACTATACTTTCAATTTGATAGAAAAACAATATACTAAATCTCATCTACTCATTCATTGCATTTCTTCCCATTACCGAGGCCACAGACAATTAGACTTGATTCCAAAGGTACCTTATAATATTCAGTTAGTCCTTATTATGGCGATGCATCCAACCATATTTAGTAATCGAATCTTTTGACAATTATAATAAATTCTTATTTTTATTTATTTTCTGTCTAAGAGAATTAAAAATAAATGAAGATAAGGCGTGCTCATATATTTACTTGTACTCGAATAGCTGGACAGGCAGAATTTTCTAGAATAGATTTTGTTCAAAATTTGATAGAAATCAATAAATCTACTCATCAAATTTTATCCACGTATTTATTTGCATTTTAAGTTATCGTATTCATAGATAGATTGACATTACTCCAAAAATGTATTTTTTCTGCTCAGGGAGTTCTGAAACGTGGTTATTCATAAAAATGTTGAAGTCGAATTTTTTGACTATTACAAGGATTTTTCTTTGTATACTTCGTACATAAGAAAGTTAAAAAAGATAAGGATATGCATTATGAAGATATGTTCACTTGTACTTGAATAGCAAGATAGATTGAATAACCTTGAATGAATTTGTTCATACCAACAAATATATTATAGAAATCTACAGATTTGGTATCAGATTTCAAATTTTATTCATTAGTGTATTGTCACTGATAGACAAAGCATCACTTAGAGGTATAATTATAAAAGCGTATTCAAGTTCATGAGCCTCTAAAACATAAAAAATTAAACAAAACTGGATATCACATTTTTTTGGGGGGGGGGGCGCTTTGTTATTACTTTCTATTTTTTTAGCTTTAAGTAGAAGAAAGTAAGAAATAAGAGAAAATAAGGCCAAACCTTTTCATAAAAGGGAGAATTTCTTATATTTGGCCTTAAAAAGGCCAATATGGCAACCCTGATCTGAGAAACACGATGATACGGTGACCTTCATTTCGCAGTACGGGGACACCACAGGGGGTCTCGTGGCCGGCCGGAGAAATGTTGCCGACCCCCTCGGGGAGATCTAAGAGAATGCGTAATCGTCGGGAGGGATGTTGCTCACTGAGGCGAGACGATGAAAAAGACAGGGACCTCAAATATTTTCTTAAAAAAACAGAAAGAAAAGGCATGATAACTAACGCAGCAGAAGTGCTAGACACCGCAGCCAAAAGTATTTATTTGCAGTTATGCGACCGTTGGGATGCGTTTCTTGTTATTTTCTTAAAAGAATGGTGGCTAGAAAAACAATGCATATAATATAGTCACGACACGGGGGGATTTTGGGATTGCTTTTGTTTTTATATAAATAAGAAAACTGCCGCGTTTTATCGTATTTTAAAGTTTTTGCTCATATGGAATTTGAATGGATTAAAAAGAATTATAAATAGTTCTAAAGTTTACTTATTCTTTTTTTCGACAATATAGATATGCCTACAGAATACTTTAAACATGATAATGCTAATATTTTGGAAGCATATTATTTCCCAAATTCTTTTGTTATATAACAAGAAGAAAAAAACCCTGGTTTTTTTCAGTGATAACAAAGTTATTTCCATTCGCAAATTTAAATAATTTTTTATAAATATTTTAAAGTTTGTTTTACAAATGTAATTCCCTTCTTTTAGCTATTGTACCGAGATATATTTCAGGTAAAATTACACTTCAAATTATAAATTTTTTTTTGTCTTTTATTGAAAGAATTTCGATAATTTTGTGCATTATCATAGAAATAAAATATCTTGGGGGGAAAAAAATACTTTGATTCGAATCCTTAGGTTAAATTATTTTTTTATTGCCGGTGACTTTTTCAAATATCAATGTTTTCGCTTCAAGTTCAATTTTATTTATATTTACCTGAATCTATTACACAAAAGTACACATGGATTTCAAGATACGTGTATAATTAAATTCAATTTAAAATTTCTACTATTATCTGTAACGAAAAATAAGCAAATTTAGCAACACCTAATTTTTTTTCATTTGCATATAAGTAAGAATAGAAAAATAAGATTGTAATTTAACTAAGCTAAGCCTTTAAATGCATATTGCATGCAGTTGAGTTTTATTATGTAATTATAAAAATATATAATTATTTCTTAAAAAAATGCCTTTGCATTATATATATATATATATATATATATATATAAAGGAAAATTTCTAAAATGGGGGAAGATTCCAGTTAAAATATCGCTGAAAAATATTTTTTATTTTAGTAAATATGAAATTTGGAAAAACTTCCGAATTATTAAATGTGCAGCTATTTAAATACAAAGAAGCTGTAAGTAGATTATTTTTTTTGTTTATATAAATGCAGGTATATTAATTATATTAGCGAATGATCTTTTGAATAATCAGGCTTGAAATGGCAACCTTCCAGTTTCAAAGCTGAACTCATGCAAGCCTGGTTGAGGGGAGTAATTTTAAGTTCAACAAAGATGAACCCGTTATTTATCGAATTATTTTATCATCAATTTTCCAACTTTTTTTTTTTTGCATTATTAGTTAGGTTTCGGTACTGAATAAGCCCAGGAAAGGGATATTTTTATAGGGGATATTTTTAATTCATTAAAATAGCGAATTAATTTAATTAATATTTAGATTAATATTTTTATTTTCTGCTTTTAGCTGTCATCTACGCCTTATCTGAGTTAATCTCTTTGTATTCATTTGAATGCCTTCAGATAAAATCATACGATGATCAGACTGAGTTAAAAGATACTTTTAAACACCCTTGATAAATAAAGGGTTAAAAATATGATGCATTTTATCTACGTATAGGTTTATTGGCTCATAATATATAAAAGGTGATTATATATGGAAAAAATAGTTTATATACATATATCCTTGTTCCAGTGATTTATTTCTCCTTATTTCGAATGGTTTTCTATTTTCAGTGGATTAGGAAGACTTCTTGAGCTGGATGACTGTATCAGCGAAGTTCGCTCAAAATTTTTATCTCTATTACACTTCCCACAACAGTTGAAATTCAGTCAAAATCGATATTTTGGCAGATACTTTGTTTGAATTACAAAATGTAATATATACATTTGTTTGATAAATATTATAATTAGTTAAACAAAATTTGCAAAGTAAAAAAAAAAATTGAAAAATCTTAAATAATTTAGAAATAAAGATAATAGTTACAAAAAAAAATATTTTAGAATAGATGAAAATTTTCAAACTTTTTGTTTTACTTTATTCATGTGTTCCCTTTGAATGAACTCAATTTTTTTATTGGCAAGGGTTTAGCCTTTTTCACGGACATTTAAAGAATTTCTTTTATTTTTTAAATTAATGATGCATTCTATTTCAGAATTTTTTTTAATCCCTTGAAAAAGCTGTAAGAATGGTTGAGCTGCTTTCCCGAGAACCAGATTTCTTTTCTTTTCTTTCTTTCTTTTTAGTTAATTGGTATTTTGGTCAGTTATTCATTATACCCTTCTATATCAAGTATTTCTATAATTGGATGCAAATGTTAGGCATGTAATAAGTGAATGGATTAGTAGTATGTACTTTTTTTTTAAAACTGATTATCTGCCCTGTTTAGTATTTTTGAAGGGGGATTTTGTTATTGCTGTCATTCATTTCTTGACTTATTAGAATTGGTATTTTTTGTACCTTATATGTTCTCGATACCAGTGTTGTTGTTGTTGTTGTCATGTCCGTGTTTTTCACGGGAAGGGGGTACAGTAGCTTCTGAGGGTAAAGACCCCTGAGCACCCATAGCGCAGAAGTCCGACTTCAGCTCACACACACGACACAACCCTTTTTAGGGGGTGGTCGAATTCATTCATACACTCATTCATCCATCAGCAAGTCAGAATTTAGATCCAAATCAGAGACCGACTCATCCCTGATTCATTACCCCCAGAGGTATCGTTTTGTCTCGATACCAGTATACTACTTAAATATTTTAAGAATTTAATTATTTATTAATCACTTAGATAGATTAAACTTTAAGTTTTTCGAACACGCTAGATAGGCCAACTTTCACCAAAAAGGATATTTTTTTTAAAAAAAATTCTTTTATTGGATAGACCAGTCTTTTAATTATCCAAAACAGGTTTACGTTTGTCTCTACTTTAATTACAAGTCGAGATATTAATATTTTCATAAAGATCGGAAAACCAGAAGTGGGCATTTAAGTTGGAAGCACAGATTTAAAGGGCGTAAAACGTCTTAAAATTTTTTATAGATACAAATTTAGTTTTAAATACGGAGAATTTTTTGTACTTAAAATGCCATAGAAATTTTCAGGGATGTTTTGTGGCAATTTGTACCTTAAAATGTCTTCATTGAGTTCCGAACCCACAGATTAGGAGTATTTATGTCTGTAATAATGAAGGCTTTTTAATAGGATTTCTGAATATCCTGAAGGTTATTGGAGTGTATCCTGGTGCAAATATAGTGCATATCCTGTATATAGTGCATATCCTGTACTTGACAAAGACAATAAATGAATCAAGATGTCATTCAATGCCAAATGCAAAAATTGCCAGAAAAAAATGATTAAAAAAGGAAAATTATTAAAAATTGATGAGAAAGAAATTATGGTCTATCAATGCGGAGAATTTTAAAGTATGTACGCCCATAATTTATTATTAAAATCTGTTACTGTGAACTTTAAATGCATTTTTCTCGAAACTGACTTTTACTCCTTTGTAAAAGTCAGTACACTTCAATTTAAATACTTCAAAATATAATTATCATATTACTATGAAATATTGTTAATTTTGTCTTTATACTATTTTCTATGGTATGAACTAAAAGTATTTAGATAGAGTTAATATATTTTTAATTTACAGCCTATTGTGTGAAAAATAATATCATAATTTTACTAAAAATGTCATGATAAATCTTTGACCAGTTGTACATTTTTTGTTTATTATTATAACCATATGTTTGCCGTTCATTCCCTAGAGAAAACTGTGTTATTTATTTTGCTAAAAGTTTTATTTAGATCAGAGTAATAGTTTTTAATGTAGCCAATTTGGAATTTTTTAAGAGTTTGCTTAAATTTATACTATTAAATAACAATTTTCAAAAATTATTAATGTCTGTTTCAAATATTTACATTCTATTGCTAATCTCTAATAGTATTAAACCCGAAAACACGGTGAAAGTATGTTTATACAATGTTTTTCTAAAAAAAAGTACCTCATACGTGTTCGGATATCTTAATCAAAAATTGATATGAATTTGATTGCTAAAATATTTAAAATAAAAAGGAATAAATTTTCTATGAAGAATTGTAAATAAAAGAATAAATTGTAAAATAATTATAATTCTTTACCAAATTATAAATGCCTAGTTAGAAACAGTTTTTATTAAATTTACTTATTACTATTTCAATAAAAAAATTTTTTAATGAAAAATGATCATATTTTTGTGTTTTATTTCCCTTTCCAAGCCTCATAGGCTAAAACTTAATGAACTAAAGAACTAGCCCAAAAAGATAGAGCTTCGAAAAACAGCGATATGCTCACTTATTTCATTTCTTTTCAAAAAATGAATCAAATTGGTTTTTAAATTATATTTCCCATTTATTTAATTTTTTTTCAAAAGCAGATTAAAATTGTTTTCTAAAATAAACCACACGATAACCTTTTTTTTTTCTTTATCACAAAAAAAAATCAGTACGGATTTAATTTTTAGAAATTGTGAAAAAATGAAATTTGAATTAATGAACTCTGTACATCCTGTTCGTGAAGTAGTAACGTGAAGAGCCTAAGATGAAATCTTTGAGGTGCTCGTCGGCATTGTCTGGAGATAGGAAAGTCATGAAATTTCATTTATTCTTTTGAAAATGCTGTAGCATGTGTACATGAGCGATTTCAAGTACCATTTCTGGACTATGAAAAAGAGCTAGATGCTTCCCTAATATGAGACACTTTTGTACCTTTCCGTTCGAAGTCGTGATTTCGCTGTCTTTTTGGAACAGCAAATGGTGAGCATTCAAAGGATGCAAATGATTACTATACGCCGGTCTCAATAATCTTTACGCGACGTAACAAATAGACTTCTACCTAGATTTTGATTTATGTTTTGTAATATTTACTATCTCTGCTGAAGAATTTTCACTTTACTCTTTACTTTCATGGATGAGAAATTTACAAAAAGTTAGTCAAAAAACTAGAACTAGAGATCTTGACGAATATCCACGCTTCAGATCTCTCAGAGTTTGAAAAACAAATTTTTGTAATTATGCATGTCTGTCTGTGAACGCGATAACTCAAAAACATTTTGAGTTAGCAGGATGAAATTGATATATAGTCTTTACATTCCATTTCGCAGAAATCCATTCAGTAATCTGTTCACTGGAGCAAATTTAAGTTTAAATATGCAATTCTGGACATGAAATTATAAGCCAAATTTCTTATATCTAATATAAATATCGTGTTAGCATATTATCAAAAAAGAAAGAGAGAGAGGCATACTTTACGCAGAATTTTACCCCAAATTTGTTATTCATTTGCAACTTGCATTTAATGAATACACGTTAAATTATGTATTTCTGACTATACTCTTAAATTTCAGAGTTTGTAGACCAGATGGCAAACCGGTATACATATGATAAATAGTCTGAAGACAAATAAATATTATCGTCCCCCTTCCCAAAAAACTGATATATCTGCGTTATTTTCTGAAAATTCCAGTTTATTATTTATCACTATAAAAACACCATTTGTTTTATACGGACAGTTAAATATAATATTGCATTTATTTCGATTTAGCAATCAGATTCAAATCCTTTGATAACTATATACTTCTTTTCTATTTCGCAGTAGTTGTTTTTTCCCTTTTATTGCCCGTAATTTTATTGATTGTAAATTGCTTATTTTCAATCTTGAAGCTTTTTCATATTTTTAGCATATTTGTTTCACTGTTGAAAAAAAAAGTTCAGTAAAAAAAAGTCCTTCATTAAAACTAACAGACATGACATATAAAGACTTTATTTATTTTTGTAATATTGCAATTTCTCAAGTTACAGATTTTTCTTTAATTTCAATTGCTTTTGTCAATCAATTTTTAAGCAATTTTATTTAACTTGGGCTTCTTGTTTGCGACAATGGGATTTTATAGCAGTTTTTTTCGTTTACTTTCTGATGTAGTTTTGAAATTTCCTCCATTAATGTGTTCTAGATGACAATATATTATTCTAACATTTTCATAACTTTATTTTCAATTAATATACTGATGAAATGGCATTTGAAACCTTTATATTTGTTTGAGAAAAAATTGAGTTTAAAAACTTAAAAAAATTATTCAAATAATAAACGTTTTAAATGTATAATAATGAAAATGTGTTTGAAATAATTTTTTAATTGAACCAATTTTATAATTTCCTAACTGTAATTTTTCTTCAATTTATATTCCTGGTTTTATACATTTTTAAAATTAATTTAGCACTTCTAGAAGTTTTTTACTTGTTAATAGTTTAATATATCAGTTACTGTATAATTAACTAGTGTTTTATCAAGAGAAAAAAAAAAATCCATTTATTGTTTGTGAAAACATCGCAAATCAAATTCAAAAATTCTAAAGGTATCTTAATGCGTTTGTTGCCTTTAACACAGATAAATTAAATGACCGAAGAATTATAAATGAATATTTTATCGAATAAATACTTAACTAGTATGCATGCAAAATCTCCCTTCAGGATTATACATTTAAAGAAGAACAAATTCATGGATAGGATATTTATTTTTACAACTTCTAGATAAAACTCTTGGGTATTCTGTATTTTAAGCATACTACTGTTTTTCGTCTGCTAAAGAACATTTCATAGATTTCTCTATTTCTGTTTGATATAGTGAAATTCTCTTTTTCCTTTTCATTTTCTGAGATGTTGAAAAATATGCGAAACTTTAATGACAGATGTTTTTTTCCCCCTCTTTTGTTTAAAGCAAGAGAAAAACATCTGCCTATAAATTGTAAGTACTTATTTTCGATCCATTGCTATAATTTTTTCTTCTGGCGACTTTTTTTTAATAACCGGAATAAAAAATTCATTACAACATTATTAAACATTTTACGGAGCTGAAAAGGGAAAATTCTAAATTACAGAATTCTTGGAAACTGAACAATGGAAACTTGATTTGATTTTTAGACTTTAAACTTAAAGAACAAAGAATTTATTCTCCAATATATGTAGCTTTTTTTTTGCCTTCTCACTTACGAACGTACTACAATCATTAAATACATGTCGGCATGAAAATTTTGATGAATTTTCACACATCATATTTTCATCAAACTGAAATCTTATAATAGTTCATATGTGAACTATGAAAAAAATATAATTACTGAAAGATAAATCCATTTTTGCATTGATATAAGCATATTATACGAAATATATTTATTATTTTATTCATATATTTTTTATCTAAAATCACAGAGCAATAATTTATATCTAATAAAATCTAAAATTATAAATAACGATCAAAAATTTATACAAGGCATGTGTCCCTCGATTTCATATAATGTTTACATTGCTGCAAGCTCTTCCAAAACTTGTTTTTATCAGTCACACATTCCAGGTGTCAAAATATCACTGATCGATACATAATAATTTGTGCCATCTGTTACTGTGCATAAGTGGCTCACAATCTTCTCTAACTCCAACTTCTTGAGTGCGCTTGTTTTCCCCTCAAAATCTTTTTATGTAGCTCTCAGTTTATGAGAGCACATGAATGCATAAAAAGGAAATAAGCGAAATAACTTACTAACTGACAACAAAATATTTAAAGATAGCGTGTCCAGGTATAGTCCTTGCGCCAAAAAAATCCAAAGCAACAACAAAATATTTAAAAATACAGTTTTCACTTATTTATCAAACGTTAATGAACTATCTTAAACAACTTAAAACATTTAAATTGCTTTTGCTTGCAATTTACTTTTTTCTTGTTTATGAAAATTTGTACCTCTGGTTGAAACATAGTAGATTGATAATGATCTACTTTTATTTTGTCTTCTTTAATTTGATTTTAACAATTATTCTTAGTGATATAACAATGGCAATTTGCACAAAAAAGGTATTTAATAACTTTGCAATGGCTGTTTATGTAAAGGCAGTTATTAAACAATAATGAGTATTGTTATAAAATTTATTTTAAAATATACATCTTTTTTCTAAAAAAAATATTAAATTTAGTATAAAATTGCAAGAAAATATAATTTGAATAATTAAAAATCTTGAAATAATCTTTTTAATTTTAGAGTGTTGCTAAAATGGTTTTATGTAATAACGTGGTCTAGAGCTAATGTGAAAAAGCACTAAGATTAATTTTTGATTAAAAATATAATGAAAATCTAGAATAACTGTTTTTTTTTTTTTTAAATAACACTATTCCTGAAAAAAATACTGCGCCGAATTTGTTGACTCTAGGTTCAGCAATTTGTTTTGTCGAGCATTTTGAGCAATTTTTCCATCGTATGTCACGCAATCTCACTATTCTTGGTAGTATGGTATCTTATAAACATTTTCATATTAAACTGTAGTAGTGGGGAAAGCTATTCATTTTATTGATTCTCAGCGATAATTTTTGATCACCTGTTTTTGGCATAGGTTGAAGTTGTCAAAAGTTCATTTTCTCCAACACATTTGTAGGGGAGAGATTTTTTTTCCCTATATTTTTTTTCCTTTCTGACTTCTATTAGCATTACACTCACCTTCTTCGTTTTTTTTAAAAGAATTTTTGGTATTTTTATATGTATATGTTTTCTTCTTGTGTTCTTAGGTTCATTTCTTATTTTGAATACAAGATTTTAAATTAAATTTTGTCACAGTTGCAGTAGTATTCCAACTTGAAAATCATAAAACGACTTTCTTACCCATTTTAAGTTTAAAAAAAATAACCACTTCAGTGATATGAATTTTATTTTTATTTATTTTTCACCGCTCTTCAATAAAATTTTAAAAAATATTAAATAGTATATTTTATAGCAATATTTTTTATCGTAACTGTGCTCAACACACTCGCGTTCCAATAATATATAATGATTTTTTTTTCTGTGTGCGTTTGTTATCGCTGTTATATAATTAAGAGTAAATTTCCAAAATATAATAATGATAGACAAATCAAACCTAAAGCATCATCATGCTATGATGCTTCGGATCTGGCTGTTTCCTACACCTCTCTAAAAAATAATAACACCTCGAAAAAATAATTATACTCATTCATTTGCGCCATGGCAATGTTATATATAATATTGCAGCGATAAGATTTAAAGTTTTATATTTAAATAAAGAGTAATCTCTTTGTTATTTATACATATCTATTGACTTATATCATATCTGTAAGGATGAAATTATAGAATTTTGTAACTAAATTTTAATTTATTTACTGAAATGATTTTTAAAATGTATATTTTTGTATTTACAATGAAAATGCATTACTTTAATATTTTCTGATTGCATTTATCAATTTAATTTATTAATTAAATTAAATTTTTATCCCATATGTGTGGCGCCATCTATAAATGGTTTTTGTGAAAAATAATTGTAGTTACTCTTAATATTTAGAAATTATTGTAAATTACACTACAACAATTAAAAAAAATATCATTGAAATGAAAATTCTTTATAGCACATTAATAAATGTGTTAATAAACTGTTTTTATCAAATTTATTTAAATATCTATAAGGGTTTAATTTTTTTAAATATTTTTTTTTCCCCCGACATTTTTATTATTATCAAACCCTGCAAAAATGCATCCTTTTCAGTATCGAATGACCTTCATTCGAGTTGAAGGACTTTAAACTCTAAGTGACTTCAATAAAATGCAACTTCGTAGTGCTTTGATAAACAGTGTTTGTGTCCTTTAACCCTCAATTACGAGAAGAATACAACATTTATTTATTTAACGGATGTCAGTAAAAAAAATTCTTTTATCGACGTTCCTCATTTGCATCGAATTCGCTTTTTATCCCATTTCTACTCTTATTTTAAACTTTTTAAGCTATTATTATTTTTTAAGTCTTTTATCATGTTAACAAAATTATTTTGCATGAATATACGTGGTATATCTTTTATAAACATTTTTAAATCTATGCTATCTCATGTACAGTTTGCTCTCAGCAGCCATTTAAATCTACTATTGTTCATGCTTCTGATTGAAAAATCAGAAAAAAGAAAGAAATTAAATAAAAAAAGAGAGAAATTCAAGCATATGTTCTTCTTATGCTGAATTTAGAATTAAACAAAATCGCTCAAAATTTAGTGTCATGTATTTTACCCTGTCTAATCTAAGATAAGAATAAAAGCTTTTAAATTAGAATTTTTTTACCTCTTAAATTTTTAATGACGCTCATTTTTCGCTGAACTTTTTTTGGAGGAGATTAAAATCTGGCAATCTAATAACAGACATTAGAGCCCAAAATACTTATCAACGTTGCTGTTCTTGTTTTGGAATGCGGTTTCAACTGACGAAAATTAATAATTTTCTCGTGAAATTAAAGTGTTTATTGCTAAGAAATTAATTTTCAGTGGCATGTACATTATTTAGTTTTGCATGATGGCTAAGAAAATATTAATTAATTTTCAGCATTCACGTGCTCAATACACTTATTCTGAATAGATCTCGAAATAATAATTTAACTCAATACAATAACGAATCATGTTTAATGGCTATGTTCATGTATTCTTCTTCATATAAATCATAGCCGTATTTAAATCGTCTTTCACTGTAATTGTGTCTTCTCAGCTGTTGTGACTTAAAGAAATGGTACCAAGTACATTAAATACCGCTTCGTTGACCATTACTCTTAAGGATATGAAATTCCCCATACCCTTCCATTTTCTGTCTTTGCAGCTAATTATCACAAAATGAGGGGAGGGGGGAGAGACTCAAACTTTTTATCCGAAATATCGCCGAATTACATACTTTTAAGTATGATTCGCCTTCGTTTGGCTTCATTGCATTCTGCAAGCAATGATTTTTTCATAAGCTGTTTGCAAAAATAACGCCAATTAAAAAAGAATAAATCTTTCTATGTTTTAAAATATGCAGAAGTGTTAATAAATGATAAACTAGGGAAAATGTGATACAATTTTTGCTTAGATACTCGACAGCTATTAAAGTATCACATACATGATTTTCATATTAAAAACCTTTTATTATTCCCAATTTTGTTATTGAGTTGTATGTAATTATATAATTTAAAATCATTGTTACAAATCTATGCTTGGAAATAAAATTGGTATTGCTGAAAAACCCAGTTTGAGGTTTTAAAATATTTGTAAAAATAGCCTTCTGTTGTAGTAATTTGCTCTCAAGAAAAACTTTAAAATTTTTATTTAAGCATCACAATTTGCCTTATAAAACATGTATATAGCATGACACAGTTTGGTAGTTGTACAGGCGGGAATCTGTTTTTTTAGAACTTATATGTAACTGAAGAGAATTTGCTTCCATCTTAGGCCCGACATTATGCCTTATAGAGCATATATGTGACTTACCTGGTTAATTACAGATAATACTCAGACTAGGAACATTATGATGCTAAAAATACTATACCTTATTTGTCAGTTCTCTACTATCTTTCAAACAAGTCTTAATCATTATACCAATAGGTTATGTATTTACATTAAATATCAAAAGGAATGAATTATTTAAACACATCTTTTTTTCATATAGAAACATCTTTTCAGGGAAGATAGATTAAGATACTATGCTTAAAATTGTTTTTAAAAGACAGAGAAATAATGTTTTTTCAAGCAAGTCAAGCTAAAAAGTCGTAAGTTTTATTATTCTTGCCATGAAATATTTTAGTGTTTTTCTCTTGGTAATTCAAGGCTTTTTTTCAATGACTTGTACTTTCATATGATATGAATGGTAGAATTCTAAAAGAGTATTTTATTTATTTTTAAAATTTTTAAATATGTATCCCTTTATAGTGTTTATTGTTTATTTTCATCTTTAGATCTGAAAACTTGGAAAGTCGTTTAAAAAAATCTATTGTAAATAATTTAAGTCCTTTCACAATAATTATTAAATTCCCGATGCAATTTTTTTTTTTTTGCAGATAAGTTTAAAGTATATTAAAATGCAACTTCTGAAATAAAGTGATATTTTTCTTTTCATTTAGAACGTATATGCAAAGAATTCATTTAGTTTCTTTTTTTTTTGTTTATATTTAAGGATATAATTATCAATTCTTTTTGCAATTAAACACAACAAATACGTTATTCCCGCTTGGTATCATTATTTCTTTATATAGTGCATAATATGCACATCATCTGAAATGCTACAAGCCTGTAGAAATTAAAACATCCTTTTCCCAGTTTGATAAAAATGTAATCTTGTTGAATATCATATAGCTACTATATACGAAAATTCATATGACTTTATATAGCAAACGGAAACACTCATGTACTTCGACTGTATAGTATTTCTCTCGCGATTATATAGTAAAATGGTTCAAAAAATTGGGAAGGAAAATCAAGAAAGAAAAAATTGTTTTATTACGAAATAATCGCGAATCGGAAATATTAAAAATAAAGAGATAAACGTTATGATATTTACAGATATCTTTTTGTCGCGTACGTATTTTAAAATTGTAAAAAGAGGGTGAAAAATGATTCTTTGTAGTCAGTTTTAAAATTATTGCTAACTGAGCATTGTATATCTAGTTATTAATCACTCGGATTCACCAATTTAAACAATTTATGAAAATTTGCTTACTTTTTATTGGGTGTAGCAAAAAAATATCCAATAAATTAAGACCAAGAGGTAGAATTTAAGTAATTTTGTAATAAATGTGTCGGAATTGTTCTCCTTTATTTCTTTAATCTATGCTTAGGTAAATCTCAATATGTATGTTGGCGCTGTACAGGCGAGACTATTGTACCTACAGCTACCAAATTTGGCATATATATATACCTTGGAAGTCGGAAATGTGCACATTGCTGCGATTTTTTGGAATTTTTTTTTAATTAGAATTTGAATTAATTAAAAATTAAGCGAAATTTCGACGCTTTTTCATAATAACTTTCGAAAATATTACAACATAAAAATTGAATTTTACATCATATTAAAGATTAAAAATTTTTCTTTTTAGTGATACTGATATATTAATTAACAAATTAAATTTCTGTTTCTAATGATTTTTAAAAGCATAATTTAATCATATTTTTCAACAATAAAAATAAAACTTAAGCTGAAAGTGTGAGTTACGACCGAACGAATTTTTTTCAAATCAATATATTGCCCTCAGACTGATAAAAACTCAAATTAAAAATTAAATAAACTATGATTGCAAATTAAACATATAAAAAGGTAATTTTTAGCAATTGTCTATATGAAATGAAATATGTTTTTTCTAAAACGAAAGGCAGATTAATTACATAAATCTGCCTTATTTAAGACAAATATGGTTTAATATATATGTTTTCAATTCAAGGCCCAATGACTAATTTGTAAAACTTTAATAATAGAAATATATCGATAAAGAGGATCTAAATGAAATAAATAATTACATAGTATGTAATATGAGTCTATAAATGTTTTAATTAATGAAGAAAGTTTAACTTTTATTTAGATCCTCTGCCCTGTGAATCATATTTAATTAGATATTTTTCAGATACTAATATTTTAAATTAAAAGAGATAAACTTCAATCAACTAAATCAGTCTTTTAAACTGTCTGATTTATAAATGTTTGAATATCACTATTCAATAAAAGAAGAGAATCTGAAAAAAATTTGTTGAATAATTCTAGAGATATTATATAAATTATGAAAATTATTCTGTAGCACCCATAAGACTCAAATGCTGATAGACTCTGTTTTCAATACTGACATTAAAAAATATTAATAGTTTCATTAAAAAAGGTTTTTACATTTCATACAGCTTATTCATCTGCACTTTAATTTAATAATGAAATTTTGCGTTATCTAACAGATAATTAGAGAGACATAATAGTACCTTACGGGCTTAGATCTTTGAAAATGCATGTGTGAATTATATGACTATCAAAATTTGAACTTTAAAAATATATTGATGAAGTAGCTATTAAAAGACAAGTTATATAAAGTAATTAATTGACAATGGCGAGTCACAAAGTAATTGGCAATGACATTACATGAAGTATTTAACTGACCATTTTAAAGAGTATTGAGATTGGCGAACCCGCTGGTTGCCAAAGGCGACTTGTTATATAATAGATGTCTGCCAGTACTGTTTGTACCGCTGTTCTGCTCTATATCTACTTTTATGCTGTAAGTTCCGAACTGTATTATGATTACATCACAAAGCATCATCAAATGGTTGATATTTGAATGACTGCATTTATTTTTCACTAGCTATTACCAGCGACTCTGTCCGCGTGGAAATTTTGATGTATATGTATGAAAGACTATCAAATAATGACAAATAAAAAAATTAACCCTAATCTGAAAACGATAAATTTAAAAGTATAAGCATATACGAAAAATATGCAACATAAAAACAATTTAATAACAAAAATGCACAACTAACTTAAAAACAATCTATTTACATTGTATACGCAAAACAAAACAGCAAATCAAGTCCGGTCAAATCCATTTTATTTATTGATCAAGATTGCGATAGTTACAACAGTATTATATACTTATTTTTAAACTTTTAATTTAAGTGGAAACACAGTTGTCAGCAATCACGGGCGAACTTTGAAAGCCAGTTGGCGTAACGCACATGTCTGACTTTCCTATGCCATTTAGAGTAATGCAATGCAAATTAGAAATTTTTTATTTCCTTTATTCATTTTTCGTTTAATTTAAAAGTACTTCAGAATGAATCCGAAAGATCGATTCCTTAACAATATTTGATTTTAAATACATCAAACACAAAGGAAATCAATAGAATAGTTTGAAATAATCGGTCGAAATTCTTCTAAGCCTAATCTCAACTCTGTTGGGAAATAAAACTGGAGCCTTACTTACCTTTGGCGGGATTCGGCCTCAGAGTTTTGGCTCGAAAGTTAGTTTTTAATTAATAAAAAATAAACCACTCAATTAACAGGAATAAAAAGTAGCCTGTGTTATATTCCTGACTATAATCTATCTTTGTGCTAAATTTCATCCAATTCTGTTCAGCCGTTCTGACGTGATTGAGAAACAACCATACATCTAACTTTCACATTTATGTAATAATATAGATACAGATTTAGATACTTTTGATACTTTTTATTTAGATTTTTATTTAGTCCATTCTTGAAGACGTCATTGGATATAGTTTTCAGCGAATACGCTAATTTTTCAAAATTTGATGTTGAAATGAACTTTAAAATAAATAAGTTTTCACTGAAAAGGCAATCATTTCTGTAATTTCTCAATATGCAATGTCCTACTAATTAGTGCATACCGTAGGGACTGGTGGTGGGGACAGGAGAGATATAGATGCATTCTGTTTTAAATTCGCTATTTCGTGGTGCCATTCTTTACAGCTATCTAGAAGAAAAACAACGTATTTTTAACCACTTTTTAATGTGAAATGTAATAACAAGATAAAAAACAATACCGCATCTCAGGCGCCATTTACACTTGCTAGCCATTGATAATAGCTTGGGGAGGAAAAATCATATTAAGCTCCAAGCGTCACTTATCTTCGTTGCATCACTGATTACAGGCTATAATCGGGATAAAAATAAAGCAAGAGTCAAATATAAACTTTATGAGTGTTAGCAAAATCTTTTTTATGTATACTTTTTGTAGTTCTTGTTCTGGCAACTTGCAAATGATTCCAACTTCAAATTTCAGTGAATGCTTGTTTTCGAAAAACTGTGAATTCACAATTTACAGAAACTTATCAGTGATTTGCGAGTTTTGTTAATTAAATAAAAATATATAGAGAGAGAACAAGAAAAATAAAGAAATAGATCCAAAAGAAGCCAAATAAAGAAATAAGAAAATCAAAACCACCAATTAACTTTTCATGATAGAAGGCATCATGCTCACAGTCAGCCGACACTGAGATCAAATCAGAAAACCAAGACCTATCTAATGAAGATGAAAACATCGATAAAGATTTTAAAGTCGAACAGTCAAGTTTCTTCGTATTGACAGATGACAGCGGAATTGAAATCAACTGAATTAGTCAGTGATGTTAGCCACTGACATACCTGCATTTCAACTCATTTCCTGGTTGTTAAAAGACATTAGTGATGGGGAAATCAAATAATTGGTTCAGTTTGGTACAGTACCTATTTGAGACGTGAAACGATTTTCATTTCACACGCGGGTTGCCGAACGATATGTCAGAATAGTTACGGAAGTATTGTGAAAAGTTTGCGGATGATGTCAAACTCTGTAAACCTTTCACCTATTAACTTTCAAATAACATTGATTAAGAAGATAGGGAAAATCACCGCGTCGAAAATTCTCGAGACAAAAAAAAAAATAATGCCCTAATCGATGACATTTTTAATGATAAGGATTATATTATTAATAAATTTGAAATAGGGTCGATTTGCTGTTTTCTGAATTCTGATTCATTGTTTATAGCAAATAATAACATAATTTTGGAAGTTGTTTTATGCTTATAACGTATAAATATAAAAAAATGAAATTAACAATTTAGTTACGAATCTAGTAACTTTGTTCTTTTATTGTAGATAAGCATTTACTTGTTGTTATTTATTGAAAAGAGGATACATGTTGATTGTGATAAATCACAAAAATGAAAAAGTATTGTTAAAATTAATTATTTTCTCTCTCTCTCTCTCTCTCTCTCTCTCACACACACACACACACATTGCTAACTTTGTATCGCGCATTCCAATTATTGCATTCCTTTTAATATTTAATTTCATTATTATTTGACTTATTAATAACAGTGTTATCACTAGTCACAGTTAAAACAATAGCGATTAGAGAAAAATAAAAATTCATTCAAAAGACTAAGAAATATTTTATAATATATTCATTTTGGTTAATATTATGCCATGTACACGTAACTGAAAAAAGTCAAATTAAAAGCCTCCTGTTTTCAGTTTCCACGCATTTTTCTCTCCATTTCATAACTTATTTTTAGGTGAGAAATGTTTTTAAAAATTATTTTATTTTAATATTATTTGTACTATGTACTATATATTTTTTCCATTCAAATACACTGTAGAGGCACTGTTCAAGTGTTTTATTCACATTGGTTATCAAATAATAATTATTAATTATTCTTTCATCATATCATTTAATGCCATAAGCTTCTTAGCATAACCTAAAATGTTTATTATGAATGATGTTAATTCATATAAATAAAATGCATCTAGCAATATTTAATTCAAATTTTAACTTGATGTTTAATACATTTATCCATATGTTGCGCATTTTATTATTGCTTGTAATTTTAAGAGCATTGCCATCTAAAAAATACAAATTGATCCCATAATCATTTATTGATTGAAATCGCTATATTTCATTTATTTTTTTAAAAATGACATGCCAAAAACAATTTTTTACTTTAATTTAATCTCATTTTGTTCAAAAAATTACAAGTGAAGTCTACAGAATGTGTCAACGCGTTTTTTAGATCGATTTCGATAAAAACATTTAAAAGAACAAATGCTTTGGAATAAACATTTCTGGCAACAGCTTATTATTTTAAATAACAAATGTCGTCTGCAACTTCCGAATTTATTCTTCTTCCAAAATGTCGCATATAAACAAGTTGTGGATTGAAATAAAGAATATGTATTTGCGCTTTTCGAAGGTAAATGTTTTGCTTTTTTTCATTCGATAAATCAAAAATTTCTTGAAATGTATAGTATTGATATTTCTGGGTTCAAAATTATTGATCAGAAAGGGGGAAAATTGTCATTCATTAGCTCTACTCAAAAAGATGACTTTAAATAATTACTCTCTCCTCCCCCCCAAAAAAAACACAATGTACTATTTCAAATATTTCCAAAATGAAACCTTGATAAAGCAAAGATATCCGCTGATGTAGTTTTAAAAACATTTGTAATATAAATAAAAAAATATTACATCAAAATTTACAATAAAGAGCTATAAAACACACACACACAATGCTCGTCAGTTCTTCCCAAGATAGCTAAACATTGAGCAGTTTGTAAAATTTTGTAAAAAAAAAAAAAAAACTCTTAATAGGAAATATATGGAAATGTATAGTGACCCTTGATGAAGCTTAGTTCAATAGAAACGATTGTAAAATAAGTATATCTAATTACCATCAAAAACGAAGGGTAAAAAAAAATTACGGTCTCTGTCCCATCTATGTAGAAGAAAGTTTTAGTAAGGGATTTTGATTGGGTAATTAAAAATGCGAAAATATTATGATAAACTGAATGTAGAAGCAAGAGAAAGTTTTATGTCTGATATTTAAACAAAAAATTCCGTTTTTTAATCCTGATTATTTTCAAAGATTGAAATTTCATCAAGATAAAATTACATGCCATACTTCGAAAAGAGCTATTGCATTTCTTGTGAAAAAATGTTGATTGATATGGGTATTGTACACGCACTTTTTCAAAATATTCCTGAGATGTCCTCTGACCTTTCACGTCTGAGCTGTTGCCTATTTAATTTATTTTAAAAAGCTCTTTCTACGTGAAAACTTACCACGATTGAGAGATTCTGGAAAATAGTGGCAGAAGAATGGAAATTTTAAGAAAAAGCCCTTGTACAGTGGAAATTACGGTGCATATATACTCCAGAAGAAAAAAACCTTATCAGATCGAACCTTAAAAAAGAAAAAACTATATATTAAACTACAAACCACAAAGTTAACAAAATAATTATGAAACTAACTTATAAAATAAATGTTTCCTTTCGACTTTTTAAATAAATGTAAAAAAAAGTCAAAAATTATTAAAACGGAGACGCATTGTATTTAGAGTGCGCCAATGCTGCTATATTTAAGTGAACATAACCAATTTAGAAATAAATATTGAGTTTACATTACAACAAAGAGGGTAAAATGGAATAAAAAAGAAGGAAGTGATGAATTCGACCTGAAGAAGGTCACAAATGGCCAATATTTGGACGGAAATCAGATCTTTCACTGAAAAAAAACACCCTGATTTGAATCCCTGCCTGAGGGTGACCCTTGATAAGGTCTTCAGGTGGATTCATCATTTCATTCTTTTTCATTCCATTTACTATTATTATTATTATCATTATTTTGAAATTCAAACCTAATATTTATATCGAATTTGGCTCTCGAATGCCTTTTATTTGCGCATGTGCATTTGCTTCTTGGTTGAATATTAATGAAATTTTGATCGATCCGTTTTCTTTGCGTTCACTTTAACCCTTAACATTGCACTGACGCTGCTAAGGTAACACTGAGTTGCATACGTAGTTTCGGCTTTAAATACGTATAACTCCATTTTTTTTAAATTCATGATCATGTCACAATTACTTTGGTTAGCAACCAAAATTAGTAATTATGATCTTGGGTTTATTTATATAAAATTAGGAAGATAAAGTGAAGCCCTCGTCTATTAAGGACTGATTCAAATACAAAAAATTGTAAGTTTGGCATTTATCTTAGAGTTACCTTTTCATATCTGTGTAATCATAATGGAAAATAAAATCAGTTTGAGTCAATTTTTTTTAAAACTTTGTCTAAGATTAACTTTAACGTTTTGTTTAGGTTTCTTGCATTTAAATTAGGCATTACCGAGTTCATGTTAAAATGTAAATATTTTGTATCCTTAATTTTACTTTTTCCTCTAATAAAATTTTAAAATGGGCAATGCAGTATATATATTTATAAATTAGCTGCACAGAGACTTCTATTTTAAATCGAATGTTATCGGCAAATGTTTCTGTAATTCACAGGGCCGCGACCGCCTTCACATTCAACATGGTAAATGGAAAAACTTACAACTCAGTAAGAAGTGAGAAAATGCGTATTACGTGATACGTTTGATATAACAAACTATTTTCTCGTATTGGTGAGGAAAGAGATCAGTTCATAGAACTCCGGTCTATCCAGCATTTTTTGTTATTCCTTCTACCCTTACAACACATTACACTAGATAATTGGGAGTTGATTTAAAGTATACACATATTTCAATGTCACCATAGCAGTGTCATTGGAATTTTAAAAGTTAATCATTGATTAATTTTTTGGTTCCGGCATCTCCAAAATCTTTTATGTCGGCTACACAAACAGTTTGAGAATCAATTTTACCGTGTCTTCTGTCTGCATACAAAATTTAATTTTATTCCTTCAAAACTTTTTGCTGCATATGCCTCCAAACAGGAAAAATTATTTTATAGTCACCCTGTATTTTTTTAAAAATTGTTTATTTTCATTTATATAGTCGTTGCATTCGAATCTAATGTAATAAAACATGCTGTTTCCTCGAATATGACCAACATAGGATGGTAGTTTGTATGATCTCAAATGATAGTTATGAGATCTCATTTTGAATCTGTAAAGAAATTTGATTTTCATTCTTGCCACAAGGATGCGCCATTTATAAAAACATTCATGGCTCAAAGTTCTATTGTTGTGGCATGGGATGATACTTGTTTAATGGAATCCAGCATTAAATGAAAAAAAAATTTTTTTTTAGTGAGTAAACACATCATTCACCCAGGGCGACAGTCCCAAGCGGCTTATGATTGGCAGTCCGGTGGGTCTAAGCTCTTGTGGGAGGTTAACCAAAGATGACCCTCATATTTCTTTTTCTTGCCATTTGCCACTTTTTTCGAAAAGTGGTTCTGGTTTTTCCCCTCTCGTTGATCTTAGATCTGATTACGATTGTTAGCGCAGCTTATGACCTCTGTCAGATAATAAAAGGAAAATAAAAGCTGAATGTACTGAGAATCCGCATACTTTGTCTTTCCATTTGTAAAAGAACAGTATAGTTTAGGTTTCTTTTTGAAAATGACGCGTTTTAATTTTAACAATGCAAAAGTGACCGATTATCCAATGGTGGATTTAAGTGCATTGCGGCCATAAGCAGTGTGCCGATATTTTGATAACTTTTTAACATTATAACAACCGCATGTCTGATCGGGATTCCTTTGTAAAGCATTTTTTTCCGGTGGTTTTTAGAGGTTTTCGGGAGATTATAAAATAATTTTCATAAAATAAATAGTAATTAAAATAAAACAAAATCATAAAATAAATATAAATTATTCAGTAGCATTTTGATGTGTCAGTGCTCTAAGGGCTTCTCATGCCGGCGAGTTGTGCTAAGTAGTACATGCACATTTGGTAACTTATTAACACTATAACGTCCACACGTTTGATCGAGATTTTTTTTGTTGCTGGTTTTTCGACGTTTTCGAAAGATTATAATTTTATTTTTATTAAATAAATTCAATAATGATGATTTTCATGAAATAAATAATTAAAATATAAATTTATTTCTAAATATTTGAAGGCATTATTATTATTATTTTAATGTGATAGCATTTATAAGCTACTAATATCTCATTCCTATTCTTAGAACATAAACCACTTTTAATCAGTTTAGGATTATGTGATAGGAGTTAAAGTGTGAGCCATTATTTTCAGATTTTCATTGTTTTTGCTTACAGGATACAAGGCCAATTTAGACAAATTTCATAACATATTACTAAATAACGATTTTACGATCTAAATAATCGAATATCTTTCTTTTCTTTAAAGAATATGAAAACTAAACAATTATTAGAAATTTTAACAGCTTTTAGCTTAAACGTTAAATTATGTATTATTGTAAATAAGGACATTTGTTATATATATGTTTTCTGACCTCATCTAGAGATAGAAACAAAATAATTGAAATATAAAATCTTGACAGTAAGCATATTTATTATTATTTTGATATTTCTGAAGAAGGGGTGTATTTATCATTGGTTAAATATGATTGCATTGCTATTGTACATAGTTATTTTATTGACTAAATTTTATTTATTTGCCTAAGAATTGAAAATAGAATTAGATCACGTAGTGTTCATCTTATTATTTTTTTCTGTAGAAAAACAGTTTCTTATTGATAAAGAGGAAATAAATATTTTGTTAAATGTCTTAAAATTTTCACTAAAAGCTTCATTATGCTTCAGTATTTGTTATTAAAACTAGAAGTTTAATATCAGATAAAGAATATTTACTACCACATGACAAATGTTGTGTGTGTGTTTGTGTGTGTGTGTGTTATATTAACATTTGGCAGACTGGTAACGCTTAGTATAAATCAACGCATTTTTAAAAATATATATAAAGAATATTAAGTTCAAAACTTTATCACATATTTTCTTACAAAATCGTTAATCCCCTTTCCTTACCTAAAACTATGGATCCTGGGTCAGGCTGTGAAAGCCATGATAGTTAAATTTTTATTTCCCCATATGAAAGTTAAATGCATCGTAGTATAGTAACAGAAATAGGACATAGGGTATTAACGCATGGCAGTGGCGATCATTACTTACGATAAATTAATCTTTGAATTTTTTTTTCCAATAATATGCTGTTATTACAGAAGTACTACAAAATTGAATATGCATTTTTTCCAGCCAACTGAAACGAAGATTTGGCGGTCATAAAATCATAACCAATTTTTTTTAAATTTTAAGGCACTGTGTTTATAAGTGATTGCGTTTACACGGTTGCATGTGTATTGATGGATAGACGATCAACTCCTAGATTGATTCAGTTTCCCATTTATATGGATCTACACAATAGGTGTTACATTTGTATCCCAAATTTAATTTGTTCATCGCTATAGGTTTTGCAGTTGTTGTAACCAATGGCAGACGAACAACCAGACAAACAGATTTACATAGAACGGACTTCATTCAAAATTTAACAGAAACCTATAAATTTGGTGTAAAGAACCGCATGCCAAACTTAATGCTTCTAGGGCGCTTTTAGTAGTCACAATCACAGATTAGTAGACAAGTCAGAGAAAGTCAAAAATTCAAAAAAGTCATTTTTCGGATTCGAAGAGGTCTGAAATGTGAAGATTCATCAAAATTTCAGAGGTATTTAATGTGTTAAGTGTTTGTTGATTACTATACTATCACCATTTATACTTTGTACAAGTAGAACGAGTACTTTGTATTCGAAAAATGTTCTCTCTCTCTATACATATAGGGGAAGAGAGAACAATTTTAACTTGCGAAGAAATACTGTTGTCTAAAATATTAGAATCCAGTGAATCTTCTTTTTGTATGCAGCTTTATTTTCAATTAAAGTGAGAATATGAATAAAATGATTTTTACAAACCACCGAAATCTTATTTTTTCCCTAAAAATTGTTGGTAATTCTTTTAATGTGATATTCAAAAATTTAATTAAAAATTACAAGAAATAATTCAAAAACACATAAATAAAAGGATTTCGAATATCTGTAATATTTTTAGTGAATTCTGATAAAAAGTATTTTTTATATTGAGTGGAGAATTATTTTTATTAGAAGAATCGAAATTTAGATTTCTCTCCAGAGAAAAACTATTTTGGAATTTCGCTTACATTTATTTACATTTTTAATAAATGCCTTAGAATTTTCTTTTTTATATTGATAATATACTTCAGTTTCTTTCTTTACACCTTTTCAGTTTGTTTTGATTTCCAGAATTGTAACAAAAACCATATTTATTTGCTTGTCTAAAGATTTTGTTTTTTACTAATTTTTAGCGCTCTAATAAACAATATTTTTGTTTTATTTTATAATCTTTAGCTCCTTAATATATATCATGATTCATTATTATAAGTATGTTGGAATCTCGTAACCCAGATTTTCTCGAAATTTTCTACCAGAAATAAAATTTTAGCATTTAATGTCAGGTCAAAGGAATTTTGAACAGCAGAATTAGATCAGGTTATTTGAAGATAAAATTAAGTCTTTAATTGGAGTTCTTAGAATTAAATACTTAGATTTAGTTGAGACTTCAATATGAAGCATTTAAATCCTTATGTAATTTCGATTTTCATTTATATAATACTTGGACTTGGTTTTAAAAAACATACAGTTAACAGTAAAAGATCCTTATTTGCGCTTCTTCATTCGCATTTTCACTATTCGCGGATTTAAAAAATGCGACCCAACTCTTGTATTCGTGGCTACAAATTTCTTTTTTCGCATTTTCCAATAGGTGTCCAACCCAATATCCTTTGTAAATGCGGACTAATAACGGACTAATAAAAAAAGTAAAATAGATCTTATTTCAACTTTTCTAAAGTATATTGTTAAATGCAAACTGCAAACAGCCGAAACATCGCAAATGGAATAGGACGAGATGGGTTTTAATAGTTAGAATCAAGTGACATTCAGGAATTGCTTGAATCGCAATATGAAGATTTGACTGAGACCGACTTGGAGGAAATTTTAAATTCACAGCCCATTGAAGAAGAGGCTTCAACAAGCACTGGAAACGTGACATTTAATTTGAAAAATCTTAGTGAAGGTTTAAGAATGGCAAATGAGCTTTGCGATTTCTTTTATGAACTTTGATCCGTCTATGGAACGAAGTCTTATTATTAAGAGGCTAATTGCTAATGCGACTGCTGCGTATCAGTCTGAATTGAAGGAGCTTTTAAAAACTGTAAGCAAGAGAAAATGAAAAAATTCTTCAAACCATTGCCTAAGCCTTAAGATAATTCATCAAAATGTTCAAAAGCTTCCATTAAATTGATTTTTTTTTACATATTTGTTTTTTTTTTAAAAATTTTGTCTCCTAGGAACGTAACCCCTATAATCCCATATAAATTACCATTCCGTATTCACGGTTTCTGTACTCGCGGCATATTTATGGAACATATACCCCGCGAATAAAGAGCTTTTACTCTACTGTTATTGAATTCATTTGGTAAAAACTGCGTTTATTACAGTTATTGCTTTGAAACTGAGTTTTGCAGCTCATTTCATATATATCCAGGAGCATTCTGCAAAATTTTCATTTGCTCATTTCTTTTGTGAGAGCTAAACTATTTTTAAAACATTAATTTAAGTCTACAAAAAAATTTATCCTCAAAAATGTATCGGTAATAGCGAGTTAAGTTATCCAATATTCCGAACTATTTAACTAAAATTAGTCTTGAAGTTATTTATAACCATAGATAGATAAAGATACTTTGTAATTTTTCCTATCATGAAATGGATCAATCATTCGTGAAGGTTTTGTTTCTCTATTTGAAATGTCTCTTATTCGGGTGGATGCGTGACTGTAAGTAACGCTTGGGGCATACTATAATTATTTCACACGCAGTCATCATCTTCTTTTGCTCAGCAAGGGTAAATGGCATCCGGAAGATGTTTTTTTTTCTCTCTCATTTTTTTCGTATTTAAGCATTAAAAAGTACACCAGAGCATTAATGTATTTATATAGTTCTCTAAAACTTTAGCCCCATGGCAATTGTAGTGCTCCCCCCCTCCCTTTCGCCCTCATTCGCTGGTCATTCCACCCTTGTGCATGATACTTAATTGGCTACATTTCATTTTTCTGGAGACTCCAGACCTTTAAAATTGTTTGTGCAGCAAATGTCAAGAGAGAATGAAATAATCTAGTTTTAAACGATTTCAAGGATGAGTGTGAAATTGAGCCGTGTGAAATCTGTGTTGCAAAGTTAGCATTTAAGGTTAAGAGAAATATCACTGAAATTTTTTTAAAATTAACCTTAATAGCAAGACAAAATCCAAGGAATACGATACTTTCTGATGAATGGTTTGATACAGAAGCTCGAAAAGACAAAATTAACAATAGAAACATTTTTTCCTACTATGTAGTTTTTTAATGCTATTTAACTTTTTAATAACATAAATCTGGATGATTCATCTGTTAATTGTATAACTTAATTTTTATCTAGGAATATTTTCAAATTATTAATACGTGGTACGCAGACTATTTCATATAAGAAGTCCTTCATTGTCTTTTTTTTAAATCAGGTTTCATATTCTATATAAATGGCTTCTAGTTTCCAATAGTTTAATAAAAGATAAATTAATTTGTTATCAAATGATTAAGAAATTATTAACTTTTATTTCTCAGGCAGAATAACTTTACACACATCAGCTCAAAGAATAATATTCTGAAAGCCAGTTAGATTGATGAAGAATATCGTGGAACAACATATACTTTGTTAAGAAAGCCTCAAAATTAATAAAAAATCGAATAGGAAGTAACAAATAACAGTAAACTTTAAGGCATTTCATCTTATAACGAAAATTGCGAAAACAGAAAACTTTATGCAAAACATCAATATTTTGACACAAATATTTGACAGAATATGAGTTTATAAAAATAAAATAATTTAATAAAGCATTCGTAAAATATATAATCTAAGAAACTACTTATTTGTAATATTCAGAAAGATGTTGTCAAGGGAATTGACCTTACTGTAGAATTTTGTTTATCCAATGCTTGATCTTTTCAAAAAATAAATACCCTGTCTTATATAACTGAGCTTCAAACAAAGGAAAATCTATTAACTTTTCATCTCCCTTTATTTATTAGTTATTTTTTAAATTATCGTTTTACTTCCTGAATGAATAGGTAACAAGAGTAAGAGGAAATGATTAAAAACTATATTCGTCCTTTTTGCTGTATGAAGTTATTACTATGAATAAAAACTTTCTATTCTTTGAAGTCTGTAATCATAAAATTTAAAAAGATCCAAAACCTTATTTTCATAATTGTAACCTAAAAGTATGACTCACATTGTATAAAAAATTTAGTCTTTTTCATTGATGAAAGGAAAGAAATGGGCTAAATTAGTATTTCATGCAAGAAATTTGCTGTTAAACAGCTGTTATTTCAAGAAATTTAAAAATCGTTTTCAATCATAGTAATTTGTATTTTTATAAAGAATACTTTTATAAATCACTTGAAACATTTCGTTCTCTTTCAGAAATATACAGAAAAACAAATGAATTTAAAAAAACGTAGAATTCCATTTCGAAATTATTGTTTTATAATTTCATCACTTTTGTTATATTCGTATGCTATTATTATTTTTTCTCATCATTTATTTTGTGGTATTGCTTTATTTCTTCTTCTATTTGATGATTACTTTTTGTACTCTACTTATGAATAATACATTATTGTACCATTTATTTTACATCATTTGCTCCTTGATAAAATTTTGATACCAGAGTATATTTTACTTTATTTATTTGGCAATGTATTTTGTACCATTATTGGTTTGTGCTATTTATTCGTGGTGCAATTTTGCATGATTGTTTATTTTATGTATTATATTTGGTCGTATATTTTTCAACCGTTTTCATTAAAAGCTTGAATAATATTATGTCTGAATAAGATTTACTTCTGGTCAATTGAAATGATTTTAGAAGAAACAATGATGCAATTTTATCTATAAAATTGTCTATATATCTGCTATCTAATTTAAAAATGTATCTTTTGCTCTGAAGGGGAAGCGAATATTAATTAATGAAAATATATTTTTAGAATTTACATTTATAAATTATTAAATTTGAAAATTTAATCTCTCTACTTTAATTCGTTTCTGTATTTGCACTTTCTAAAATTTGTAAATATATTTATATTTTCTAATAATATGCTATATTTAATTTCCAAGTCTGTTTGTTTTTATCTAATGTAGAGTCTATTTGAAACGATTGCTATTCCATACATGCACATTGATTCGGGGATATTATTTTTATTTTGTCCAGTTCAAATCTCTCGTTATATTATAGCAATGCATCATTAGTTATTTGATGCTTCAATTTGATAACATAATTAAAATTCTAATTTATGCACATAAAAACGAATATTTCAAACAGTTCTTTTTTTTTTACAAACACTTTCTTAGAACTTATAACTAATAGCTAAGACCTTCTCATATTCACCTGTATCTTCAGAGCTATCGAAAGAATCTTATTAAGGTAACCGACTACTTTGAAAATGCAGGTATTCGACCACATTGGCGATTTTGTTAAAAAATTTTATTTCTTGTAACTCAGACTTTTTTATTTCCAAAACAGTTTGTATTTTCTTAGAAAAGGAAGATCTAACCTATTATCCAAAGGAATTTTAAGCAAAAATTATTTTTCAGCTAAAATTTGTCTTTAACTTCCATTTTAATTTTCATAAAAATTATCTACCATTAACATGATATCCCCAAAACCAATAGAGGTATTTACATAAAAATTTCAGAGTATGTTTTAAATAATATAGGCAATGAAATGAACCAAAAGTTTTATTGTTCGTAAAATACTTTTTCATTTATAGGTGTTTTTAGAAAAATTAAGGTGTGAATTTATGGAAAAAATGCATATATACATATTTTTTTGCCCGTAACTTCTTTGTATCTTAAAATGTTTCTTAGATTTTGGTTCATTTCATTCATCATTATATTCTAAAACTTGTGTACAAAGAAAAACAGGATTGGTGCATTACACTTTTGTATAGAATGTTAACCGTTTTGGTTGAATTTACCAGAAATTTTCCTCTTTCTCAAAATGTATTTTATTCTCAAGTAATGTTTTTGTATTTATAGTGTATATAATTAATAATGCATCTAAAAACCAAAAATAGTTTTTAAAAAATCAAAATTTTCAAAATTTTTCCTTTGAACGTAGTCGGTTACCTTAAGCTGCTAAAAACAGTTTTCTGCAGTCTTTTCAGATAATATAAAGTATCATTTATGTAATTATATTAATCTTTATTCTATTGTTTATTATCATTGATGAACTATTTACTTATTTCAATAGATCATAAACCATCTTATATTGTGAAATATTGTTAGAAAGCCTTTTGAAATCAATAGTGAAATTTGTTGTTTTGCATGTCTACTTTCGAACATTCCTTCAAGGGAACAGTTCATTGCAATCTAATAAAAAGATATTGCTAATTAATAGCTCGAGCTTAGCCAAATATAACTTAAATGCCATTAAACCATCACAAGTCATAGAAGAATTTTGCTCTATTTGCTCGATTTTGCATAATTAAAGCGATGAAGCATATAGTTCATTTCTTTCCGATTTCTTTTTTCTCCTTCTGTTTCGGACATTCCCAATATTGTGAGCAAAGTATTAGAAAGATTCCGCAGAAAAATACATTACAATAAGGATGCTTTCTTCTTGCAATCACTGTCGAATGGCTAAGAAAATGGCGACTGATTCTCAAAACCACTTTTGCACTTCATTATCTTCAAAGAAAATTTAACCGCAATTACAAAACTAGATGAGAAATAACGAAATAAGAGTTTAATTGCTGATAATCAATTATGGAGAAGATTTCAATAAAATTTCTTTCAAATCGCTTCTGAATCCTTTTTACAAATAAAAAAGGACGTATACGAATTTATATCACCCCATTTAGTTTAGTTAATTTAACCACAGTTTTAAAATCCCTGGAAATAATAATTAGATATTTTATTAGGTGGGCAAGATTAGTGCTTCTTACCCAATTATTTATTTTACTTAAAATGCGTTAGTGTTCCTTAGTATCTGTAACATTCGTTTGCTAAAGAGAGTTTGTTGTTTGTTTTTCTTTCTGCTTTGTCTTTTTCTACAGAGAGCCTAATTTTACAATAATTCTGATTTAATTCTTTTACTCATTTCATCAGAATACTACCTTGATTGATTATTTACTAATATTTCAACTGAAGCTTTCCCAAACAAAAACTGTCATGGCTGCAAATAATGTGTTAAACTGTTCGAGAAGAATATACATGGAGCTATATCTTTAATCACAAAAATGATTCTGAATATATTCTTTTGTATTGCATGAAATAATCAATTTTTGAAGCATAACTCTAAAATAAACTTAATCATCCGTCTGTCAGAGATTCGTTTCAAAAAATTATATTTAGTAAGCGTCAACTGCCACATTTTCATAGATTACAGAAGTTTTCTGATACTTATTAATTGCGATTACCTAAAACTAGAGAATGACAGCTTTTGTTGCTAAATATCCTAATCAATATATTTCAATCATTCTATCAATAGAGAAAATAATAAAATCAAATTTAGCGATAAGTTAATTTCTCATTTTAGAATAGAAAACTATCTGTTCCACACTCGAAATAAATACATAAAAAATTTTTAACCACACATGCATTAAAAACTTTATTCAATTATGTAAATCTATTATTTCTCAATATTTTTTTCTATCCTTTTTTAAATTTGAATAAAAATGGTAAATTAATGAACTAAAAATTGATGAAAAGAGTAAGATTATTGTATGAAAATTAGCTTGAAGAAATACTTAGCAAAGACGTATTTTCAATAAAAGAAATTAAATAAAAATGATATGATAAGAGAAAACCATTTTGTAAACATTTTATTTCAATCAATATTATTTAAAATTATTCAATATTTTTGAATTTTGTATTTTGAAATAATAATAGATTACACTTTTATACTTTCAATTTTAGCCAATACTTTTTCCTTTTAACTTCGTACTTTGAAATAATCGATGAAATATTCGCATCGATTTTGATAAATCTCCTTTTTAATTTATATCTTTTTTCACTTATTTATGCTTCAATTTTCATTAAGGAAGATTTTGACTGCTCAAAACCTGTCAGAGAGTTTTACAGAAGTCATCTCTAAGAAAAGCCTTCGCATCCTTGTTTAGAAATAGACCTGTTTAGTTAGCATTTGTTTATTTGCGATGATAATTAATATTCTGATCCATAATATCAGTATTTTTATTTTAAATTGTTTATATTGATTTTAGTTGTGGTTCTTTAAAACTGATCAGAGATTACAAATATCCATTCTGTGATAAATCATTCCATCGAAATTGACTTGCTCATTTGCGATGAAAATTTATATTCTGCATCCGTTCAATGTGTTCTCCTTTTTTCTGTTATTTTCCTTATAGGTTTATTTCAAATTTTCATTGCAGAAATTTTAATTATTCAAAATTCATCCGAAGAAGTACAGGCCTTGTCTTAGAAAAGCCATGTAATCATTTATTTCAAATTGAAAAAAAGCAATAAACTAATGTTCATTTGCTACGAAAATTTTTCTACGTTTATTTTATGCTCTCTTATTTTGTTTTACATTATTTATTTATTATTCCAATTTTCAGTTTGAAAATTATAGCTATTCAAAACTCATCAAAGATTCCATATATCTTCTGTGAAACAAACATCTATTATTTCTTGATATTTAACTCATCCAGTTAACATTTGCACATTTGCTACGAAAAATTATGTTTTGAACTAAGCTTTTTCTGTTTGTCTTTTAATTTCTTCGTTTATTTATTTGGACTTCTATCAAAGAAATTTTTTACTTTTCGAAATTCAACAGAAATTGCACAAATCTTTTTTGACACAAGCCCTGTGATTTCTTTTTCCAAATAGATACATTTAATGTCCATGTTTATTTGCGACGAGTGTAAATATTCTGTATTAATTGTATTTGTAATCCAATTATTTTGTTTTCTCCACTTGTTTGTTTTCATTTCAGTTGCAAAACTTTTTGCTTTTTCGAAATTTGCGAACATTCTGCACCAGAGACTTAAATAAGCCATTTCATCTCCACTTTCTGATCGGCTTGCTCTATTTACGTTGCTCACATTTAATGCTCGAATTTATATTTCACATTCGTGATATATCTTATTTAATTGTTTATATCTTCATATATTTACTCCAATTTCCTTAGATTTTTTTTAACTTTTCCAAACTTATCAGAGATTGTGCAGATCTCTGAGATCTTTTTTTCTCTCATATTTATTTCCAAATCGATGCATCTAATTAGCAATTTTCCATTTGTAACTATCTCTCATATTCTGCATCGATATAATATTAGCCCCTTTTTTACTTCCTCGTATATGTAGTCTAGCGTAAGTAAAATAATCGTCGAAAAATTCGAATTCGAGATTTTGATGATTGTCCACGTTTTAATTCTTCCTGAGTTTGAAAAACACATTTTTGAAAACTGTCCACCTAAGAAAGCACTTTGAGCTGCACAGTTGAAATTTGATATTTCGGCCTTAACACCAAATTTGCAGATTTCTACCAAATGTTGCGTAAAATTCTCTATTCCGAGGAAGTCCGACGCAGTTAAATTAACGCAATAACTACAAAAAAACAAAAAAAAAACCAATATAGAGAAAATAAGGTATACAGATTTACCATCTATAATGTAGATACAGTTTGAGCTAAATTCTGCTGTGGATTGACTGTCCGTCGGTCTGTACTTTCAGAAACATGTAAATGTGATATTTGAAAAATGTAGTGACTTAAATGCATCAAATTGGTGTATGCGATTTTGTTACTATAAGTCCAATTTTGTTTCAATCAGTTGAGAAAAAACGAGTTTGGAACACAAATTTGATTTTTGTATACTATTAACGTATGCCAGGAATCAACCACCAAATAATTTGCCAAGAGGACACGATAGATACAGTAAAAATGCTCAATTCTAAACAAAATTTAATATTTCGTAACTATTGTATATCAATACCATGTAAGGCGTTCTTTGGCATGACGTTTATTAGAGAGTGCGAGAGAGTGTTTTAAAGAAAGCACTGCCGCTAGTTTATTATATTTTTATGTATTTGTTAGAGAGCATACAGATCCTTACTTCTAATCAGAAGCCATTTATCTCATTCTCATTTTTAAATTTATTCGTTCAATTAAGACTTTCTGATTCGGAAAGGTATTTAAATTCTGTTACCATATTTTATATTTCTTTTTTCATTTTCTAAGATTGTTGTTTAAAATGCATCAGAGATTGCACAGACTTTCTCTTTTCCTCAAAAATCATCTCATCCCCATTTTCAAATCGACTGATTCAATTAGATCATGCTCATTTGCGACGAAGGTTAATATTCTTCATTTATTTATTTCTTTTCCATTAGAGAAATGTTCAGCTGTTTTAGATAATAAAAGATTGCAGAGATTTTATTTTCACCTCAGAACTATCTCACCCTATTTCCAAATCGACTCGTTCGTTTAACTCATGCTCATTTGCTATGAAGATTTAATATTGTAATTTCATTTATTTCGCTTTCATTGAAAAATATTTATCTGTTTCAAATGCATCAGATATTGCACAGATTTTATGTTCTTAAAATAAATCACACCATTCTCGATCTTCCTCTTCCAGATCGACTCTTTCATTTAACGCATGCTCATTTACGTCAGAGGTTAATATTCTGTATTCCTATTATATCTCCTCCTTCTCATTTCTTCTTTGTTTCTAAGTCCCAGCTCTAGCTTTCCATAATAGGAACCGTTCATTCGGTTGATACGTTCGTGAACTGCTTTTCAATTGATTGCTCTCAGAGTCTCAGGATACGAATAAGGCAATTGATAGTTACCACACGAAAAGAGAGAGAGAGAGAATCGCAGTAACACAGTTAGGACGTGATTTAACATGCGCGTTATTCTTTTTCTCTTTCGTGTTATGATGAGGCAATCCATCATAGTCCGTGCCACTGGGGGGACTTCTCACTTTTCTTCTGCGGGGTGCAGAGGTTACCTGAGGATCGAGAAACGTTCCTACAAAATGAAGATCCATCTGCCGTATAAAGGTACAAAAGTCAATGTACCATTTGTGAGATTTCAATGGAGAACGGGGGATGATGATGAATATGTACAGCTGTTCAGTGAATATAATGGAGCACCCTAGCCAAAGTTCGCCTTATCTATTAGACGAATTTATTCCATCTAAATTCTTTTCATATAACAGGCTATATATGCTATTTAAACTCTAACACCTGAGTTAATAGCGTTTAATGCGTTATTATTACTTTTTTTTTTAGTTAATAACGATTCTGATTGATCAACTTATTTTATGTGATGATAAGTTCTAAACACAGACAGTCGTGGAATTTAAAATAACTACTTAATAGTTTCTTAGTATACCGTAATTCAGAATTTCTAAGACTGCGAGTCTCTATTGTAATTTGGACTGCCTAAGAGTTCAATTAGAGTCGTATTAACTATAATTTAATTTTCAGTTTTTATTGCTGTTTTTTTGTCAGTAAAAAAGTTAAGCAAGGCCAACAGTGAAGAATTTTTACATTAATGAGTTCGTTAAAATTCGATCATTCGTTAATTTTTCACTTTATATATATATATATATATATATATATATATATATATATATATATATATATATATATAGTATTAAGTACTGACTTAAGCCAATTTATTATTGTTACTTATTAAAAAAAGAAAGTATTTTACTATAATAGATTTTTCTCAATACATATTGAATTCTTTAGTCTCAAACTAAAACTGAGCGTTCAATTCGCAAGTTTAATTTTAAAAACAAATTTTTTTTAAGGAAAGAGATTTATATTATTAATATGAATGCTGTAAATTTCCAATGGACCTCAACAAAAATCCATCTTATTGCTTTATCAGTTTCATAGCAGACTATTTAATTTTTTACTGACTTTTACTTGTACGACTGATTTATTTGTACACTGGTTGTGCATTTTGTTCTTACATTTTCGCAAGCAAAAAATGAAAAATCTTTATTAATTTCTTTAAATAATATTATAGGATATTATTATAAATTGAAAATGCTCTTCAAAATACTGCCGTTATTTACCTTAGCATACTTTTACTGATCCCAGAGACTTTTGAAAAGGTTCATTAACTCAACCGAAACAGTTCTTTTATATTTAAACGATGCTTTTTTAAAACTTACTTCTATTCTTCACGAATTTTAAGGATTTTTAAATAAGTCGAATACAAATACCAAACTTAATATTATTATTTAAATTTCATTCGTATCTTAATGCTTTCAAGGTAAACATCTAAATTTGTCATTTATTTTGTTTTAAATATTTTACGTTCTATTGAGATCAAAGAATAATATAGCTTAGCAAAGCATCGAAATTATGAAAGTTTCATCAAAGAATGTAAATATACGAAATGCTCTATCTGAGTTTCAATGAACACCGAATTTCTAGAAATTCGAAAAATAAGCTTTCTTTCTTTTTCTTTTTGCACTATTTATATTTTTGAATTATATTATATCACTTTAACAATGAAAGAATTTTCTATATAAGGGTGTTTTAATTCATTCTTTTGGATGAAATTTGTTTACATTTCCTTAGAAATTGTTTGCTTTTATTCAAAAGGGGAATGAAAATACAAAAATAATTCACAGATGATAAGTAAAGGAAGTTTAATTGGACATTCGTTTTTTTTGGAAATTCTAATTACATTTTTGAATTAAGATAATTTTTTGAAAAGTTTTTGTTTGCATATTTTAAGAAAAAAAGGGAAGAATATAATGAAGATGGAAGACTCGAATTTGAAAGATTGAAACCTTTTGCTGAAACTGAAAATAAAAATTACCAACATTCTTTTTACGCGACTAACAAAATTACATAACTTTGTATCGATAAATATACAATACATTGTATGTCTAACTATATATTCTATGAATAAGATAAAAAACATATAAAATTTTTATCAGTTGTTGACCCAATATATTCAATTTATTTTAAATTACTTCAATTATTTAATTGTAAATGAAAATATAGATATTATGACATCTTCAATACACAACTAACTCAATCCTTTTTAACTTATAATCCTCTTAAGAATAAACATTTAGAAAAACTACTACTTCAATACATTGGCATTTTTATATTAAGATATCGACTTTTAAAAACCAGATGCAGCAAAAAACAAGATCTTTTGAGTCAACAGTTGGTGTCAATATATGACATTTTGTAATAGTGTGCCATATTACAAAACAGGGGTTTTACATTAATAAAATGTTTTAATAAATTTGGCAAGTGATATCTTGATATATCAGAAATTTTTGTTGTGTGTAAAGTGTTAAATATATTGTAATTTTAAAATATATTCTCATATTAATAAACTATCTATCTTATATTCTTTCAACACTTCGCTGAGTATTTATATGCAATTATCAAGACAAAAAATAAGATAATGTATTTATAGGAGATTTGGAAAGTAAATATTTAATGAATGGAAATGTATGGGATTTACTGATCAGATTTAATATGCATATGGAGATTTTTTAAAGTTATATTTATTAATTATAAGATTACTTTGGCCTCCAGTTCGCAGATATTATGGGTTGATAATATTTCAATTAATTATTTTGTACTGCATGGTTTTTATAATTTATTTAGAAAAATATTTTTAAACTTCGAATTTTAAAAGACATTAAATCCACACTACTTTTGTGGCCTTACATCCTTCTACTATAGATTTCAGTAATTTTTTTTCTATATCTTTTTATATTCAATTGTGACAGAGGTTAGGACAGCAATGTTAATAAATGAACTCACTTTTAAAAAAAATCACCTTTTCTTAATTTTGAAGTTAAACTTTAAACTGTAAGTACATACAAATATATATATATATAATTGCATGTCTTATATTGAAACCTACTCAATGCAAAGTAATAATCCAAAATTTTATATCTTGAGCAACTATAGAAAAAAAAATATGGTAAAATGAAACATTAGTGACTACAATAAAGAGCATTTTTGAACTTGAAGATAATATACAAATCCTTTTTGTGCTTCAATATTTTCGGAAATTATAGTGAAAATATGTCGAATTCCGCTTAAATTTTTATAACAATTATTATTAAAATTTTGAGAGAAAAACAGCTCCGCGATTCACATTTACATCTTTCAAATTATATCTGCACCGAATTTGTTAACGGTGGTTTCCACAATTTGTCCTGTAGAGAGCAACACATGCTAACATTCAATAGTGACGCTCTGTGGTTGTTTAAAGTTGGACTGGTCAGAATGTCGATTTCGTAATTGGACTCCAATTCTGTAATACACTACGATAAGAGACATCATATATATATATATATATATATATTAGCAAAGCATGTCCAGAATTTTTCATATCAGACTGGTCAGAATGATTTCATAATGACTTCGATTATGATTTTTATTTACAAGGCTACTGGAGTCGAAATATTTTTTTTTTACGTTTGACTAAAATGTAGTTGTTTATATGTTACTTTTATTATTATTTTATACTTTGCACTTTCAATGGCGTAAAAAAAGTAAATGGCAACTAAAGTAGAGTATTATTGATCACTGGAGGCTCATTTGAAGAATTCTGTTTTGAAAATTCAAATATATTGTAAGCAGATATATAGACTTGATTCTCTCCAGGTTTGATGCTTGAGGTATTTAAACTTTTTTGCCTACTGTTAGTTGTTTATTCCCTTCTAAAGCAAAGAATTCTAAATAGTCAATGACTCATCCTCAAAACAGGACATTAACCTATGTCCATGATCCCTGATGAAATCATGAAGCATAGTTTATCAACAACTATTTATTCCTTTTCAACATTTCCCAGGCTTATACTCTTCCTGTACCCTTAGGAAACATAAATGTGGCTGCATTTTCCAAATCGTGTAAGGAAAAAAATCATAATCATAAAAAAGGAAACAATAAAGATGGAATAAAATACATTACATCAGTTTTTTTGTTAATTTCATTGTTATGTTATTGTTATCATTATTCTATGCAAAAAACTGGCATAAAAAGTAAGTATGCTAATAAAAAATATCACTGGAGGCAAATTAAGCAACTTCCGTATTATTGCGTCAGTGTAATTTTTTGAGTCGTGCTACATAACTCATATTGAAAGTCGTTGTCGTTGATAAAAAAATAATATATATATACATAATTGTTTTTGTTGTTTGTTTTCATCTTATACTTTTCAAGTACATTCTAATTCTCTTTTAACTTCTAAGAATTAAATTTTCTGTCTTTCGTTGCTGTTCATATGATGAACAAACCATTAAAAATTAACCATGACAATCATATGATCATGTATTTTATGATGTTTGCCACCAAAATTTTTAATGTAAAACAATATATGTATTAATAATGTTTCCTCATCTGGTATTGATCTTATTTTTACATCCTATGTGAAAAGGAAACATAACTAATTTCATAATTTTTAGTAAGGAATTTTCGCTATCGCAAAGATTGTAAAATAAATATTCAATTATTTTCGGAATGAAGCATTCATAATAAGAAATTGTTTGATACATTTGCTTTCAAAATTATGCATTAAAAGGCAGTAAAAGCTTCTTTAATGCTTCATCTGATAATTACGAAATAGCGCACAGCCGAATGTTGCTTTAAAATGCTATGAACAGCTTTAGACGTGCAAAGTGGTAATATTGATCTGATACTAATGAAGACGAATAGGAGTAACTGTTATGTCAGCCAGACCTTTCGATATAGAGCTGTCAAGTTAGGAATATATGTGTTGTGAATGTTCGAAATTGGAGAATGTGGACACTCACCAGTGAATGTCAACATATATCAAATACCTCAGTGAAAGACCAACTATTTTATTATATTCTTATGTATTTGGAATATCACCGCTGCATGTCTACAATCACCTACATGTTGCGGTGGAGGTTGAAATAAGACGCCGATGTCCATGAAGAGACGACACCACTCAGTGAATACAAGTCCCTGATGTCTACCGTGATTGTACAGATGCCAGAAATGTGTTGGCGGTTGTTGTTGGAATAGAAGACTCCGACTTTTATAAATTATCAAACAAAAATGATACCTCAAGTAGCTTTATACTCGTAATCAGTTTGTAATTCGTAAAGAAAAGTTACTTTCCATAGATGAGATTTCTTCTCAAGAAATGACGCTGAGAAAAGCCGCTGCAGCTAATTCGAGAAGTGGATTGCAAGTCTCTATAGATGATTACAATGCTAGGTCATTGCAAAAAGAAATGTTTCACTACTAAATGCAATTGTACAAGCAAGGGACTCTTATGCGAGTAAAAGTGCCATAAAACTTTAAATTGGGTTAATAAATAAGGTAGTATAAAAACCAATCACAAAATTAAGTTAATTACTATAGTTTTCAGTTTAATTTAATTACTATAATTTCATTAGATTTAAGTATAATAGTATAATTGCTATAGTTTTTAAAGTTTAATTGCAGCAGCTTTCTCCTATTTTGACATATATCATTCATAATATATTTTAATAATAATTATTGAAAAACGAAGCAAAAAAAAATTTTTTTTTCAACATTCATCATCAATGCATGACGATTATCGACATACACCAGTGATAGTTCGAATATATAAGAATGTAATAAAATATTCGTTCCTTCACCAAAGTATTTGGTACATGTTGACATTCACCAGATTTCAATTTTTCACGGTAACATATGTAATCTGAAGGATTTGGGAGGATGAAGTGATAAAAGTTTGTAAAAGTTTTATAAATGAAGTTTTATAAATTATAATTTTAATTAACTGAAACATAAGCTAAGTTTTCTCACTCTGTTCCCATAATTTCAAGTAATATAGCTGTGCAAGAAGATATTTACATAATCTTAAAATTTACATTAGGGAGTTAGATTAATTGATTCAATTTCGTCATTTAAAAATTAACATCTTAGTTTCATTTTTGAAATAAAACTCCAACCGTTTTCTTTGTTGTTGCTAATATTTTATTCTATCTCTCTCCCCTCCGTTGTTGATGATTAAGCAGTAAAGATTTCGTTGATTATTTATTAATGAGTAATTTTTAGAATAAGGTAGGTTTTTAATAAATTTTTTGAAATTTTGTTCTACTTACAATTCAGAACTAAGCAATGGTGACATTTTTTTAATGGCATCCATCTTTAAATAGTGATGCTGTTTCTTCTGATGAAATTTTATGCGCCATGTTATAGACAGAAAACTGAGGAAATGCAGAGCTCAATGAACGAAATTATGTAAGACTTCTATAAGAATAAGAACTACAGAAGGTTTATTATGAATTATATCTTCCCGAAATTTGATTGAAAAAATATTTTCCTTTCTCTGGAAGGTAGTAAAATCACTTTAACAAAATACTTAACTGAAGTTTTTAGCAACCCTAAATCCCTACAAACCTACTAATAGAAGAAAAGTCTATGTATTTATCTCTATATGTTTGCTTGTTACAGGCATGCTTTGATGCTGTAGACGACAGTTGGTTTGACTTAAATCTTCCAATTTGGCAGATATACACTCTGAATTCTGGTAATGTGCACGTTGGAGTAATTTTTTAGAAATTTTAATTAATTAAAAATGGGGAGGACTTTCCACGTTAATTCCGGAAAATGTTGTTGGTAAAAAAAGATTTTACATTAGCAGTACCAGTAAAAACCTAAGCTGTCTTTTAAATACACGTTGTCTTTCGTTATAGTGTAACTTCATTTTCTTATTCTTTATCGATATTATGCAAATAATTAATATAATCTTTCTCGTTCATCTTCCAGTGATGGCCGAAAATCACGTGGATAAATATTTTACGAAACTATGAAAGTGATTTGAATTTCATTGCAACAATAAAAAAAATTGTTACAATTTCTTAAACATTATTAAAATACAGAAATTATTACGATACGATTAAATTGATATGAAATCAATTTTTCCCTATAAATTTATGTACAAATAATCTTAATGAAATCCTATCTCATTATGTCAAAATGTCACTTAATTTTTAATTTAATTTAATAGATATCTTTATCTAATACAAGTTTTTAAAGACTAAAATCAATCACAGTTCTTATGCAGATTTTTTTTTTTTTTTAAATTCTACTTGAGATCCTTTTTTTCATTTATTATTTTATCATTAACTGTACGCTATTTAAATAAATGCGCTCAGTAATATAGTTTTAAAACAAAAATTTACCTTTTTTTTACAAGACTTTTATTTAAGGTTAAGGTTACTGAACGATAAGTAGCATTTTCAACAGAAATAAAAAGAATTTTGGGTTGATAGAAACACTGACAACATGCGTTTTTATCAAATTCTAAAATATTGTTTTGGAAAATTGTTTTATTGCTTATTTTGGCTTAAAATTTTCCATTTATATTTAGAAATTCTTGCTTTTAATTAATTATTTTTAATTTCAATGAATAGCGAAACTTCAAAATTTTGCTTCAAATCTGAGAATCATCATTATAAGTATTTAAAATATCTATAAAAGGAACTGTCAAACAATATGATAGTATAATTAGAAGTTAATTTTTAATTTAAAATTAGAAATTAATTAATAATTAGAAGTTAATAATTTTAATATTCTTTTTTTTAAATATACATTTTAAAAAAATAAAAAAATACCTTTTTTCCAATTTAAGCAAAATTTTCAGATTCGACTTAAATGTATGAAGAGTAAAAGAAAAAAAATATGTTTAAAATTTGAAATCGTCATTTCTTTTCAAATTAAAAAAAAGATTTCTTTAAAACATTTTTTTTTCTTTGTTTGGCAAAAACAGAGTTGCTGGAAAATTCTTATAAACATTATTTTATTAATTAGAATTTGAAAAAAAAAAAAAAGAAAAAAAAAGTGCTTTAGAAGTCTAAAACATTACGATTTTAAATGGTATCGTAAAATTTTCAAAAAAAAAAAAAAAAGTTATAACTAAATGTGCTTAAAAAGTCTTTATTCGTCGAATTGTTTAAAAAATATTAAGTAATAGTATTGGCAAATGAAAAGTAATCGGAAAATGAATTCAGACTGAATCTTTGACATAAAACATTAGCTTCAAATTTCTTTAGATAATTCGTTTTTATATTTTTCATGACAATTTAACGAAGCTAAGTTTTCTTTTTTGAGAGTTTTAATGTTTCTTAAAAGTTTTAATAGAATTTTTAATTTATTAAAACTGTAAAGAATATTAGAAAAGAATATCAGAGAAGTAGAGATAGGTTGATAAGTTTAATTGGTCTAACTTGTTTATCAATTTAATCATTACAATCCTTCTCTTTGATCCAGAAGGTCAAAGATACTAGTACTTGTTTAAGGCACTTAAAACCTTAATGATGAAGACTTGAACAATAAATTAATAGCAAAAGCAATCGTCTGCTATATCTGTATTCTTTTGTAAATTTTATGAATTGAAGTCGTTAGATTTTCTTTATGATTGTTCTAATGCGAAGTTACCTAATCATTATTGGTAATCAATTATGCTTCAGTAATATATCAAGCAAAATCTTAATTTATATTTCTGTTATATCAAGTACTTTAGAAAAATACATTTAGAAGCCTTGTTTTTTTCTTTCTAGTTCATGATTTTAGTTTAAAGAACCAACATAATCGTCGGCTATGTTAAAAATAAAGAAATAACAAGTCTGTTTACAATACATCGATTCTATTAACACGTAAATTGCTTTCCTTTAGGTCTCTAATTATAATTGCGCGACGTTTAAAACAGGTGGTTTTCGCCTCTGATTTGTCATTCTAGTTTGAGAACTTTTTTCTTCTTATTATTTTTGCAAAGCTTCCTTTTCTTTTCCATCCAGTTTCGATGCAACAAGTGTGTATTGTCATTCCTTGTGCTCAGGTCGAGATTATAACTCATTGACTGTAATTAAATTCGTTCCCCCTCGTCCTCCCTTCGAAGATGAACAGGAAATCGCACGGCCATCGGAAAGTTTGTCTCAGAGTTTGGGGGAAGGGAAGACCTGTCGATTCACTGACCCTCTTCCCCCCTCCGATTCTGGTCGCCGTGACATAATGTGAGAGGACTGCATTGACAGTCCACTTTTACCCTGGGGCTAGGAAAGGATGCAATGGCTTGTAGCCGGTATGCGATCGGAAATTCCATCGTTTAACCGTCCTTGACATTTTCCCAGGCGCGTTCTCTGTCTTCGTCTTCCAACCACTGATTTCGGAATCGGAAATTCGTTTCCCACGTTAAACCATATCAACTTAATCAAGATTAAGACAGATCTCCGAACGAGTCGAACGTGTTTGGATTATTTAGATTTGCTTAACCTAGATGAAGTCGTGTGGTGATAATGAGGCTTTTATCAAACATTTTGGAGGATATCTAATAATCCGAATAGTAAAATGATTGATGGATATTTGAGAGCATGCGCGAATTACTACTTTTTCCCCCCATCTCAATTAGATCAAATTTCGGGTTTGTTTCGACTTTCCGGAGCATGTTTCTCGAAAACAATCATCCATTTTTTTTATTGCAGTTATCTACGACTGTTATAAAACCGTTTCATAGTCTTCTTCATCTTCTCCAAGCTTATGGCAAAGCTCATGTTTTACCAGCATAATTTTGGTATTTATTGATTAAGATTAAGATTATAATAGCTGCAAATTTTATATCATTGAAAAAAGATGGAAAATCATATGAAGCGCTGTACCAAAAATAAACAAGATGCTAGTACAAAAAAAAAAAAATGAAATCTACAAAGTTGGGTCTAAAATTCTATTTGATTAAATTTTTCTAGTGTTTTGCTCGGATGCTGTGTATTTTACGAGAAACAAATTTGATGGAACTTTTATTCATCTTTATGATTTTTGAAACTTTGTTATTGAGAGTACAAGGTGGATCGTATGTGTTGCATGTTTTTGAAATGTTTAGTACTCAGTAATAGATAAGTCCTGTAGCATGTGTAGATCGATTATCACTCAGGGGTGTAGAAGCGCTGATTGGATGATAATATTTATTTTGTTTGCTTTCTATTGTCATCAAATAGTAAGTAATCATCATCAACAGCAAAATACAAATGGAATTATAATATCTTATTCAGCTTTAAAGAAAGGGACATGTGCACAGTGACATATTATCCCAAAAGAACACCCATCTCCAAGAATATAATTTGAAGCATCGATAACCACTCGCTTTGCTAATATGATAAATATAATGCCTTTATTTTCACTATGCACCTTGTGTTTGCGCATATGTGTGTGAAGTGTGGTGAAGAACTGCAAGAGTGTTGGATTTCATTTCCATTAAACAAGTTTGTGAATAAGAAGAAAAAAAAAAAAAAGCATATTTTTACTTAGCTTCTATTCCATTCATTAGACCACTTGATGGTCCGAAAATGCCCATATTTTGTTTTCTCCCGAAGGCATTCAGAAATAAGCCATAATATTTGGTTTTCTAGACGCTATGGAAGCAGGTTTCAAAGCTCTTTTGGATCAGAATAAACCGAAGGGATTTCAACGTGGTGTAACCTCTGTTCATATAGTTGGAGGTTCCGTCTATGTTGTTCGAGCTACCCTTACACAGAACTTACTGTTATATATCTGCGTTAAATAACACCCCATTTTAGAAATATCCCATAGCATCTTAAATCATTAAATCACTTCATACGCTATTTCTAACTTTTAAAATATTGGAAATCTTTTGCATATGGTAGTAAAAAGGTAAGCTTCGTATGCTGAGCGACTCAAATCAACAATGAAAAAAAATCGAGGAATATGAAAGTGAACCTTTGAGATTTTAAATATAGTAATTTAATATGATAGTTTTTAGTGCACTAACAGTGTTTTATATCTATAGTGATATAAATGGCAGCACGTCATAAGTTAATAAGAATGCTTCTGAAATTATAGAAAAAAATCAAGAATATTTTCTTTGAAAGTAAGGGGCAAAGTAAGATTAGATTAACAAAACACAAATAAAAAGGTGAAAAATTATTTTATTCAACCTGCCCTATTTAAAAGTCTCAGTAACAATTTTCATTTAAAACTTTTACTGAGACTTTCGATAGCACAGCGTATTGTGAAAGATATGTCTTATTTTGAAGCTGCTATTTAGAATCTTCACATTAAATTTCAAACACAGAATTTGTGATTGGACTATAATATTGTATATCTGCCATAGATATCAGGGCTGCGATATGTTGAATCGGCTAAAAGAGTGGGATTGCTTATAGGTAGGCTTTAAACAGCTTATATATAGTTCCTTTCTTTCAATCTCGGTGGCAAAGGACCATTTACATCTTTCGTTTAGGAAGGTTTACATTGGGCAATTGCACAATGCAATGACTTTTTCGAGGAGTAAGGAGAATAGTTTATATTTCACCGCTTTTTTTTCTACATATGGGATCCAAAATTTGATACCGATCTGTAATTTTTTTCGTGAAAATCACACATTGAAATCCTGTCTATTTAACATGTTGCGTTCTTGATTATAACGATCATTGGCACAGAAATAGACATTAAGTCTGCTAATAAATAGATTTAGATACTTAATCCAAATTTTGATACATATATACATTTTTAATTATTCCTATACTAGATTTCATACATCAATCACTAGAAAACATAATATTAATTCTTTACACTTTTAGATTTCTTGAAGATACCAGGTATCTGTTGAGAATCAGTTATAATTATAAAATTTTCAGTTGTCATTCCAACTATAGTTTAAGAATCTTTGTGTTAACTGTCGTAGAAAACGATTTATAGAAACGAAGAATATATTTTTATTTCTTGTGTATTACTGAATTCTCTACTTCAAACGTATTTAAGTAATCGTTTAGAACTCAGAAGAAAAATAAGAAATCATAATATGTTAATATTTTAGTCTTGATCCTGCTGTTTTATCATCAGCTGGCTTGATTGCATCAGTCACATTACATTCTGTATATACCTATTTTCCCAACATCCAATTTATAAAAAAAGTGACAATCTACAATGCGAATGAAATAGCATTTTATTTTAATGTTTCTTTTTAAAATGCATACTTTAATCCAACAAATGCACAAAAGAGAAAATGTTTGTTTAAAAAATTGGTGAATTTCACTTTTTATAATTGAATTTCATTACAATTATAAAAAGCATTATTACAAATTGCATTTAAAATTAATTTTGAAAATTTATTAAAACTAGAAAATAATTGTATGAAAAAGTCACAAGTGCTAATTGAAATTAATTATTTTTTTGATTTTAAAGTGGCAAAAAAAGTTTTTGTTCTATAATATTCACTAGAAATGTTATTGAAAACTGTTGAAATTTGTTTAATTAAAATTCTAATAAAAAAACTTCAACTTTTTTTTTCTTATTGATCATCTGACATCCAAGAAGCAACCAAGAACCAAATTAGCTATCTCTAAGTCCAGTGGTCTCTCCTATACAATATGATATTCTGTACTTGACTTTTTTACGATACGCAACCTATATAAGCTTTTACGATATGCAACCATCCTAAAAGTATTATCATATTAAAATTAAGGAAAAAGCGATTTTTTCAAAGCATTAATTGACTAAGAATGGAAGTTTTCAAACAAAAAAGTATCTATATATTTAAAATAATTTAAAAAAAACAGCAGAGTCAGTCAGCCAATCTGGTATTCTGGGCTTCATACTTTTTTTTATGATACTCAACTTATATAAAGTTTGCCATACTAAAAGCATTGTCGTATTAAAAATTCAGGAAAGCGATTTTTTAAACATTAATTCGTCAAAAACAGCAGTTTAAAAACATAAAACAAAAAACGCATATCTACATATTTAAAATAATCAGGAAAATGGCAGAACCAGTCCTCCGATTTTTTAAAACTCTGGTTCTTTTCTCCTTTTACATTCACATGAAAGCTCCATATCCATAGCCACTGGATATGTCATCAATAGTCAACCATTTCTTACTTTCCGCAGAGGTATCATGAAATAAAATCTTTACACAGCTTCCACATACAATAAATGAAATGATTCCGACAGTTTTAGTCAATTTGTATGCATAGCTAACCATTCAGGATGCTTTATGTTTATTTTGAAAGAATAATTTAAAAAACCTTTTTTTTTTATTGTGATAAGATGTAGTTCATCAAAGTTGGTTGACACTACTAAATTAATGCTATTAATATGGTGGGCAAACAACTAGTTGCCGAAGGGGACTAGTTTCATATTAAATCTGCCGGAAAAGCAACTTTTCATTACAAAAGGTTAACGTGATCAACTTGAATAAATAAGGAGGCTCTGAAATAACTTAAGTAAAATTGATCGTATGTTTTATCATCTTTGGGTGTCAACCGACAGTAAAACTGATATTTATCTATTTGAAATGAATTCCTAAATTGTAATCTGGAAGTCAAATAATCGAGACTTTTTTCTAAAATTCGATTTTGAATGTGTAAAGTAATCAAAAATAATAAGAGAAATAACACATTTTTCTGCCTCAATGAGCATTAAATTCGTTTTATTTTTTATCGTTAAAAAGAAGAATGATTTACAAACCCATACATTAGCATAGCGCACGCCCTGTGACACATGTTCCAGTTAGACCACTTTATCGATCTGTATGAGCATGGCAGGTGTAAAAAGACACAGTTTTGATTTGCGTTTAATATGTATTGCTCTTAGGTATGTTTTATTGTTTCTTCAAAACAGGTGGCAACCTCTCTTTATCAAATACTGCCACTGAAAGTCTCAACGTCTGCAGCAGTGACTTTTGGCTGCATTTATTTACTCGAAACAGACAAAATAATAAAAAATGTTTTTAAATGCTTTATACATTTTCTGTTCATTATTTTTCGATTCATAGCACAGATAAAATGTAAAATTGCCAATTTAAAAGCATCAAGTAATTAGAAAATTTTAAATAATTTCATTTACTCCTACACTTAAATTAAAGTCTCGCTTAAGTAATTAATGGAACTGGAAAATAATTAGAAATGTTAGCATGTGGGATCGTCGTGTTCCCCCACTTACTAACATTTGAAAGTTTCTGTTCAGTCGAGAGAGAAAAAAATATGTAAATGAACTCATTATGACAAAAGTTGTTTTTTTCCCTCCCAGTTTGATTAAAATTGAAGTTTTATTTATTTAAACATATTTAAACATTTTAAAATTATATTTGATACAAAATATGTAATTAAATTTTTTGAATAATTTGATAATGTTTGAATTCCTCCATTAAAACATTCAATTGTGTCCTTTTACAGTGCTAAAATTAAGATTAAAAAGAAATTACTTTATTTAGATTTCAACTTAGAATTTTCGTTTTCATTATTATTTCGTCGTATCTACATTTTATAATATGCCTTCTTAGCATTTTATAGTAGGCTTATTCAATTCAATTCATATTTTATCCTTCTTATCAAATAACTAAATGAAATTTCTTTTAAAATGCAATCCATGGCACGAGTTTGAAATCTAGAAAAAATCCTAGAAAGAGAAAGTTTCAGAATATTTGTGATTTTTTTAATAATATAAAAAAGTTGCATAAATTTGCTTTAATATATTTATTAGTTTAAAGACTAAATTCTATTGTTTACTCCAGGATCTCTTGGTTAGGTTTTTAATTAGTCTAACCATTCCTTCAACCAACAAAATTTCCATTGATAATGTTAAGGATATTATGCTTAAAATAAGAGTAAGTCAATACGAATAGTTTAAAAAAGATTATTAGGATTTATTTTTGATTTTACGTTCTATTCTATCTTAATATAAATAAAATCATTGTAGCTACACGTGAATGTATACCTGCTTCTCTTAATTTTTCTAATTGACTGACTCGATTTTATCCAAACTTAGTAAACTTATTCTATAAAACAATAGAAAGATTCCTGTGAAACACTATAAGTTTAAACTATATATACTTTGTTTATGTTATATATATACCATATGCTTATATTTTACTTTAAACATCGGACATATTGTCTTACTCTTTATTTAGCAAATTAAGATCTACCAAATGGATTTGCTTAGCGCTTCCAAATGGATCATTTACATAATAATTAGACAGCGATTACATATTTAATGGATTATTTATATATTATCCATAATGGCTAATAAATTACACCTGCCTTTAATTGCATGGGGTACTTAATTTAATTTAGGTCACTATTTTTCACTTTCTCGTACTAGAAGCATTTAAAAAGAAAGTTTTCCAAGGGCCTAAACTTTCACATTTTGATAAATCTTCATGTTTTTAATCTCATTGAATCGAAAGAAATAACCTTTCTTGAAATTATACCTGTCTTTAGAAATTTTATATATAAAAAAAACAATCTTAAATGGCCACAAAAACACTGAGAGCGGACATATTAACTATAATTTTATCTGTGAGCATGATAAATAATAACAAACATGTTACATGCATGAAATTTATAATGCGGTTTTTCCTTCAATATTGAATATTTCTATTAAGGATAGAATCTGTCTGATAAAAGTCTTCTACCTCTCTTCATACATTCATATGCATAAATACGGTAACTTAGAAATGCATTTTGATTCTGGTGAAATTTGTTTTTATACTCGAAGTATACATACATTTCAAATTTCCAAGCCAAACCAATAAGTGTGACATCAAAAACCATACCCCTTTCTCTTCTATACAGGGTAAGACTGCTGAAGTCATACCTCTTGAGAAAAATTGCTAATTAATGAGAAATATACAAAGGAAAAAAGAAACCATTTATTTTATTTTATTTTTTTATCATTAAAACTTTAGTAAAAAATTTTCTTACTCATTGTAAAATTTGTCCCAAAGTACTTTTAATGAAAAAGAAAATGAAGAAAAAATGTTAGAAAAGTTACAAGAATTTGCTTAAGTCTTGTTACACTACTACATATTTGACATACTACAAAAAATTCCTTTTTGTAGTACAAATTCTTTTTGTTGTTCTTTTTGTCCACAGTCTTCATTCTTTATCTAAACTTCTGGCTCTTTTTTTATTGGCGTTCCTTCTAGAGTGCGTAAAGACAACATAGGGAGGTTATGCATAAAATTACAGTGCCATGTTTTTCGGACACTTCATTTACCATAATATGGAAGCATATTTTTCAGCAAATTCAAGCAAAGAAAGCAATATAAACTTACTTTTTAGTGGCGTTTATAGAAGGTGGAAATTTTCCGGTCAACCAGTTGAAAAAAATAAAATTGGCTCAATAATACATCGCTCTGACGTCAGAGGCACTGTATTTGGAGTTTTATTTAAAATATTGGCAATGATGCAAGAGGTAGGGTCCGACTTAAGCAAACTTCCCAAACTGGATGACTGAATTTAATATATGGATTTTACATCAAAAATAAATATTTATATCTGAATTTAGATTTAATTCATCATTGGATAGATTATTTGTGTGTTTGTCAAAGCGATAACGTCAAACAAACAAAATCAATCAATTTAAGTGTGATCTCGATAGTAGTGTTATGAATTTCTTGGATGATGCAAATTAGACAGGCAGATGTATAGGCAACTCTTGGAAATGAGATTTTGTTCCCAACGGTTGTATAAAATTTAAAAAATTTGAAATTTTTTTACTTTAATTGAAGGAGTTTTTTATTAAAAGTTTGATTTTAAGGACTTTGCCAGATCGAACGCCCAACTTTTAAGCTACCCTTTTTCCCAGTCTCAAGTCATTTTGAGTAGTTGCCCCGAAATATTCTGAGCATTAAATATCTTAGGCGATTGATTCTGGATTTTGAAGAGATTGGAACGTTTGCAGTGAACAGGGATAGAACCACAAATCAATAGGATACAGAGCTGAAAGAAATTGGGATTCAGTTGTTGAACAACAAATATCCATGATAGTAGAAAAGCGCAAATTAGGTTATAACTTCACTTTTTCTCTTAGAGCAAATATTATTTCTTTTCTTTCTTTCTTAATTTTTTTTTATAAAATGCACAAGTTATTTGTACAGTAACTTTATTTTCTCCAATCATTCAAAATTTAAATTTTTCCATTCCTTATGAAATTAATATCCATACACCGGAGTATGTATATAAGCAAAATTTGTTTGTGATCAAACCTATAGTTTTTGCACAGGAGTTGCTTAAACGCCTGCTACTTAATTGAATAACTCTCTATATATAAATATGGATCAGCATCTTTCGTTTAAATTTTTTAAAAATATCTTTCTGGTCATGATGTTTCGTAAACTCCATCATAAATAAATCAAGATTTGGTATCTGTGCGTCAACTATAAATGTGTAAAGATAATATTCTATTCATTTCTTTATACATGAAACTAAACATTGAACTTTCCGAATTATATAAATAATATAAGATAATGTTGGCTGGAATCCTTTCACTGATTTGTGTAGCAAAGGCAATGAATTTTTGAATTTTAAATTTAATATAAATATTTAACGATAATTCATAAATTCTCTTTTTTTGAAATCTATGGCCTGTCGATAAGGTCTCTGTCACGTTCTTTGACACATGTGATGATGCTTTTCTTCGCAACACAGGTTTATTATTTTTTATGGATTTTATGATCTGTTACATTTATGCAAATTTATATACATATATGTATATAAATTTCAATTCAAATCTAAAGTCATTTCTAGGAGTTCTTATCAACACACTTTCGTGTCGGCGCTAGATACCTGCGTAACCCTTCCTCTCTCTTTACACTTTGTGTTGGTAAGTTCATAAGCCAGATAACAACTTCCGGGCACGAGTGTGCACTTTTGTCTAGCGGTTATGTTACACGGTTACCGACCCAATTGTCCCGAGATCGAACCTAAAAGAACGCACATTGGTGACCCTGGTTCTGAATTAACAAACGCAACCTTCGTGATGCCCTGTACCGGCAGCAAAAGATGCCATAACACGTGACACAATTAAAAAAATTCGTTGTTCACCAAAAAAATGATGTGGTAACATCATTAGTCTCACCTCCAACTCACTGGAATGGGAGTAATGTGGTGATAACTTCACAAGCCACATAAGAAATTTCATACCAGAGTGTACACTTTTGTCTAGGGATTATATTTCATGGCTATGGACCCATTGGTCTTGAGTTCGAACCTCAAGAAAGCAATTTCATCTCCTTTGAGACATGAGGCCGGAACAGCTTCCTGGAAATTAGAGGCAAGATAGTCTTGATAGAAGCCGAAGGTGGGAAAAAAATAACAAAAAAAGGTATGGTTTACCTCTGTGTAAGCAATCCTAGCATACTCTAAATCCGTCTTAGCCAAATTCCTTTTCATCGGTGAAATGCTTGAGGGTGAAGAGAAGGGGGCTTCCCCACCATCTGACTACTGTTAAAAAATAATAAACAAGACTCGTTTTACCTCTGCATAAGCAATCCTACCATATTCTGAATCTGTCTTCCTTCTCATTCTTGAACTGCTTGAGGCTGGAGAGAACTTCCCCATCATCTGACCACCGTTGAAAATTATGAGGTCAGTCTTAAAATAACCTTTGAGTTGCTTCGAAAGGGGCATAAATGTAACTGAACCTCAGAAAATCTAAATTTTAAAAGAGAAGACCTTGTAAAGTAATCATGTGTATCTAAAAAGAAATGAAGTGCATGAATATTCATACAATGAAATAAATGTAGAAAAAGTGTGCGGGTTACACAATGTTATTAATAAAAGTTTTTTGCGTGCAATCGCAGAGCTGAGGTGCGGCACTCAGAGCTTAAAAAAATGAAGAACTAGATTTTTGTAGTTGATTCTTATTATTCCGGAATCGTCTAGAAGTGTTCTAATCACTCCTCCAAGGAAAGGGGCAAAAACATTCTCTGCCCAGCAAACAAAGCGAGAAGAGCTTTTCGTTTTGATGAAACAATTTTATGCTAATTGTTGGATTCCTAGACTGAATTAATGGGCCGCACCTTGTCACCGATAAGGCATGAGAGATTTGTGCATGCACATACCATCTGAGGCTGCATTCAACTGACTGCGCCACCTGTTGCAGTCACTGATTTAGTCATCGGGAAACAAAACGCTCGACAGATAAGCTTCGAACCATTTTTTTCATAATTTATGGTGGACTAATGAGGGCCTCTACTTCAAACAACTTGCTCGCCACTGATAAGGAGAGGACTCGGTTCCTTTAAGTGGCGTAAGCGGCTTTTATCACGCGAGTCGTGTTGTTGAGCAATTCTTGGGGGAAAAAAAAGTCTTGCTTCTGCGTCGGGTCCAACATTAAGTTCTTTCATTTATCATTCTTCGAAATAATTTGTTTTGTTATACCATAAAATAGTAATACTGGTTATTAATTATTATTCTTTGTGTTTCTGTTCTTGGTGATGGCATGAGTGGATTTTTCCTTGTACTGTATTCTTCACTAAAATATGTTGTACCGAAATCTGGTTTACATATATTTCAAAATTTTAATATTTACTCCAATAAAACTCTTGTCCAAAATCATTAGAATGAAAGTAAAATTTTACATTTAAATGTCATTGAAAATGCTAATGTCTTGCAAGAATAACTATTGTATTTGCATTAGATTTTTTAATGGCAATATCTATTAAATAAGCTTGCAATTCACATATATTAACTGTTTATAACACATTAGAAATTCACTTTGCATATTAAACGTCTATGTGACAGCAAGATGAGGTTGATCTTTTATATCATTATTTGGAAATAGCTCCTATGTTTGGATTGTTTACATGTTTGTGCCGCTGAGAAGTCTGAGACAAAAACCTCTTTTGGAATCGTTAGGGCGAAATGAGTGAAGTTTTGCAGTTTGGAATATAAATTGAAAGGGCAAAAATGAGTTCAAATGAAAACTTTTGGAAAATTATGAACTCTATCAAATCAGAATGAACAAAATTGAGTTTCTATGTTTCTATGTCGAATATGTACTAGTAGATAGTTGACAGAATTCTATTCTTCAGTTTGACGCATTTCAAGAGGGAAAAAGTAAATTCAAAAAGAAAATATTCGAAATGTTGCCATGGTTTTTTTTTAAATCTATTGAATCCATAGAATATATTGAAAAATTTGACAACTAGCGATGCTTGCGAATTAAAATAAAAAAAGATTTAGCAGAATGTAAAAGGACATAATTCTTCTTTAATTTTTACTTCAATGGAAGCACAGCTTCCTTGAACAAGACCATATTTTATAAAATTCAACATCACATATAGCATACGAAAAAAATGTTTAGCTTTATAAAGAGTCAGCGAATGGAGCAACCCCCTATTGGAGGGGTAAGGGCAACTCCTTAGTATTTATTTACATCTTCATTAAGACAGTTATAGTTGTAAACCGGTGAAAGTGACCTCACAAACTCTCTAATAAATTATTATTATTAACATTACTTTGGAGAATAATAGCCTATTAGTTTCTCATGTTTGGCTATCAATCTTTTCTCATCATTGACCCTCTATGATTAATTCACAAAATCCAGAAATCAAAACGTACCAAAATTCATCAGTCCAGCTCAAAGCGTTTTTCATTTATTGTGTTTACACACATACAGTTATAATTTGGGAGAAAAAATGATTTTACAGTATTCCTCCTACACTTCGTAATACGAAACAGTAAAGAAGGCTTCTATTTCACAGTGTAATGTCACAATTACTAACGTCAACACAAAAAAATGAGGATGAATTTAATAAGCATGTTTTATTTCTTACATACCAAGTAATATAATTTAAAACGAAGTAAACAAGCGAGTATGGTCACACTAACACTTTCTCGCATACCGTCTAATAAAAGGTATCCTCTTGCCCATACATAAAATCGTAGGCCTCAGGTAAAGTTGTGATCCGTTTTTGTCTTTTTTTTTTACATTGGCAAACAATAGTTGCGAAATGTTGATATTCGGTGTAAATCTAGCATTTTTAGCTAATCTTTTGTATGATTTTGAGCTTGTTTTCTTTTAGTGGAGAATGGCTCCTCACATACGGTTAATACAACAGCACCCGAAAATCGATTATGTATTTTCGAATAATTTTCTCCAACTGATTAAGACCAAAATGTGATCTAAAACGACAATTGTAATCATATTAAATTAAATTTATTTAAGTCTTTGCATTTTTGCTTTGCCGTATTTTCATGTATAAGAAAGTACACATAAATAGACGGTCAATCCTTTGATTGAAAATTTGATAAGAATCTGCATTTTAAATGCTAAACTTATGAACCAAATTTCATTTGACTAATTTTTCACATTTTGTAGTTGTGTTCACTTATATACAGAAAACGGAATAAACAGCCTCAATAATCCTTTCATTTTGTGCAAATTTTGATAAAAATTTTTTTACAAATGTGGTGTAAAGTCTATATATTACACTTCATACATTTAGTTCAAAGTATTTTTGTGTTATCTTTTTCACTGTTGGACAGACAAAAATCCAAAAATATGTTTTCTGGACTCAGACAAATCTGAAGCGTAGAGATTCATCAAACTTTCTTATTCCAATTTTCGATTATTGCAATATTTTCCATTTGTATTTTTTGCATTCGAAAAAGTAAAAAAATAACATTTATTCATATTCATTATATGCGATAGAAATCTAAATCTGAATCTCAAATCCGTTTATTAAATGTGCATTTATGTAGATACGTGTCATAACGCTTCTTTAATTAAATAAACTATAAAATGATAATAAAAAATTAGAATTGTTTGTTGATATAACTAGTGCCCAAATAGGGCCGGATTAAAGTCTGTAAAGGCCCTACTTTCTTTCCCACCGCTAACTTCCAATCCTAACTTTTGGTATTAATTTTAACATAATCTCTGTAGCAGTATTTTTTAGTAATAAGTGTGATAGGAAACTGAAGTAACAAACAAATTAATGGTGGGTCACTGTCAAAAAAGTTTTTGAAAAATATATCTTATATGAAGAAAAAATAATTAAAGAGTCATTATTTTTTAATATATTAAATAAATGCATTACCGAACTTTTTTAAGCACAGTCTTAATATTCTTACGTGAAGTTATTCTGGACTGTTGACTTTGAAATCATTCTACAATTTGTAAAACAATATTTGCCCACACTGCAAGCTCTTCAAGCAATTTTTAATTTCAAAAATTAGCTAAAATTTTAACAAGAATGAATAAATAAATAATTATATATTTTAAAATTTTACAGAAATGAGTAAATGAATACTTTATGTATTTTAAAATTTTAACAAAAATGAATAAATAAATACTTTATGTATTTATCTTAAATAAGTTCGAATTGCGGCGTTTGTAAATCAAATGAAAGCAAAGAATTAATTTACCCTGTAAATACTTCTTAAAAACCTAAAGCTCCTGTGACTACCAAAAGTCAAACGCCTCTAGACACCCCTGTTACAAAATTAGTTAAGACATGTTAAAAAAACTAGTAAAAGTAACAAAAGAAATGAAAATCAATTTAATTTTTTGCATATCCACTGTTTAGTGTAAGGTAATTTAATTTTTGCCTAGAACACTTGGGTCAATTTTTTTATGTGCTTTTATCATAGTTAAAATATTTTTGATATATTGAATTTTTGAAATATTTTATATATTGAATATTTGAAATATTTAAAAATTATTATTGATTATTTATAGATTATTTTTCTTTTGAATTGATTATCGAGTTATAGAATTCTGGAAAACAACTCAGATTTATTCCAATAATTTTTAAATATTTCAAGCCTTTTTCAGTAAATAATTGAAATCTAGTTATAATGTCTAATTGATTATTAAATTTTTACTTAACTGATTTTTTCATGGAACTTTTTAATGGAGTTCTTGGAAGCTCTGCGAAATTTGCTTTCGTGGTTTTAAATCAGTCAGAATCTGATATTTTGAAACATTGAACAGTATCACAATAAAAGTATGAATGCTGAAAAATAAATTTTGAAAATGAAATCCTATATTACTAATATAGAAAATTATACATCTTTTCCATAAATAACATGATTATATTAGCGATGCTTATATTTAAATGTTCCATTGCCCTATAATTCAGTTTTCTTTTTTCCTCCTTTAAATATACGGATCTTATTGCTTTTATCTGATTTTAGATTTTTCGCATATCATTTTTTAGATCTTCACAAATTACAACTTTGTCAAGATATATTGAGTTCGAAGTCATTGTATTTTTAAAATATGAAGAATTTGAAAATGTAGTTTTTCAATTGTTGCGAAATTAATTTGAACTTTACATTCAAATGATTGAGGTCTTTCAAAAAGTATTCAATCTTTTTAGATATTTTTTTTTAATTTACAATTTTTCTTCCAAAGGGCTTTTTGATTTCAAAGGGTTTTAATACCACTATCTTATGCTTTTATTTAATTATTTATTATTATTTTCTTTTCTTTCATGAAAACTCAATAGTGCTTTTTTTGTTTGATTTATTATATTGGCCGCTTTTTTGATTAACGAAAAAGGATGCCAAATAACTACAGTTAAATTTAATTTCATTCAGAGTTCTGAGCCAGCTATTCGAGATACGCACAAGTTGTTTCATTTTTTTTTTTTTTTAATGAATCTTAACCAAATATTAAGAATCTGGGAATTTCTTTACTAAACTAATAAATTTACGAATATTATTTCTTTCATCCGTTTAAATGTCATTTCCTGTTATGATTTTTCTCAAATGATATCCAATTAAGAAGTGCATATGGTAAGTTTTGAATATCCAAATTTTAAATACTAAATTTTATATCATAATTTTTTTATTTCTTATTTTTTATATTTTCGTTGAAGAAAAATTTTCTATAATCTAATTTGGATGCCAATATCATCAGTATAAAATAAAGTATAAATTTAATTTTAAAGTTTTTTTTTCTGGTAGACGAATTATATTTAGATATAATATTGTAATCATCAAAATACTTAACTTCGGACCTCCACAGTTCAAACTTACTTTCGAAACACGCATTGTTTAGTTTAATCATCTTAATGTCCCGTTGTAAAGCAACACTAAGGCTATTTGGAATGGGCCTCGTAATTTTGAACCGCTGTCAGATGACGAGGATGACAGCTGTGATGGCGCCACCCCCCCCCTCTCCACACTACACTGAAACATGCATTTTTGGTATTTCTTTCTTTCTGAGGACATTATAACTCAAAAACCGCTTTGTACGGTTCTAATTTCGGGATGTGATCTTTGCATCAAAAGTGTTGATATTCGAGCAAATTCTGAATGAAATCTATTCGCAGAAAGTCTGTCCGAGTGAAATAAGTAGAAAACATAAAGAACTAGATAGACAGCATTTGATGCAGAGTTTAAAATTTAAATCTGTATCGCATTTTTACCAAATACTAAGTATGATTGATGATCTGTGGACCCGTACATTTACATGCATATAAATGCGGTAATCCGATGAAATTTGATCTGCGATATTTGCTTCAAATGTTTTGATATTTTATCAAATTTTAAATGAAATGTATTCAGAGGAAGTGTGTCTGACTGAATGCAAGTAAGTAGAAAACCTAAACAGCTAAATATGATAAAATTGGATACACAGCTTAAGTGTCTAAATTTTAAATCCGTATCGCACTTATAACTTCATATTCGGTCTGATTGTCTGCTGGCCGTACATTGATATACATGTAAAAGCGGTAATCCAAAATTATGTCGATTATTATGTACTTACTTAATGGTCTTGGAACTAAAATTGTAGTTTTTATTTTATTTTTATTTATTTATTGTCTGTCTAAGTTTTATTTTAATCATCCGGAAAAACGACGCTCATATAACGTTCCAGATTTTCTCCGCCATTCTATAAGTAATGCAACATTCTACAATAAAAATCTGCGCACTTGGCACTTGCGTTCGTCTCCAAAATCTATACTTTTAAATGGGAAGGGAAAGGTATAAAACTTTTATTAGAGAGTATTTTGGGAAAAATATGACCTTTATTTCTCCCCTCCGCTTTTTTTCTTCTTTTTCTAAAAAAAATCCCTGAATTCAATGAAATATAATTAATTTTTTTGGCCTGAACTGAAGGCTCTGCATCAACACTTATCTCATTCTCAAATTCGCTATTCTGACTATTATCTTTTTTTCTTTCTGTCTTTTATTCATTGCTCGGAATTACTCAGTTTGACCCTCGGAGAAAAAATTCTCTAACCATCCTACTCGAAGGGCACACCCGATATGCTTAACCGTCTTTTATTGAAATGAAGTATAATGATTCGTTCTGAATTCCCCTGTTTCATTCCTAGGCGTATTTATTTTTATTGCACTGAAGAATGCACAATCTAGCCTTTAAAATGATAATGCAAAGGAAAAACATAATAATGCAAAGGAAAAACTCAAAGCTTTTATTATATTCTGAAATGCTTAGTTTCCAATGCAGTAATATAACAGACATCAAAAAGAAAAATCCAGCTGCTCTTTATTAAATAAAAAAGAAAAATACATCGTTTTTGATTGAAGGATTTATAAAGAATACTAACAGTCACGCTCATCTATTCGATGGGACTTTAATCCAACTTGAATATCCGCGGAATTTTTTATTTTATTTGATAAATATTTGTTTGAATTGAAAAAAAGAAAGAAAGAAAATAACATCCATTGGCTTTAGAATTTCTCTATAACTGCATGAATGAAATGGTTATAAACACATGTTGGAAAACATACGGATATTTTGAATCGGTGAAAATAAGAATAAAATAGATCATCGAAACCTTAAAATATGAAGAAAAAAATTAAGGAAAAATCTCTCGATAAATTAAGATTGTTTGGAACTTTAAAAATGATCAATAACTTTCAAAAAATTCAAAAAAGAAAAAACATTTCCTCAGAATTTTAAATTAATCAAGGCAATGATAAAGATTTTTTTTCTATATTATTTTTATATTTTAATATAATTCTATACAACTATAGAGTAAAAATAGTTTGTTTATTTCAGAGGTTTAGCCAAATCATAATTTTCCAAGATGCTCCAAAAGCTACTTTAAGTCAATGAAGTTCATCGTAAGAATTGATACTTCGCTTTAAATTCAATAAAAGATGATTTGATACTAAAACTATCCATACAGAAATTTATTTCCTTTTATGAAATTCATACCTAAACTATGGGCTGACTATCTTTCCAATAACATAAATATCTTCTGCTTTTGTTTCACCAAAAATGTGGAACTTTAACTTATTTAGAAGATTGCTTAGATATTGCCTATTTTGTTTAGAGTTATATGTAAGATACTGTATTGTATACTGTGCCCACCTTATTTACGTGACCTTCGAAACTATTTCAGAAATCTAAATGGAACTTCAGAAAAGGCAAAAATAATTTATTTATTTTTGCTTTAAAAAATACTTATCGATATAGTAACTCAATTGGTGCATTAGTTAAAAAATTATATTGTTTCCTATAATGTGTGTAAAGTCGGAGCGTTTCCTGTATATCATTGTAATGCAATATCGATTCAATTTTAAGAATTTCCACTTATTCCAATTGGTTTTAGGAAAAGAGGGCGGAGATGGGAGAAAAAACGAAAAATATCAAAAAGGAGAAAAACAACTGAAGTGATCACGAAATGCTCTACCATCTACAAATATAAAACGCCTATGTGAACTCAAAATCAGCCTGAATTTGTTAATCGCAATTTGGCAACAGTTCGACCTTGTTCGGTCACATCAACACACGGTTCAAGCGAACGTGTTTGAAAAATTAACGGACAAACGCTTTTACAATGAGTATAAGTCATGCCGTATCGATTTTAAAACGAAATCGTCGAGAAAGAGAAGACAGGACGAATGAAAATTCTCATGAATCACTCATAAATAGATCCAGTCCTTCCAAAGGTTCAGTTTTCGAGTGTACTTTTTACCCTACATTTTTTTAAAATTTCTTTCATTTTTTAAAAATTTTATTTTGGAATGGACTGAATTTGAATATAACTGCTTTCAAACAATTAGTTTTGTTTTGTTTTTTGTAAATCTCAATTTTTTAAATTCCGTTTTCTGTGGTATAGTTCCCAAATTTGAAAAATTGTATGCAAATCACAATTTTTTTGAATATGTTTCTTTGGTGGATGTATATAGTTCCTAAATAACCTTTTTTAAGGTTTAATTTTCGAGTATAGCTTTTTGCTTCACATTTTTTTCATGTCTTTCATTGTTTTATCACATTTTGGAATGAACTATTTGAATATATCTTTTGCTAGACGAAAGTGGTTTAGTTGATGTCGAGCGAGAGAAGCGATCCGGGAGGAACTGCATTAGCAGTTCCAGAGGGTTGGCGAGCAAGGGGCGGTGTCCGCTAGTATTCCTTAAAACGGCTGTTGCTCTTTTCTCCCTCACATAACGATTTTTAAATCTTGAACAGAGCCGTGAACGCTAACAATGGCTCAGTTTTTTATTTTCAGGTTCCCAGACATCAAAATTTTGTTCATGATATAAATAAGTGAAAATGAATCCATGATATAAATAAGAAAACAGAGCATGCATTTTGTAATAACTGTGCACGCCAGACAGGAAAACTTTCACATTTGCCTTCTTGTGTTTATTATTGATGGTATATACATATGATGAAATATGAAATATTTTATTTACAATTTTGGATTACCTTTCAAGTTATTAATAAAGGCTCAGAATTCTCCTCAGAGCCCCTAAAAAACACGCACGCACTCTCTGCGTTGAGACTCCTTCATATCACTCATGGCTTCTAAAGGCTTTATCACACGGCAAAGTATCTTCGGCACTTTCCATCAGCAAACGGCAGCGAAAGTGAAGTCACTTCAAAGTTTCACATGATTGGTTGGATTTCGTTTGCGGACAATATTTCCGACGATATTTTCGAACTGATTAGAAAAAGTTGTCGATTATGAAACTTGCTTGACCGGTTTTTGAGGGTAGAAACGGAAAAGTGCTGGAGAAATTTCACCGTGTGATAAGGCCACTCAACTCTTCTTTCACTCTTCACATCCTTTTGGGGGTAACACATTGGTTTTCGTAACACATTTTGGATGATTTTTTTTAAAAAAAAGAATTGAAACTAAAATTTGCATTAGGATTATAATTTTCGTGCAAAGATCACAAACTTTATTTAAATTATTGCAATTTTGAATAATTGAGCTAATATACATTTAGATATGCAGATCAACAGATGGTTATCCCTTGGACAGATTTACTCTAAGATCTGATATACTTATATATTTTAGATCTTAAAACTATGTTCCAAATTTTATCCACCTAGTATTTTATGTTTTGTAATTATCGTCCTCATTTTTACACTGAGACAAACATGCAAATTTTCTATGAGTGGACTTTTACAATATTTAATAGAAGTTTACAAATTTTTGTGTAAAGATTCATATTAAATTTTACCAATTTAGGTCGAAACCTTTTGGAGTTAATGTATACGGAAACAAACATAATTCCAACCAGCGGGAGTAGTCTGCTGGAAACTCTCATGCAAACCCTCTAATTACGATATTAACTCCCTTTCACCCGCTTAAAATTGTGGATCTTAGATAAAGCTACGAATGTCTTGCAAGACATTTTGGAATTATTATGTCAAAATAGAGATTATTGACAAGAATTTATCTATTTTATTGAATCTATCGCAAATATTTATATTTTGGACGTTTTTCTAATCAATTGTGAAAAAAAAACCCTCAAGTTTTAACTCAAAATTACAATTGCTTTAGCATGATTGCATAACGAATTTTATTGATTCATGTCATTGCTGCATTTACTGAATGTATATGGATTCACTGCGTTTATGTACATGGGCATATGTACAGACCGATAGATAGTCAAGCGAATTGAAAGATTCAATTCAAAAATCGATAATAATCAACTTTTTAAAAATTAATCCTTTTCATCAAATTTTATTTCAAACTCAGCTCTTTACGATTTGTATTTATCATATTCATCTGTACTTGAACAACTAGAGATACATACTATATAGGATTTCATTCACAAATTGATAGAATTTTATGAATTTTGTCTGAAGTCCAAATACAAAGTTTCAAGCTCAAAGGGTTTTTCAGATATTGAATTCGCTGGCAAGCAGAGGGACAAATAGACACAATGCCAAGAATGTATTTTTCAAACACAGAAAAGCCTGAAATTGAAGATTTGACAAAATCTCGAATTTTTATAATAGTTGCTCTATACTTCTTATACAAGAAATTAAAAATGAGTTTTTCGGAAGTAGGTAATTTTACAATGTAAAGATGTCCTTTTTTATCGTCAAAATTTGTCATACTTTTTCTCGACTAAAATACTTTCCATGCATTTCGTATGCGACAAAGTAATAATAGTGAAAACGCAGTTTGTGGCCTTTCTGCATGATAATAAGGTAATTTTTCAAAATAACGCACTCTTACTGATAGGTTTAAAATAGATAATTGTATAATTTTTACTCATATAGTTAATGTATAATGGTTTGTTTGTTTTTTTTACGGAATATCAAAAATTATCCAATAAACCGAATTTCCTTTCATTCGAATTGACCCGATTTTTATTTAATTTTATTCTGTTTGATTTTTTGCATATTAAAGAGATTCAAGTTTGCATTTTAAAACTTTTCTCTTATCAGTTTTTTCTAAAATATTATACATAATTTTAAATTTACTAAAAAGACTACATTTCAAATTATACTCTTTATATCTTTGCGGTTTTGATTTATCGTATAACCGTAAATAAGAATAGGCAGAGAGATCGACAGTCTATTCTTTCAGAGATTCAATCCAAAATTAACTATTTGTAAGTAATATTAGTATTAAAAGTTTTTAATAATATTCAGTCAACTAAAAAAGTACGTTTCTTAATATTCACATCAATACGAATTGCAAAACTGGTCTGTAGTATCCCTGTAAAGGGTTTGATCCAAAATATAATATGGATCCGGAATTTTAATTATAAAATCGTCTGCTATGTTTCATATATCTATCTGCCTGCACTATTTAATTAATCATCAAAATTTTGAGTCTTAACTTCTTGATAATAATAAAAGTTTCCCTTTGAAATACTTCTTATGCAGCTAAAGAAATAAAAAAAAAAGAAAGAAAGAAAGAAGAGCTAAAATCTTGTTAGGTAGCATAAAAGAATCCGACCAAATTTGATTTACAAAAGAATTTCGTACTTTTGAAGGAATACTGTACGAAGCTAAAAGACAAATTAAAATTACAATATGCGAAATATGAAACTTCAGTTACACTTTATTTTGTTATTATGGATGATTTGATTTGTTTGGGGTTTTCTGGCGCAAGAGCCACAATGTGTTATTGTGGGAGATATCCGTATAGTAACAAAAATTGTAATGGTGTTTGTGAATTTATCTCTAACGCTATATAAATGACTAATATGAATGCTTTATAAATTGCTGTATTGCATATTTTTTGCATTTAAAAAAAAATGCTACTCATAGCATAAATTTTATAAAAAATAGGGTTAGACGAAATATAAACAATCATACATACAATATAGGTAATGATATTTTAAACTTTTTATGTAATCCAAATTAATTTCTAAAGCTTTATCTTAATTTAGCTCATAGTAATGTCATTCTCTTATTTCCTGGTCCAATTCCACTTTCTTTAGTTAAATAATTCAAGAGAAGCTTTGTAAAAAATGCTTTAGTCAGCGGTTCCCGTGTTGCGAATGAACGGATAAAAATTGCTGATCTAAATAAATATCTTTAAAAAGATTCCTGTGTTTCCCCTGCTTGAGATTGACACGTGGAGAAATCCCTGTCGGAATCTTAATAGTGTATAAGCTCTGTGAAGAAATATTTTCCCTGTCAAAATATGGTACATAAGATGAGAGATAATTTATTTCTCTCTCTTCTTATGTCACTTCTTGCCTAATCTGTTACAGAGTACGGACGTGTCTTTTTGTAGATAGTTATGCCTTCCCAGGATGGATTAAAGAAAATTCTTATAAAAATACGAAAATAGAGAAAAACCACAACTATCAAACTGACATTACAGAATAAATAATTTTTAGAATTTAAAGATTTATAAAAAAAATTTCTCTCGTAGTAGATTTGAAATTTAATGCCAGGAAACATTAAAATAATGGAATAATAATAAAAAAGACAAGTTTTCTGCATAAAAGGTATTTTGGATTTATAAAAAATGATTTCAAAGCGGTGTTATTTATAATTTTATTGGTAAATAAATTACAATTTCTTTCGACGGGACAAAAAACCAAACAAACCAAGATTTATTCTGCAAACAAAAGAAAGAAGAAGAAAAAAAGGAAACGTGAGTTTTTTTTGCAAAAGTATATTTCCATTTATTTACGTTCTATTGTACAAGAACTAATAATACTTATTTCTGAAACTTGCGCTGTCTTAAAAGTCTTTCACTGTCATATTCATTGTGCCATGAATCTTTCTAAATTATCCTTATTTCACCTTCAGTGTGAAACGGGAAGTAAATAAAATTTAATTAATCGAATAATATGCCGACTGGATTGAAGTATACTTATTACTTTAAACGAAATATTATTCTACATATGTAAATTTATTTATTTATTTTGACTCGGAAACGGCTCTAAGGATTTGGATCAAATTTTATATTTAGAAAGGTTTTGCTTTTTAAGTTTATATTTGTAGGTGTCTTTCCTGAAAAACGCGATTTTATGCACACATTTTTTTTTAAAATAATTATTAGAACAAGCATATTCAACTTTCGTTTCAAAGCGTGGGCAATGTAGAATATAGTGATAAGAATTATCGAATGATTGGATGACATGATTGAATGTTTGGAATGGTTTGAATGTTGTGAGTACTCAGTTTGAGTGACGCCTTTAATTTTTTACCCATGTATTTATGTTTATTAGGTTTGCTTTTTAAGTTTATCTATATGTCTTTCCTGAAAAAAAGCGAATTTATGTACACAGATAAACATTTTTTTAATAACTAACTATAAGAAGGTTTTTCTATCTGGTCTCATGCCGACATTGCCATATGTCTCCATCTCGGACCCTATTTCACCATGGTAAAACTGAATGTAAGTTCAGAAGTATAAGTAATGCTAGATAAATTGCAAAATGAATACTATAGTAAAGAAGATCGTTTCGAATAAGATGTTTAAAAAAACTTTACAAAATAAAGTGAGCTCTGTCCTCCTGATATTAAAAAATATAATGATGGTAACGAAATATCAAATTTGAAAAATATGATTCAAATCATTAAAGTGATACTAGATTATGATTCATAAATTACTGCAATATAAATTACGGGTTTAATTTTTAAGTGTTCTGAAAGATTTTGTTTATTCCTAACCTTTATGAACTCAATATACCAATTGGAAGTTAAAAAAATATTAGTCTTAGTAAAGTTCTCATCATTCAATTTTTATAAATGAGGAATTAAAATTCAATTTGCTTCAATATGGATATAGTTCTGAGATTTAAAGGTATCCAACTGGAATTTTTATATAAGCTATCTCATATAAACGTGTTCAAAATTATGAAAGGAAAATATGTTATCTTTTGCACATGCTGAATTAAAAATTATTTGCTCTAAATATTCATATTTTGTTTAATATTCACAATATTTTCTTTTAATTTTAATAGAATGCTTCATTGGTATATCCGTTGGTGTACTGTAAATTATTCATAAAGTTTCGTATAGCTTGATTGAAAACTCCTCATCTTATAAAGAAAAAAAAAAGCCAGATAAATTTGATTTTTTAAAATAAAAATATTTATATCTTCGTTATATGCCTGCTATTTTGACGAAATTGGATTTAAATATTTCGCACAACAAATGGAATTATTGATAAGGGTTACAAATATTTACCAACTTCCTGTGAAATGTTTAATGGATCTTTTCCCCTGTCCCCCCCAAAAAAAAGACATTCCCCATCAAATTGTTGCCAATTTCTTCAATACTATCGTGACTGAATTTTCACTGTAAAGTTAGAGCTCAGGCATCTCTTTTACATAGTCAAAATTCAGCCATGATTTGCCCAGTATTTTTTGAATAAATTCCAAAAAACAAATGCAAATAGAGAAGTTTCTAGATATCATTGCTCATATTATTTATTTGTAGGCATGCAAATATATTGCATACGTCCAAAAACGTTTACAAATTGCCGAACTTAAAATTATTTTTAATCATTGTTTGCCACTGAAATTAAATTTAACTAATAAAAACTCGATTAAACGCACGCTTTAAATAGAAACCTAATTAATGTGGAAAAATAATTTTATTTTCATATATTCATCATCAACAATGGAAAAAATTGTTCAAGATTCTCCAAGAAATTAAGTATAGGGAGTAAAACGAAAACAATTTGATTTTCATTACAACAATGGAAATATATTACAACTATGTAATATAAAACAACATGTAATATGCATTGTATATAAAATATATCACATACATTTTGAATGTGCACTAATACTGTATAATATACTGAAAAAACACCTTAAAATTTGATATGTATATGAATTTGCTTCTATACTATGTTTTCTGAAGTTATGTCAGTAAAAAACATCAAAATCTTTCAGTTAATTAAAATTTCAACAAATTCTTTCCTAGTGTATATTTTTGTTGTACAAATTAAATGTATGCAGAATTTGTTAATTAAGCCTAATGACATATCTTGTAAAGCTCTAACACACATACATTTTTCATTACTATTAGTACGGATATAACATCAGTGAGAATTTGGTGATTACATTAAATTACAATGCTAGAAAAGCTTTAATAATAATATAAGGCTATGTGGCAAATAAATGCCTTGTATGACTCCTGGCATTCTTTAGAATAAAATTAGGGGAGGCACGCGATCTTCTGTGAGACAATCGCTATCATTTATAGTTAAGGCGGCACCGAGCAGTGGGGTATAAAAAATGTATGCATTGTGATGATAGTGTTATTTCATAAATAATAGTATTCCTTTTATGCCACACACATTTAGATTGTAAGAGGAATAATTAGAATTAAAGAATGGACTCTGTTCTTTTAGCACAATCATAGCCTATGTTTAGATTTAGTAATAGTGTAGGAATAGTAGGTTGGCATCAGATTTATAGCTATATATATCAAATGACCTGCCTTAATACCGAAGCATTGATGGGATATCAGGAATTCTGACTTGGAAAAAGAATCCGTTGTGACTGTGTCGTATTTTTGAGCATTTAATAGATAAGTCCAACTCCAGTGCACAATGAACATTCTTGACTAGAACTAGACGAAGTATTAGTCTATATCTATTGAATATATTAAAGTATAATATTCTTGATATTCCATACGATGTCCAAGTTTGAAAGAAATAAATGAACTGCAATGCCAGGATTTTTTAATTGCATTGAAACCATATGATATTCGTTACATGTAATTATGAATAGCTTCATATTCATAGTTACATCTTTAGAATGTCCTTAAACCCGAAGTATTGATTGGATAGCAGGAATACTGGCTTAGTAAAGAAATCTCTTGATGCCATTTCGTATTTCTTAATATTTAATAGATAAGTCAAATTCCAGTGCATAACGAACTTTCTTAGATTATGGGATTCAAACTAGATTATTATTAATTATATTCTAGTCTATTATCAGGCTAGATCTCCTGAAGTATTAGGCTAGAAGTACTGATTGGGCATCAATCATGATTCCTGACTTAGAAAAGGAATTCTTTGAGACTTTTTCGTATTTCTTAAATTTTAGTTTGTGATTCTAATTCTAGCTGAAAGCAAACCTTCCTGAAAGATGGGATATCTCATTATTAACACTTAATATGCTTTAAAAAATATTCTTGATGTGCATAACATGCTTGCATAGATTAAAAAGAAACTAATTCGAATAAAAGAATGGACTAAAATACAATGATTTTTGGTTGATTATATTGAAATCAGTATCCCATCTGCACATATAAAAAATATATAAATAAAAATGGATGTTTGTCAGTATGTCTCTTTTGCGCTACCATGCCGCTCATTCGATCGGGATAAAACGTTGAATATTTATTACTTGCACTTACAGGATGGTTATAGACATAGTAAAACCATGTAATCTATATAAATAAAAATAAATGCTTGTCTTAATGTCTTTTATGCTCTGCCTTACCGTTCATTCGATTGCGGTAAACCTTGAATACTTATTAGTTGCAGTTACGAGATGGTCATAGGCATAGTACAATTATATAATACATAAAAAATATTTTCGGATCTATTAATCAAGGATTTTTGTCAAAATTACTCGCCAACGAGACACAACAAATTCAGCAGATGCTAAATTCAAGCTAAGGGTTAATATTTCGTAGCGTTGCATGTAAATGCTATATAAGTCGTTCTTTGAAGTAACAGCCTTATTAGAAAGTAAGCGAGATAGTTTTAGGAGAACCAATGTTATAGGATTAAAATTTTAACTAAATTTTTTTAAAGCGTTTTCTGAAGTATATTACGAAAATATTAGAATAAAAAATTTATGCATCATTTAAACTTTAAAAAAATATATTAATTCAACTATATCAACAAATTAATAACATAAATATATTATACGTACCTAATCAATTTTAAAAGAAAATATTTTAACCATAATTTTAATCATATCTTCTAACATTAATCTTAAGAATTCTGAAAAAATATTGAACGAATCACGAAAGACACAAAAAGTAGTTCCTTCCCTTACAATTCTCAAAGAACACCAAGACTTACAGTTCTAAAAGAATACATGAATCTATTATATAAAAATGAGTTGTTTGTTGTTCGTGCTTTATGCTCTGCCATACTATTCAACCAATTTCTGTGTAACTTGATCAACTCATTGCTTGCACCTGTGTGAAGGTTATAGGTAGAGTAATCATATGCATGTTATAAAAATAATTTTTTGTTTGTTCATATTTTATACACAGCCGTACTATTCAACCGATTTCAATACAATTGGTCAAATTATTGCTTACACTTGGGCAAAGGTTGTAAATATAATACATTTATCATATATGTTATATAAAAATGAATTTTTGTTTGTTCGTATTCTATTCGCTACTGTTCTATTCAACCGATTACGATGAGATTTGGTAAAACCTATTGCTTCCACTTCCACGAAGGTTTTATATTTTGATAATTGACAAAAGTCAAACGGTATTTCCCATCGGAATCAATCGCACATATATCAAACAAAATAAAATTATGATTGATGTCAGTCAATGTGAGGGAAATGAAATAAAAAATGCATTGTGCAAGCGCTATTTTATTTTCTTCTCATTAAGGAATGGTGTTCTACACAAGATATTGTCATTCATGTTCACTATTCTGTCTGCAGCAAACCTCACATATTATTCAGAGTTGATCTCACACATACAAAATAAAATTATTATCGATGCCGCTCAAGGTATGTTATATATATTAGAAATTTTCCAGTGCAAACAGTATTTTTGCTATTTATTAAGCGAACATACAAATGATATTTCTATTATACAAATGCTGCTTGCTTTGACAAAAATATTCTCCCAAACTTCTTCACTTAATGTATCTAACAGTGCAACATCTAGAAATTAACCTAATCAAGCTTCATAAACAAATGAGGAGCGACAAGACAGCATTTAAGCAGGTCGCTTACAAACTGTAAATTCACATGTTTCAGAGTCCAAGATCAACATGAGGCCAGAACCGAAAGATAACGTTCACGTGCTATCTGATTTCCAGTATCAGAACCAAAATACTAATATGAGGTAAGAAGCGTGGCACTATGCTTTAAACAATGTCGATTGGAGAAGTCCTTCTCACTTTTTTTCACATTTCCATTATTCCCCCCCAACATTCCTTTTGATTTCAAACGACTGCAGTTCCCCATTCGACTTGCATTCTCGATTATCATCAACAAGGCAAGCTCAATCACTTCAAATGTGCGGACTGAACCTAAAAAATTCATGTTTTTTACATAACCATTTGTATGCTGGAAGTTACGAGTCGGTCTGTCAAGAAATTTATTTGTTTCTGCTGATGATGAATAAATAAATAAATATTACCTACCCTAAAGCTCTTGAACAATAAAGTAGAAAAATAGAATAAATATTATTTACCCTTCGCCTTTATACATTATTCAGTTTCAATTAATGTATTCATTTCCGACACAAAAATAAATGTTATTCTTTCTATCATTCTTAATTAAACAATTAAGCTATTTTAAATTTCAAACGATATTTCCAAAATTATTTCTTCTGTAACAGCAACGCGCCTGGTACCAGCTAATATTTTATAAATCTCAAAGTACTAATTGTATATTAAGAATTTTTATTCATAGTGATGAATTCCTTCTGGTTCCTTTGAGATACAGGGTTGTTGAGCAGATAGTCAGAATTAAGATAAAAGCTGCTAATATTAAGATTAATTTTTCTAAAAACTGTTCAAGGGCACATTTTAGAAAAGCCTTTCCTGAACACTTTTCAGGATAGGATGAACATATAGAGAACTAGTCATTGAACTTTGATAATTTGTATCCCAAATAAACATCAAATAGAGCTTTAATCGCTACTGGAGGCAATCAAAGGCGCTGTATGGCTCAGATTATTGAAAGTCTCTATTTTTTTAAAAATCTGTGTTTGATTTTTGTTTTCATTATCATTGCTTTTTCAGAGAAGATATTCCAAACAAGTTGATTGCTTCTTGGTTTGAATTATCTCTTTGCAAACGCTTTTTATATGGCTAAAATCCATGGAAATATAACTATCAATATGGTGCGAAAACATTGTGCAAAAGAAAAAGAATAGTGAAATGGATGGAGATTTTTGAGATCTCATCATAGGTTAAAGAAACATTTTTCATTCATGTGAGCTCTTATAGTATTCACTTTGAATAATTCTAGACTTAATGTACTTATTCATGTATTTGTTCTTTCTTTCTCTTTGTTATTTGAATTTATCACGAGATGATCGTATTTAACCTTAATTTTATCAGAGCAATACCTCCGTGTGGATAAACAAATAATAATAATATTTCTTGCGTCCTTTGTCACAGTGAGTTATGAGCGATTTCACTTCATTCAGCATTTCCCACATATTTTATGATACGTATTTTATCAGGGTTTTTAAAAATAAATGGTATTGAATGTAAACAATCATTTATTTTGGCGGACACCGAGTTTAATTATCGATCAAAGCATCTCTATTTCTTTTTAAGGACAAAAAAAAAACTTTAATTTTTCTTAAGTTCGAATTTTTCTACGAAGCCAATTCCAAAGATCAGCCAATCTCATTGGTTATCAAAGCTTTTCTGTAAAAATAATTTAAATGCCACCAAATTCATCAATTTTTCGGCTTTTACCTATAAACATGCACTGATTTGCAGGCTAAGAGGCTGTAACGAATATAAGGGAAACCATTTAAAAAAGAGTGCTGGTGTTACTTACAAAAAGACTTTTCGTTCGCGCTTTTTTTCTATTTTGTTTTGTTGATTCGCTTTTTTTTTCGCGCTTTTTTTTTCTATTTTAAAGCTTTCCAACCTTCCACTCCAAAACTGTACTCATTCATTACAAAATGAAATAAAGAAAACAAGCAGAAAGGCGGGAAGAATTTTTAAAAAGAAATAAAGAAGCAGATGTTCTCACATCAGAATTCCCCATTAAAAACATTTACTCTCATTTTTCGCTGACAACAAGCAATTTTGCAGCTTTTTATTTCAAATATCGACTAATTTATTTTTAAGAAGCAGTAAAGAAAACAAGCAGAATGGAATAGTTTTAAAAAGGAACAGGTGTTTGTGCACCTTATAAATTGACTTTTCACTCACGCCCTTTCTCCTATTGGTAGACACTTAAATTTGGCTTTCACCAAACCGCAAGCAACTTTCCTCTGCAAACTTGTACTAATTCATTACAAAGATGAAGGGAGGAAAACAAGTAGAATAAAAGAATTTTCGGAAAAGGAAGGGATGTCCTCACACTCATAAAATGACCTTTCACTCAAGCCATTGTTTTTTAAAGAAGATTATCGCCTTTTATATGATATTGATATTTGAACAATGACTGAAGAGAGTTCTCCGCAATGCTTAACCAGGAGCGGACGGACATCTTTCAGTTTTTATTTTTCTTCCGTAATTATGCGCATAGATACATCAAAACTAACGAGAGCAGAGATATTTAAGGGGTTCATTTATAAACGACGTCAGCAGTTCATCTCCACGATTACCGATCAGAAAATCGGGCCGATCTGTTAAATTATGCTGGCAGTCATGGCAGTCCATCTTTCAAACTCTTCTTTCCAAGCGTTTTTTATTTCAAAAAGGCATAATTTATCGATATATACATGCGAACGGAGGTAGGGCCGACTGGGGGGAAGGCGAATTAGAGAACAATTCGGGCCATGCCGCAGCGGTATGCCACACCTAGGTCCCTAATGGTCCCGCGTATGGGCGCGTTGAGTTTTTAATGAATGCATTTGAACGTACGTGATCGGATTTTTTCCTCTTGGGCACCGGATTCCAACCTGTGCACGTCCTGATCATCCTTTGCGATAGTTCAGGCGGCTTAAAAAATGTTTTATATTTATGAATTTTGTTGTTTCTGAGCGATTTTGCTTGTAATTATCTGGTTAAGTTCGCCTCTTGTCATTTTTAAACACCCCTAAATGAGCAATGGGCTCTTGTCAGGATGATGGTGCAGTGATTTATTTTTTTATTTTTTGTTTTCATAGTTTGACTTCTGCGTTGGCCATGCAGTGCGAAAGACGGCTACAGGTGACCGTGATGCCTTCAGAAGATACTATAAAAATTATCCTCCGTCTTTGGGAATTAATTACTTCATCATGTATAAGACGCAGATTTCCCTCGCTTATTAATTCCTCCTCCTCCTTCTAAATTTTGTATACTTTACATTTACCACTTCAGTTATGGAGCTTAGCTTTTTTTTCCCCCTGTGATCCTTGTAGGATATCCGTGAGGAATTTATGAGCTTTCAAGGACTCATTTATTGAATTAATCAGCCATTATTTTTTTATTGCTGAGCTTTCGATATGATGTGTATTGCGTATAAAGTATGGCAATTTTAGATTCCTCGAGAGCTTAAATATTGTAGAAAACTGCGCTTTTACTAAGCATCCAATCAGTTAGTCACAAGTTGGGTGTTTTTTCCTGTAACATTATGGAGGCTTGATTAAAAGTGATAGCCAATCAAGTTAAATATATCTACAATTTCACTTCAATTCTACTTTATGGACTGGCTTAAAACAACATATAAATGAAAAGACGTATGATAGAAAAAATATTAGTAAAGTTTTAATAAATAATGATTATTACAAATTTAATATTACTAATAGTATATCTTCCATAATTTAAAATCGTTTAATATATTCACATCCAAATCACAAATTGATATAAACCTTTTTAGTGAAGTGCTTCATCTGAAAATATGTCCGTTTGTGTTTTTGTGAACTGAAAAATTGAGAAGTACAATGTGCGAGACAAATTATATTACATATGTGTTTTTTTTTACCCCAATTATAGAATATTCATCATATTTATGCGATTTGGGGCCTGTTACATCAACTATCCAACTGTTTCATCAACGAAAGGCTCCAACTATCTATCTGGCCATTTTATACAGCGCCACAGTGCATTTTACACAGTTACAGTGCCACCTATCTAAATAATAGAATTAGTGTTTCTGCCTTGAAAATATTACAAGATATGAGAAAAAAATGACACAAAATTTTAGAGCGTCTTCGATTTAGTACGAAAAGTAATCTTGAGTGCAATAAAGTTAAGAAAAAAACATGTTAAAAGTCCATTTATTTGATTGAGATTTCTGAAATTCATGCAACTGCATCAATATAACATTCATTTTAAATTCACTAGATTTATTCGATTTTATATAATCATGAGTGTGAAACTGAAAGATTGTTTTGTTGTTCATTGTGAATTGTCTTCTAACGATGAATATCTTACAACCTCAAAAATTTATATCTGTCAGCGTTTATTTTTCATAAGAAATTCATCATTAATATTCAGCTGTTCTAAGACTTTAATACATTCTTCGATACTCGATGGGGGAGAGCATTTGGCTTTATTTTGTCGGACATTTTCCATTTAAAGAAAATAGATAGAATTAGCTACGCGTATCAAATGTAGCTGTAGCACATTATAATATTGAAAATTTCAAACACCTCTCCAAAATGTCAATGATACTATCACTCAAATTGCATCTGTATTATAATTTCTTATTGCAAGGATATGTATTAACGTAAATGAGCTCCGTATTCACGATTTTGTTTTTCATTTAAAGAAAATAGATCAAATTAGCTAAGCTTCTCAAATGTAGCTTTAGTATATTTTAGAATTTAAAAACTCAAACACCTTTCCAAAATTTCAATGATGCTATAACTCAAATTGCTTCTGTTTTACCATTTCTTACTGATAAGATATGTATTAACTTAAATCGGCTTCGCATTCCTGATTTCTTTTTCATTTAAAGAAAATAGATCGAATTAGCTATAGCAAATTTTAGGATTTATAAATTCAAGTATATCACCGAAATTTCAATACTAGAATTCAAATTGCTTCTGTGTTATTATTTAGCATTACTAGGATATGTAGTAACACAAATGTCCTTTTAAATACATGAATAATATCATTTTCTTTAATTTAGATTTGTCTTAAATCGATTTGTCCTTTTTTTACATTGGTATATAAAAATTATCTAGGTATTTACCCGCAAAATATTCCTAAAGAGACAATTGGTTCCTGAGAATGCATATGCAGAGTTTGTAATCTTTTGATTAGTTTCTAAATGGACGTAACATTTGCTTTGCCGAAGATTAAACATTTCACAATATTCTTTAATATTCTTTCACAATTATATTAAAGAGTAAATGCGAGAAACTTCTTATTTCCCTTTACTCAGAGAGTGTTTCAAGTACCTAGGCCTTGAAAATACATTTAATGGATGTCGATGTTCCACAGAACAAGACATGATGAATCAGTAACTAATCGCCCATTCGAAAATTTAATCTCTTGGGGTAAACACTATCACTTATTTGTTTCAGGATTCCGAGATCAGCACTTCGCTAAGAGGTGGTACAAAGAAAAATGAACTGCTATTACTCCTTCTACGTCTGTGAATAATCTGAGTCCACCCTATTGTTAAACCTCTTCTCCTTTCAATTTTCCTTCCCACCCTCCACCTTTTTTTTTTTTTTTTTAAAGAAATAAATTTTTACTGACGCATGTTTAAAAATACTGAGGGGGCTTAGAATCTGAGAATGAACAATAAATTTCTAGATTAAATTCCTTGTAAAAAGCACGTGATGACGTCGCTGTACGATAGTTCCAGTTCCATTTATATATCATACAAAATCAATATTTTTAATTAATAATTTTTGGTCTAAATAATATTTTCTGTCACGCGATATCTGATCTTCTTGTCTCATTGTTATGCTGAAATCAAGTATAATTTTAAAATGATGACCGTCGTCTATTTTTAAATGTAGAGGTAGCTCTTGTTTGTTGGCGAACTCATGGATTTTAATATTTCTCATCAATTTCAGGGACAATAGTTGATTATTAAAATTTCTCAGTATCATCTCGAAAGTGGATAGTATCCATTTAGAAACTGTTCGCATGTAATTATTTTGTAATTAAGCTACCTATTTAGAGCTGTATACATTATGATAGGTATTGTCCTTTTAAGACTTTTAAATTCAAAATAGTGTCTCATATAGCCAGGGAAATTGGTGCACCAATAATAAAATGACAATATTGAACAACAATGCTCCTATCGGCGGAGAAAGAAAGTAACAAAAAATAACTTTAAAAAATAAAAGATACCCTGCCAAAGCTTCCAATTAGAAAAATGTTTGCTCTACCATAATAAAAAAGCATGCTAAAGTTTCATGCTGCTGTTTGTTAAATTAGCAGTAATATTTGCGATTAAAATTATAACCATCTGATTTGACCTTTGACAGAGCGGGTCCCCGAATCTTTCTCGTATATTCTCTTATAAAACTGTTACACAAGTGAAGAATTTGCGCGGCACAGACATACAGTAGTTACGAAATATTAGCCTTTGCTTGAATTAAGTATTTTTACTGAATCTATCTGGCATCCTTGGCAAGTTCTCTGGCATGCGGTCAAAAATATTCAAAAATCGAAGTTGGGTTTCAGATCAGCTCTTCACAACCGAAATAAAACAAAAATTTGACATTAATCTACGCTTAAAATTACAAAATACCTTAACAAATTTGACATATTTAAGTCATTGCGTTTTTTAATTTTCGCGTTCACATATTTCTAAAAATGCAGCTAGACAGATTATAAAGCCTTGTTGGTTTTCGCTCATAAAATTTATTTGACGGCTATACTGTAGATGTTTAATCTGTTTGCGAAATTTTATCTATCTAGATCTCTTCGTTTTGCAGTTATTGTGGTAATGTATATTCTAACAGCCTGACAGATAGACTTTATCGGAACTTAGGGGCGTCTTAAACGTCTAATTTCGTCAAAATCTCGAGTTCGAATTTTTTGACGATTACTATACATTTTCTATACTTCCTATAAGAGAAAGTAAAAATGTATTCTCCGGAAATGCTATACAAGTTTTTTTTTTAAATTTAAGTAATATGAAAGTGAAACTTAAGGAATGAAGTAAAAAAAAAAAAACAATATGTATATATAACAAAAACAATAATAATGTATGAAAGATGCTCTCGGAGAAAAAGAGAGCGTATCTGTGTAGATAAGAATTCAAAATACATATTAACAATTAGATTTACTTAAAAAACAGCATTCATTACTTATAAAATTGTTACTTTTACCCATCTAATGAAGTAATCTAATAATCTTTATTGTATTTAAGCAACACATATAAAAATCATAACAATAATAATATTATAGCTAAAATCATTCGATAGTTGGATGGCCTTTATGCAGTCTTGGATAATTATGAAGCATTTTCTTCCATCAGACTGCTATTCGTGATAAATAACTTGTTTTATAGTATGAATGTGGTGGCATTGCAAAAAATAAACAAAATAATATTTCATGTTAATAGTAAAAACAATTTTGCATTCTTTCAATCTACTTATAATGTGGTTTCAGTAGATTGCGAAAATTATGTTTAATGATTGATATTTCGTCATCATTATATCATTTAAACTTCATCAACAGTTTCTATATGACGAATACTGTAAGCACTTAAAAAATTTGTATACAAGATTATGAAATTAGTTTTTGTAAGGGGAAAACGATTAATTTAGTATTTAATCGATTTTCTTATGAATCGTATATTTGAAAATCAGTTGCCAGGACCACGAATAAACGATTACACTAATAGATCTATTTTTTATCTTTAAAGCAATTTAATGATTACAGCTTGCTTGTCTATAGAAAAACATTTTTTCATCAATGAGAAATCTGCATTGCGTGAAGTAAATATTCATTTAAATATTTTTAAAGTTAATTAAATTTAAGATTTTTTAATATTATTTTTTGTGTAGCAATATTTTATGTTAGGAAAGGAGCATAAAATTAAGCCTATCAATTATTAACCATTTGAGAAAAATTTAAGAAGACTAATTTCGATCGTTTTCTTAATTTAGAAAATTTTATTTTTTAGAAGAGTAAGGTGTTCTGTTAAAAATAAACTACAAAAGAGTTACATTAATTTTACACTCAATTTGCTTACATAATCGCTGCACGCACGCAAAATTATGTAATATAAGATATCTGAGAATAATGCGGTCAGTGCTGCTATTATGGTCACTAGATGGTCTCAGCGTTTTAAGTTTAATGCAAACAGTAGTTTTGTTGTTTTGAAAATGCGCCATAAAGATTCAAAAGTAGAGTTCCTAACTGAATTATTCCGAAAATCTTATCAATTGATTAATAAGCCTGTGTTTTTTGTTTCTTCAAGAACATTTCATTCTTACATCGATATAGCAAGTTGAAACTTCTTATTTTCCCATCCATTAGAGTATATAAAGAGAAAATATTTTTATCGTCAAAATATTTGAAGTCGATATTTGCTGAATCTTTACGTTTTCAAGCCAAAAGCAGATTTTTAGGATTCTGTTAGGATGTTTCCCGCTCTTTAATTGTAAGTATGATAATACAAAAACTTTTCAAGCTAAGAGGATGAAATTTGATACATGGTTTTGATATCAAATTCCCAGATTTCTATTAAATTCCCAACGAAAACCCAATTTATGAAGAGAACTGACTGCCCAAATACAGGTAAATACAATGATTTCAAAGATCATGATGCATAAGATTTGGTATTCAGATTTAGCATGTGAAACCTAGATCTGAATCATTCTTTAATCAAATCCACCTAGAAATCGTCTGTTTATCTGCATTTCAGCATATATATAAACAAGATAATTCATATACACGACAGTTTAATTAAAGAATATATAGTACGCAACTTTAGCATCTAAATTATAGATTCTCATTAAATTTGAATGAAATCATTTGAAGTATCGACTATTTATCAATTTATACTTTCGCAAGCATGTAAATGCCATTATTAAAAATCTGGATGATTTTTAAACCAGAGGGGATTTGGTCTCCCTAAAGTTTTCTCACATACTCTCTAATGAATTCATTCTCACATTCATTAGAATGTTTGTTCTTTGTATAGCTTTGACTTATAATATTTACAAAATATTAAGCTATCGCGTGAAGCACTTCGCACTTGTATGTTTGGTTAGTGTTTTGGTGAATAATCTCTGGCAAACGATTAATAATATACGAAAACTAAATTTCCGTTTTAGGCGCGTATTTCCCAGTCGATTGAAACAAATGATACAAAATTTCACTTGTAGTCATAAAATCTCCTACCAAACTTGATATGAATAATTTTGATCTTGAGCTATCAGGTTTACATGCTTCTAAAAATACAACTCGACAAACGGTCAACTCATAAATGGCATTCGTGATTTTATTTAACGTTCGCAATTTTTTGCGTGTAAACTTGATGTATAGTATAGAAAAAAGTTTCGAATAAATCCTTCTGAAAATTTTAAATGCCACGAAACTATGATGAATAATACAATTGTAATATCATTTTTTAGCTGTAAATATCTTTAAAAATCACCTATAGAAGCAATTATAAGATGGGGAAAATATTTAAAATTCGATTATCATAATAAAATAAATTAGGACATGGAAAAAAATGAATCATAGAAACTATTTACATTTTCACTATCACAATACTCTTATATTCAAATGTACACTCAGATCGTTGCCCATTAATTATTTTTAAATCATTAGAAAGCATTTGAAAATAGAAATAATATAAAGCTTTTTAGAAAATAATGTAAAGCTTTTTAATGTTGCTTATACCACTACTGAATGAGATTTTGAAGTCGAAATTTACACCGGTTGTGTTATTCATATTTTGTAAAATATACTTGACAAACTAATATTTTCAGTTAAAAAATAATTGATTAATTAATTCCTCAGTTTCATTATTTAGACCAGCTGTCACTTCCTCTAGATACGTTTTGATTTGCGAATAACTTTTGATAATCCATTAAAATGATCTAAAATATTGGTATTGAATATTTTATATCTCATGCATTCTATTCACCGACGAGTAGATTTTTGTAGTTTAAAAAGTTAATGGTTGTATATTTTATTAACGATGACAAATAAAAAAGAAGTTGACTGTTTTAAAATGTAAACTTAGAATTTTTTTTAGAAGTGCACTTTGAGATTCATTGAAAAATAATTATTTTCTGGATTTAAAGCAATTTCCTTATTGGAGGTATATACTTATGTCTAAAGGTTTAGAAATTAACTTTGAGCCTCGATTAGAGTTAACATTTGCATTCATGTAATCATGCTCTCATTTTCCCAGAAAAAGAAAAAAAAAAAAACATTCCATCACATATTTCAAAGAATGCATTCACTAATTTCTTTTACCCCGTTAAGAGCACTCTCTTTCTTTTGATTATTTACATCAGCTGTTTTCTGTTTATAAATCACTTAATTTTGCTAGAAATTTAAACCGTCCTTCACAATTTAAATTTATTTTGTATTTTGTTCCATTCATACTATGTTATTTTTATAAAATTAAGCTTTTATAAACATCGAGAGTAATAATAAATGCCGTGTGAAATGCTGAATACATAAACATCATAAACCCAAATTAAATGAGTTTTATTCGATTTCATAATAAATTAAATGGATCATTTTTTCAGTCATTAAATTTTAAAAAAATCCCTATAGAAATTCAAAATGGGTTTTACTATTACAAGAAAAATAAATAAGAAAACTTGGTCACCATTCTCAAGAAATAGCGCATTTCTACAATATTTCTAGCTTTCAGTCTTAGTTCTTTTTTTAAAAAACTTTTATTTAGTTTACTATCATATCCTAGCTACAACAGAAAGGCGTGCATTTTAAATCGTTGAAATTGGTTTGTTAAAAATTGTTACAAAAAATTTCAAGCTCTTTGTAAGAATTTCTTTCTGAAAAGCAAGGTTAAATAATCATTATAAAAATTCAAAATTGTCCAGACCTAATTACGTATGACTAGTTGCATTGTACTCACAGTAATTTAGATAAGCAAAATAACTATTCCATTATCCTCAGTCTTCAGATTTAGATTTATTTTACTTTTGTGAAAAGTGTTATTTTAATAATATGTTTATCAATGGCTTATATATACCAAAATTGAGGTCATGATTTACATTTTTAAGATAACATCAGCATTTCTTAATGAAAAGCACCATCACTTTTTTCAACGAAAAGCACAATATGATTTAAAACAAAACATATCATTATTGATTACTTGAGGAAGCTTATAAATTATGATTTTATAGATATTACTAATTAACGAACTTTCATAAAAAAAAGTTTTAAAATTATTTAAATATTCACTTTTATAAATAGAAGGCATCAAAATAGCATTCTTTTATCACCTATTTGGAGTAAAAAACCATAGAAATAATGAATGTTTTATACTGCAAGTAATTCTATATTTATTTGTTTAAAAAAATGGCGAAGAATTGTTTAAAAAATGCATAAAAGGATTTGTGGCATGGTATTATAATTTTTTCTTAGTTATTGTCTCTGTATAATAGCGAACAGTTCCTAATGACCAAAACCAAATGCTTTTTTATTTATTTGTAAAAATAATATTTTTTACATGTGTTTTCGAACTTTACTTGGGAATGTAATACAAACAGATAGTTAAAATATTTTTTAGTTTCTAAATAAATACATTTATAATAAAATATCAAAAATCTATTAATAATAAAATATGAAAAATCTATTAACACCATAGAATATCAAAAAATCTATGAACACTTAATGAAATATGGAAAAATCTATTAACACTACAAAATATCAAGAAATCTATGAACATTTAATTAAATATCAAAAAATCTATGAACATTTAATTAAATATCGAAAATTCTATTAACACTTCATAAAATATCAAACATTTATTAATACTTATTAAATATAATTGTTCGGATTCCTATAATATTCATCACATTCACTTCGTTATTACAATATTCATTATTACAAAATTTGACTTTTATACAAACATAGATGTTGCACAGTTCAATTTCAAATAAATAGTAAATATTCATTTGTTTAAATTAATCAATGAAATAAAATAAATGAATAAAAATAATTAGCATATTAATTAAGTTAAAAAATGTATTGAAATGTGAAGCAAAATTTACCATTTTATTTTTTAAAAAAGGGATTTTATAATATGAAAGGCTTAAGGCCTCAAAAGGCTTAAATTCACATTGAAGGTCCAAAAATTTTTAGTTCATAAAAACACTATCTGGATTTAAAAACGTATTGTTAAAGAAATGTGGTCTTATAAATACGATTATCACGGCATTTAATCTCTGAATCTTAGTTCAAAAATTGAAAATATTATTATCTAGCGATTGTATATTGTCTGCAAACTGCTATGTTTTAAGAAAAATCATTCAACACTTTCATCATTCTTCTTTCAATAACTTCGAAATTTGAACAAAAAAATTTTTATAACATTTTTTTATTTGATCAAATAAGACCTTCGGTGATACAAATTTTATTTCTGCAAAAAATTTACTTAAGTTTTAAAAAGCTTTGCAAAATATTTTTAAGTGTATTTTACAACAATACTTTCCCTTGTGTAGATTACTACTTTTCTACACATGCGAATTGGGACTATATTAAAAATTTTTTTAATGTTCGCCTTCTAAGTTCTATATAATTAAAAGTAAATCTTAAAAATAAAATAGACAAATCAAACTTGAAACATTATGATGCTACAATATTTTGGACTAAAGGTTTAAATATGCTTAAAAGTTTTACTCAAATTCCTTGTGAAAAAAAGAATTTTTTCCCCTGCTGGTGTTTTCCTTATTAAACTTTCTTTAGTTATGTGAAGTTCACTAATAAATTTTGATTGAGTTGCTTTTTTATATGAAGAATAAATTATAAAAAATGTTCGTTTAGACACACACACATATATAAATCGCTCTTGTATACGCTTGGGGCTGAATTTCTCTATTAACAAAATATTTTAACAACAATTTTCCAAATTATACATTCATGTATTCATTTTGCAAATTAATGGTGTGTTTACAAATGATGTGACAGAGATGTTTACGACGTTATAGATAGGTCTATTTAATAAAGTGTTATTTACTTATCTATCTATCTACTCGATATTATATTGCCAACATACTTTCAAATGTTGAAAATTTATGAAAGACGTTTAAATCGTTCTCCATAATATTATCGATAAATTATTATTATTATTTTAAGAAATAAGAATAATGTATGTGGTGATAGGCAGTCAGTCATTCTAGATGTTTACTAGTGAATTGCTTCTAGTGGTTGATTTGGTGTTGTCTTTCGTTGTATGTCAGAAGCATACAGCTTCATTTTAGAACAGTATCGACTTATTTATTAACTTGTTCTAACACTAAACTTTCAAGGAGAAAATATTTTATTAGCAAAATCAGTCTCATATATGGGGGTGTTATTTCACTTTTGAAAAAATGATTGAAACAGCAGTTTCCAAGATAATGCATTCATGAATTCATTTTGCAAATTAACAATGCGTTTGTAAATGATGTAACAAATATGTTTATGACATAATAGATTGACTTGTTTTATAAAAATATTGTCTGCTGGTATTGATTGCTTCAATTATATCTTACCAACATATTTCTGGATATTGAAATTTTGAAAGATTTATTCTTTATTTACTATTATATTATAATTATGTAATTTATTTTATTTCTACTTGTTATTATTTGCAAAACAGAAGATTAAAGAGAATGTTTAAAGCCATTCTGGATGATTACTTGCATGCTAATGGTTCTAAATGAACGATTTGGTGTTATGAAATGTTAGATATGGATATTCAAGATGATCCTTCCCTGCAGTTTGAAGCAAAAGGTCGAGAAGTAAAGGACATCGGGTACTTCGAAAGACATTGAGTTGGAGGTATAAAGGAGACTGTCAGGCACTAAAAATCTACTACGCATGAAATGCGAATCCTGTGAAAGTAGAATTTCAACAGTACAGAAGCTTATTTGAAAATTTTTGGAATTAAAAGTTTGGACACAATTGTGGATAGAAGTGGAGAATAAGCAAACAGATTTAGAGTTGCAAGAATACCCTGTTATGTAAGTACGCATAGAATATTTGAAAAAGCATTATAAATACTTTAATGCTAATACCGTTAACTCTTTAAACTGAAGATGGCTTGGGAATGCCTCAACTATAACCCTTCGACTCCAGTCCTACAACCCAGGCGTTCATAACTCCATTCATCTTAACATTGCAATATTTTATAATATTAGTAGTCATAGATCCAGGAACTGAAATCTCGGTATAGCCCGATTTTGATCAAATAGATATGCTTATTTGCTTGCGGTCGTTGAATATTTATTGTCCAACAAATTATAATGCTTGATACGTCCCCCATTCATGGCCTGATCATCCGCGCTTTCAAAGCATAAAAACAGTCGAAATTGATAATATTTTTAATCTGCAGAATTATTTTGATTTAATCAAATTGATATACACAGCTCTAGATTTGTTTTTAGCGGTGGTAGTGGGGAAGGACGAAGCGTCCGTTCATAGATTTTAAATTCAAGATTCCCTGCTCATAGAGCATAAAAGTCAATAGACACAGAATACAATGGACATTGCATAACATTAAAAAAATTGTCTCAGAACTCTAGTGGTATGGTGCTCAATCATGTGAATTGCAGAGGACTGCTAGCTTGCGAATAAACTACATTCATTTTTTCACTAAACCATTCCTATAAGTAATTTTAATCATTTTATCAACTTGGTTCAAGTAACCTCCCTAGGGCCCAAGTGATCTGATGGTACGGTGAAGTTAACTGAATCGTGACTTACAGCAATTAAATACGTAATCTATTTGTCAAAATATATTTAGAAATGATAAAAGTAAGTAATTAACAAAGATCCCTAACTGCGTTCTAAATTTTGAAAAAAAAAAAAAAAAAATAAGACAGAAAATATTCTTTCAGTCTGCACACACACGTTGACTTCTGGAGAAACACATATGTTTGAAGTGTTTTTCATTTTATTTCTACTTGAAGTTGCACCATTTTTTAAGAAAAATTTATTAACTTTATTGAAGGGAGGAGATATTGGAGTAGAGGGAAATAATAATTATCAAGATGCATTTATGTTATTGGATCGAATAATTTTTATCAGATGCAAAAAGCTTTTTCTTTTATTCCCAGTGTATAATTAAAAATGGCCCCCGCTTTCGTAGCCCAAAGAATAATTAAAAATTTATATATTGTATTTGTGAACATAAGTTAATTGATCACTGGCGAAAATAATAGTATTAATAAAAATTTGTGGCTAAAGTTTGCCATTTACCAATTAACTTATTTACCTGAATTGGGCATTGCCCCAATGAAGATCGTTGGCATCGGGATACTTGTTATTACAAGTCTATAAAAAAATCAATTTCAGGACAATTAATTATCATTTATCAGTTTCAGTGTCCTTTTTAGTTCTCAGCAAACAAATAAGAAAGGGATGTGTATTTTATATCCTTGCGTTACCTAAAGAATTTGTAAATTTACCTGTTACTATCCACTATGCTGAGGATTCTGTTTTATAATAGCATTACCTTCCACATGAAAAACATCAATAAAAAAAATTTAATTAAAAAATATCATTTTTTCCCAATTTTTCACAAAATCTTTCAGATTATCCCAGTTTTTTAAAATTTGATCAAGTGAGTCATTAAATTCTTCAAAAGGGCTAATTTAATTGAATTAAAAAAATTTCGAAGAATTCCCCTTTGTTTTTTTGTTATATACAGAATATAATGATCTTGTTTTAATAAATAATTCTTGTCCCATATCATTAGTTCTTTGAACAGATTTAGTGTAGGCTCGCACTACCATTACAATCAAGGTAAAGTAAACAGGCGTTCTAAGTTAGCTTGATTGTCCTGATTTTGGACTTACTACCTTGAATTAACTTAATTAGAGTTTATTTTATAGATAAATCTTGATATATTTTTTAAAAAATGTTTAAAAAGAAACCAGATGAAATAGGGCATCCATTTTTATTTTGCACTTCATGCATTGTGTTTTTCTTTCTATTCTTTGTCCGGTTGCATATATCACTAAATAAAACTAATAAAGCTATCAATTGAAATTTCCAACGACATCCTCATTAAAATGACTCTGCGTATTTCGAGCTCATTCAACGCTAATCCTTGATTAATGCAGATGAAACTTACTTTTCTTTCTCGAAAATTTGAATTCTTAATTTCGGTTTAAGAAAGAAAAATAGGAAGCATCCTGTCTTGCTAAAATTTGTTCCTCGATTTAAAATATAAAGCATTTTTATATTTTTGGTTCGCTGACTATTTCTCTAGCCATGCCGAATATTCCGTAATATTTTGATTCAGAGTCATTTCCAATGTGTCACTACATAATTATACATGGAAACTAATTTATTTAAATTGAGGAAAAAAAGAGTTTCTAATAATTTGATTTAGATTTAAAAGTTATCTGTTTCAGTTAGTGAACTGGACGAAATTGAAATTAATGTAACATTCCTATTTAAGTGCTACTTGTTTTCGCACTTTTTAATGACCATTGAAATAGCGATATGTAGGGCAGGAAAGGATATATCGTGAAAAACCATTTACAATCTGAAAGGCAAAGGCAAAGTCCTTTGCATCTTCCTATCTGGCAACATAAGCTGTTGACATTAGAAATAGTTAAAATTAGGACTTGATAATCACTTTTTAACGACTTAATTTCGAAGCAATTGCAGCTATCAAAAAACTTTAAATAAAAAAAGTTGTTCATCTTAATGAAGCCCTAATTTGGTTAACTGGATTTACTAATTTGACTAACCAAGAAAGTTATAGCGAAATGAAAATTCCCCCCTCCCTTGCCTCCCATTTGGAGCTAGATGGGTCAGACTCTGACGAAATGTTTATATTTATAACATCAAATTTCAAGCTAGTTAAAATAAAGTCATGGATTTTATATGGAATATATGGTTTGGGATGTAAAAAGGTAGTTTTTAAGTCCTGGGGACTATAATTGGGGAAGAACTGAAGAAATGTTTCCGATATCTTGTCATGAGATAGGTGGTGGCATAGCATAGGTGGTTTTCCTATAGGTATCTACTTAAAAATGTCAAGGAAAAAATAAGAGGCAAGAGTATTATGAATTCACTACAATGTCAGTGTATTTCGTGTAATAAAAAGTAATATACTTACATTATAATGTACAGCTTATTTCGTGTGTTTACCAAAAATAAATATCCAATGTAAATTAACGGTTGATTATCCCGTCTTTATAATTCTTCTTATTAACTGCAACGAGATATATAACTTAACATATTGGAACATGGCAAATTATCAATTTTACCATACCCTACCTTATCACCTTAAGTAAAGGTGATCAAGAATAATTTGTCGTAAACGATGGCAAAACGTTAAATATGGCTTTGTAAAAATAAGAAAATACAGTGTTATGATTTAGAATGATTATGAATTTTATGTATTATGATTTCCTAATGACGTATAATTGCAGGGGTGAAAGTATTTTGAATTACTATATAATATATTGTCCTGTGATAAAAATTTGCCATATTATGAAGGTAACTGTTGGAAATTTGTCAATCTGGAGCGTAAATACTGTAGAAAATAATAGATGTTTATCCCATTTTAGTATCATAGTTAAAAAGTTGAAGAAAAATGCCATGATCATAGTTGGAACATACCGTCTATTGTCTATTAAGAAATTTATTTCTAAATATTTTATATTAATTTATAAAATTATATTTTCGTTCTTCTTTTTGCTTATATTTACATTGGAACGTGGCTATTTAACCCCAAATTTTATGGTGACTTCTTCTGCTAATGTATTAATAAAAGTTTATGAAATAATTTTATTCCTTAGAAAGCATTTTATGAACTAAAATTTTAATTAACCTACTTTCATTTTAGAAAATGCTGCTAAACTTTCAATTACTAAATCTATATACCAATTATGAAAGAAATAGTATTATATTAGTCATTTCCATGGAATTAATAATAATGATATCCGATTAATGACATTTTTGCTCATAAAATATTATGCTGTTTTTTTGGTGAATTAATAAAAATAAAAAAAGCAAAAAAAAAAAAAAAAAAATTCAACTAGTAAAATATTTGCCCATAATATCAATTTTGATTTTAAGTATTTGTCGTCATTTGTTTTAGTTTAAGAAAATTCGGTTAAACTTTCAATTACTAAATCTTTGTATATCGCCAAGAAAGAAAAATCTTATTCGGCCAGTAAATTAATAATAATGGCGTCCTAGTAACAAATTTTTACATGTGATGACATTTTATGAACTTAAACATCTACTATAAATATTCTTTCTTTTTTTAAAAAAAATCGACTAATGTTTTTATGACTAAAACTTTTTATAATTAAAAAAATATATATTATATTTTGTCGCTCATTACCACATTTAAAAATAAAAAAGCTAAAAATTTATGAAATTTATGAATTGTTAAAAATTTACGTTATCGTAATAATAATATGAATAATACGTTTAATACGTAAATTTATGAATAATATGTCTTAGTACAAATTATATATATATATATTGGATATAAAATTTATCTTTACTATGATAGTTAATAACTTCAGATATTTATAATAATCCTTTTTTGAATTTAAAAAAATATAGTTTAACGTTTATTTACTAAATCTTTAAATATCAACTACAAAACAATTAGTACTCTGCTATACATTCCTTTATTAGTTAATCATGAAATATCTTGAACGGAAACACTAAACATTTCATTTGAATAACTTTGCCTTCATCTGAATTACATAGAAAAGGCAGATTATTACTTGTTGACAGATAAAAATCTTTGATTCGACGTGATTTCATTCCCAAATAGAAGAGAGAAAAAGTAATTAAAATTCATTTTTGGATAGGTAGATACATCTTCTCCAAGAAATGCAATTTAAACTGAGGCCTGACAGCTTAGCCCGAATGCCTTAACCCTAAGTCTTGCAACACACCAAGGAATGAATCTATTTACATTGGGTAAAAATAAAACCACAAGTTCCAGATCAGTCTTAAGCAAGGAACTGATAACTTCAATTGCCTGCTTGCAAGGTCGATGATGGATTGCATATTGCTTACGAAAGTAATGAATCCACCTTTTATGATCATCACAACATACATATTTAGAATGGCCAATCATCCTCAATAGGCAGAATGGATTTGCAGATCCATCATCCATCCAATCTACTTGTCCGGACGCAGCCAAACAAGTATCACTTTTAAACTTTTAAAAGCAATGCGTGGCCAACGGATTTGCAATGTAAACAAACCTTGTTAGCTCGTTGATTACATTTGGGAGGAATTGTTCGTTTTTTTTTTAACGGAAAAATGTTTAGAAGTCTTTCACTTTGCTTAATGCATTCCACCATTTCATTTCTGTTTTTGTTCGCATGCCCATAAAAGGCATCATGTTGCCATTCACTAAGCTAGCTGCCAAAGGGCGGCTCTGCTATAGATTTGGGTGGTTCTAAACTCAAGTAGAATGCAGAATTTAGCATTTAGCTCAACAGATAAAATCTTGATGGTAATCTAATGCATTTTAAAGTCGTTTTGTGGGTGCAAAAGTTTTAAAATAACTTGGATTTTTTTTATTTATTTATTTGGGCGTATTTTTTTTAAAGAATGGGAAAGTGAAGTTCAGTTAGTTTTCCTATTTCACATTTTACTATTGTACACTTTTAAAAAAAATCATTCTTTCATTTAGCTTGACTCGTTTCATATATGTAAAAAGAGAATTTTCAATGACAAAATATTTTTCTAATCTTTTTACTCCTTAATTATCTGTTAATAAATTAATGTAGTTAAAGTTTAATTTCACATCAAAATTGCAATTTGAGAGAGAATTAAAAAAAAGGAATTTGGAATTTCATAATATTTATAAAAATGAACTAGATAATATAGCTAGCTTTACTTTGGATTAAAATAACTTTGTATTTTATATTTTTAAAGTAAAAATTACTTTTGTGTTAACATTTTAATAAATGAAATCTTTTTACAAACTGGAACATTTTAAAAAAAAAAATTAGAATAATAACTTCTAATGTGAACGTGACAGTTTTCAAAATCGAAGTTTACTCATTTCCTCTATACCGAGAAACAAGTCATTATTATTACCTGATATAAATTGTCTACTTTAAAAACTTTTAAATTGTTCATCCAGAATGCTAATGTGTTCTGGCTGCAGATCTTCTTTTATATTCTTATTCATCGACAACAAAAACTATATTGTTATGAATTAAAAAAAAAAAATTATTGCAAATTGTCTTTTAATGCATGCCAATAAAAAGTGTTAATAAAAACAAATAAAAGTAAAGATAAAATAGATATAAATCTCAATATTGTCTAGTACTGAAATAGCTAAAAGTTTCTCTATTTCTAAAATCGTCGGCATTAATCAAACGTTTATTAAAATTTGAAGATTTATTAAAATATATGGAAATACACCATGGTAATGAAAATGGCATTATTGGAAAAGTATCATTCTTACTTTGTGATGATATAAAATTATTTCTTGTAGCATAACTTGATCTGAAATTACTACAGGAAAACACAAAATTTCAATCATTTTTTAGTTAATTAAATATTTAATTGACTATTACATTTTGAAAAGTCGACAGTACTCTTTATTTTGCCATAAATAATTAATATACAAGTTTGTGTGAATTCGATTCAGTTTTCTTATGAAAGAAATGTTGGATATAAATGCATAATCACAATGACTTTTGTTTATATTAAGGTCATAAATTTAATAAATCTCATTTTACAAATTAAAATAAATCAATTATTTTAATACACTAAAGTCGTTATTGCTAAAATTATTTTTATTAAGATTATTTTAAAATATCAATTAATAAAATAAAGCAATTCGAAAAGATATTTTCTCTGAATCACGAATTCATAAAAGCATTTTTCTTCAACATAGTTTCATAAAGCAATAGGATAAATAATGTGTATCTGGTATATATAATAAATTATTCTTTAGCAATAATTTAACACTTGCAAAGTTTTACTCTTTTCTGTAACCTGTTTTTAAAAAAAGCAGATCAAATTTGAACTTTGCTCCTTGCAAGTTGTCATCTTCATAAATGGATATAGTGGCTATTAGTTAATTTTCTTTAAACACGTTGTTGAAGGCTTCTAATTTAGACGGAAGTTCAGAAAAAGACAAAGAGTAATTGACCTCTCGAAACAGACAAATTATCTATTATGAAAGCAGCAAGTGAAAATGTATTAGTGTCATCTATTAAAATGTTAATTTTTTTTTTCACTAAACTAGTTTGCAAGTCAAATTTCTGAGATGAATTATGAATGGTATGTCTAAAAAGACGAATTTGCCCTTTTTAAAAGACAAATAAGTATATTTAACGTCATAAATATATTTATTTGCATGTATATTATCAAAAAAATATCGGTTGGAAATTTTAGATGATTATAGATTACAGTTTTATTCGACAGAATATTCACTTTAATCTTTAAAAGAAATTAAAGTAGTGAAATTAAATGTTAAGTGCTACTTCTCAACCTTCGGCTTACAATTCATTGACTTTTAAACTGAGATTGTTTTTCACTCTTCAAATTAAACTCGCTTTTTCTTTATTTTTTGAAAGAACTGATTTTGATATTTACAGGAAAATTGAAAACATATAAATACGTAGATTTTAGAATTGTGGAAGGCCTATATAGAAGGATTTGCTAACTTAATAAATTTCACATTTCCCATTTTTGAGAAATTAATTAATCTTTAAATAATAAAGATAATGTTCCTTTTATGTTCAGCGATCTTTCTTTTCATCTTACAGATTTAAGATTCGAAACTTTATCCCACAAGATTCAGATTGCTTGAGATTGGTGCCAATCTAAAGTTTCTGGTTTATATTTCTGCTTCAAATTCATCGCCTCAATTAATGTTTCAAGAAAATTATTTTATTTGCATAATTTTAAGTTGAAATGTATTCTTATTTTTAATGAGACAAAATGTGCTCTGTTATGCTTCAAATCCAATAAAACAGTTAATTTGCGCAATAACAGCAGAAAATATAGTTATTTTCATTCAAAATATGTTGTATTGTAATATAAGTAGCTTTTGTTACTTTAGTAACTTGAAGAACTATTTGATTAACTTATCTCTAAAAACGCGAATTTTTATAAAGTAACTAGAGTATATTTGAAATTATCACTAAATTGAGCTCGTTCTGTTTGAAATCTCTAAATACATCTTTCTCATTAATAAATAAACATTCATCCCTTTAGAAACATTTATAACTCAATGTAAATTAGTTTTATTATGTGAGAACATGATCTCATTTTGGTTTGAGGTTTTTTGAAGTCTCAAAATTTGTAAACAACAAATTGGTGATTTATCGCTTTTTATCATGTGAGAATATGATGTTGTTTTGCCTTCGGTTTTGGAAGCCTCAAAATGCGTAGACAGCAAATCGGCCATTTATTACTTTTGAAACATCAATTTTTCCCTTTTAGGGCTATTAGAAAATAATGCAGAAAGTTGCCATCAACTAAATTACAACTTGATTTTCAATTTATTTTTCATTTCATTTTATTTTATTTCTTTAATGGCAACTATAATATCGTCTGCCATTGAGATGAAATATTTCTTTAAAAAACATTCATATTTCAAAATTATTGTAATATAAAGAATTAATGTAGAAAAATTTTATTTAATTTCTTAAAAATTTACTTAATGCATTTAATACTAAGTAAATGGTTGTTATTAGCTTCATCTAAAATGCTCAATGCTAAAACCAAATAATATTCAAATTATGAAATATTTATTACACAATCCCTGGGGAACAGCAATAATTTATGACTGATATGCCCAATAATGAATTAAATGTGATCATAAAATCATTGTATTTTAGATAGGATATTTTCAAAAAAATTTGAGATTTATAAAAATTCATTTTTTTTCTACCAATCATGTTATATATATTTTTCTTGAAGAGTGGGATGAGAGAATCTTAAAAGAATAATTTCGTTTTACTTTCTCCTTTTGTTAATTGAATTACCTTATTTTAATTGTAATACACGTGGTTCTTAATTTTGTTTTAATGCTTAATTTCGATACAAACTGCTTCAGTGTTTTTTTAATGTTAATCGAGTTCTTTTTTGTAATTCAAACTTTTCGGAAGAAAATATACCATTCTTAATAAAAAATTCAAGTCCATAAATAAAAATTAAAATTTTGTAAGCTATTAGAAAATTTCTGTTTGAACTTTAAATGACTTTTTAAAACTTTTTGTTGACTTTTATTTCAGATTTTTCCTTTTTAGATAAGATCAAATTTTTAAAGTTGAGTTGAAATAAGCAAAAAAGTTTTCTAACTAACAGAAGCTAATTTCCTCGCCAGAGCACCCTTGCTTCTTTTGATTTTAGAAATCCAATAATTGAAAGATAATCGTCTTTCAATTTTAAAATCCTTCTTAAAATTGTATACATTTATATATTCACCATAAGTTTGGGGCAGCATAGCCATATCTGGCTTTTGCGTCATTAAAATCCAAATCAATTCAAACCAAACCAAATCTTCTAAAAATGCTTTTTTTATTTGTTATGGGAGGTATATTTATCCTTATTACTTGATTACCTTTTAAGATTTCCACAAATTGTAATGATTTTACAAAGGCATCCAAAACTTATCAAGAAGAAGGCCTTCAAATTAATTAAAGCCTCATTCTAATGTACAATAAAATTTCGATTGAGATCAGCACTTCAACTCTTTTACAAATAGGTATATATTTGAAAAAAAATGTAAGTATGCTCATCAAAAAAGATACTGCAGCAATATTTTTATTCTTTTTTATGTATTTTTAATATTGAAGAAATTATTATCTACATGTTTCATTTTTTTTTTACTTTTGACATATTATATATATATATATATGTATATATATATATGTTATTTAAGACACTTTTGCCGAAACTCTATTTCAACGATTAGCTATGTTTTTATTTTTATTTTCCTGTTTATTTTAGAATTCATTTATTCCTAAAGCCGTTTTAGTTCTCATGGATAATTCAAACTTTTTTATGCTCTTCTTCTGTTATGAATAAACAGATATATTTCTGTCATAATGTTATTGTTATATCTAGGAACTAGAAAACCTGACTTACGAAAATTAAATCGGTTTATTATACACTGGAATCCATGGATATAACAAATGATTCTGAACAAATCAGGTTTCCAAACTAATAATTGGTTAAATGCCGCTAAATTTCATGAGGAAAGATTGTGACTTTTCCTTACCATTTCAATTTTTTAATGTCATTTTATTTTGATGTTTTTCTTGCTTCGGTAGATATTTCTTCATTTCTTTGCAACTATTTTTCTATACTTAAAACTATTCACGCCATTTTTGGCTGAATTTTTTTTAAGACGCCAAGTAGATACTCACACCGGTAAATATATCATCTTTATAAGAAATAGCGAATGTTGTAGGAAAAATTAATATAAATGGTTATTCCGTAGAATGAAATTATAAGATTGGATGATATCGACACTTTATTCAACAATTTTTATTGTTAACAATATCCAATCTACATCATCCAATCTTATACGCATATGCTGAATAGAAGCAAATTTGTTAAGATGTTAACTTGCTTCTACTCAGCATATGCGTCAAACTTTCATATTATTAAATTTTTAAGTTACGGCAAATTTTATTTACGTAAAAATCTAAACAATTGACATTTCGTGATTTCAGTAAATTCACACAGGAAAATAAATTATCTTTATAAAAAATCGTTTATAATATATGAAAAAATATTATAGCATGGTTATTTTATAGTTTGAAATAATATGACCTAAGACAATTTACTCAACAACGTTTTATTGTTAGCCTCTAAACAAATTTGTTCTTACCTAGGATATACATCGAATTCTCAAACATTTAGGTTAAATTTAGGACTTTGTAAATAGCGTCTATAATAACATTCATAAATGTTCATCATAACATTCATAAACGTTCATAAATACATTTATAAACGTTGTAATTAAATATAAAAACTATGTGTTCATGTGCATATCCAGAGTTCTATGACTAAACTGTATCGAGCATTCCAAAAACAAAATGTTTTATCTAAATAAATCGTGTAAAAAATCAAATAGTTAATGTCGAAAAAGTAAATAAAGCCATGCCCAATCTGTTTTCACGGCTCATAAGTTAAATGGTACATTTTCCTTTCGAAATTCACATTTTAAGAATTTGCATTCTGAATCATTTAAAATTTCACTCCATATTTTATCCCAAATTGGGGACTTAAAAAATCTAAGTAATTTTTATTAATTTCAGTAAATTTCCAAAATATTCACTCTTTTTTATCCTTTCTGCAGGTGCTCTTAGATGCATAGTCCGTTATGCCTCCCCCATCCGGTCCCCTCGGCGTCCCATGGCCTTCTTCCCGGATAAAGCGGCGTCCCCTCGCAATGCGTCCGATGACGACTTGCTGCTCCGTCAGATGACGTCCCTGGGATGTCCCCCGGAGGACCTTGGCTACCACACCCTGCCGCCCGATGACGACGCTCAGCTTCTTCAGGCCACTTGGGGCAGTGGCTGCAACAAGACGGAACCCGCTCCTCCCTGCACGGAGGCTACCGAGAAGCTGGTCGCCACATTCAAGGTGAGTACCTGCCGCTTGTTTCGCCAAGCTCCCCCGGTCCAACGACTTGTTCAGTCCTGGAACTGCGCCCGATTCTGTACAGCACGATTTCTGAAGCAATGGGATTTCTATAAAAGAAATAATCTAATTAAATTTAAATTGTTCCTTCAAAAAGCATTTTCAAAAGCAAATTTTAATTTCTTATAGTTCATGAGTTGTTTAATTTTTCTAATCGTGATTCTGAATGTCAGTTCTTCCTTTTAACAAGAGAAAATGAGGTCTTCTGCATTTTTTTTTTTTTTTAACAAAAAGAGGGAATCTAGAAAATTAAACTCGATAATCTACTGCATTATAAAGAGATTCATCTTTTGAAATGTTTAATAATTTTTCATTATATTGTTAAATGTTTTATCGAATCGTATAATACAAATAAGCAAGAAATTTATTCAATATTAATGAAATTTTTTACAGATTGTAGTTCTTAAAAAAATTATTACCTAAGATATTTTCCTATCCATTTAAAATTGGTTTATATTGAAATTTCAATTCAATTAAAGTGGCTATTTCTTCTTCAAATTCAACGTACGTGCTAAAGAGATTTTAAAAATAAATTAATATTGTTCCCGTAGGTAAATGTCAGTATCTATGCACTTATTTATTGTAAGAATTTAAGGCAGGGTCTTTCTGTGCTCTCTTTTCGCAGATTTTTTATTCCTTTCTTTTTTTTTTTTTTTTCTTTTCAAGATTTACTATTTTATGTTTATTCACTACTTAATCCTTTAATATTTTATGACTGATTTATTAAACAAATAAAATTTTTCAAAATACTGCCAAATTTGATTACAATTGGCAGCGTGCAATTTCTTCTGGATTGTTCGTTGAAAAATATCTTTTTCAGAAATAAAATGCATGTCTTAAATCTCCAACTCTTTCTTTTTCTACTTGTGATTCTGCTACCAATGAAATAGGATGAATATCGTGTGAAGAATTTCATAAAACGAAATCTTTAGATTTAGTAAAATGGTGTGAGATTAAACTTAGATTTTCTAAAGAAAAATAATGCTCAGTTTAAATACTTTTTAATAGTAATGTGTTATCACACAGGCCTTGAATTTCTTTATTTTTTTAATTCTTGATCCCATTTAAAAAAGAATGATAAATTAAATCATAATATTTCTGTTAGAAAAAAAAATCACTAGACCATATTTAATAGATTGTTATTGGAACTATTTGTGGTAACACTTTCAATTTTTGATAGTTAAGTATTGCCTATTGATGACATTTTCAAAAAAAATAATTCTATTTATAATCTCATTATTAAAGGAACAATTAATCAAGTAATAACTTTTTTATTTATTTATTTATAAAAATGAAGTTTTCTGATTGTATTTAATATTATTATGTGTATAAAATTTTCGTTTGATTGTTGCTCTGAAAATGTTAAACTAAAGTTCCTAGAATTAAACAAACATTGACTTTAAAATTTATTCTTAGGCTATGACTTTAAAATTTTCGCCTTTGACAATATTTTCTGCACGACAATGTTTTTAGTTAAAAAGTCAGTAAGAAAAATTAACACCAAATAATGGGGGTCGAAAGAAAATACAACTTAAACTTACTTTTGTAAAATGTTAAGAAAATCTGCTAACCCAAGACTACTTTTGTTTATAACAGGTAAAAAAAAAAATGAGAATTACCAACATTTATTTTTCTTTAAGCGACTTCAGCAATGCAATTATTAGTCATAATTCATAATCTTAGATTATAAGTTCTGTAATTTTTCTTCACTAATGGCCCTACTCGTGATATATAATTCTATGAAAATTCTAAGTTATAGCAACAGTTAATGCCTTATAAATATTGATTTGAGAATAAGAGAAACATTTAATCTATAAATCATTCAACTTTATAAAAATATTAATAAGGTAATAAGCAAAAAAATAATTTAGTTTAAAATCTGAATACTGTATCTTTGTATAAGTAAAGATATAATGTAATGTAATGCAATATTAATTTTGGTAACAAACGGAGAGATTTTAATAAGAAATGTAATCTAGATAAATCTGAAATTATTACTTTCTAATACTGAGAAATCCTACAGAAACAAATGCCTTTATTAGTCAAATACTTTTTTTTTTCTTAACATTTTGTACAAGCTACTCTAATTGGAATTAGAAATTACTGATTTAGAAGTTGTTTTTACAAGGTCATTAATTTCTCATTTTAAAATGTAAGATGATATTATATTAAGTTTTATGTGAAATGTTATTTCAGTTTTACATCGAAAGTAGAATATTATCAAGAACATCTCGAGTTTTCACTAAAAGTAGCATATTTTAAATCTTTGCTTTTCCCTTATTAGATGATTGACCAGATTTAAAAGCAGCGGACTTCGATTTAACTTAATATTCTAATACTATGGGCCAATTCAGCTCTATAAATGAAATTTAAAAAAAATATTTATCACATTTTTATTTTTTAAGATTTATTATATTTTAACATTTAATATTAAATAAACTTTTTTTTAGGGGAGTGGAACTTTATAACTCATTAAATATTGCGCAGAAACCTAATAGTTATGAATAAAAATAATAAAAGACAACATAATTTTATTGGAAATATAGTTACATTTTTTGTGTGTAGCTATTCCTTTTACTATTATCAATTATATTTATATACACGTATTTGAGATATAAAAATAAAATTGTTGAATTCAAAGTTTCTTAACTATAAGTAAAATTAACTTAAATTAATCATAAAAATTTAACGATAAAACATTAACTAAAGTGTAATTATCATGATTAAAAATACTTGTATGTATACCTACTGCTTTAAAACGTCATGACAGTCAAGTCCTCAAGAAATTCAGTAGCCTCTAGCTTTATCAGCTTTGTAACTATCCAATTATACTAATATTTTACCCTTCATCTTAAACTACTATACATCTAATCAAACTACTATAGTAAATTATACAAATAGCAAATTTTTGCTTCCAATCCTTGCTAATTATTTTTTTTTTATGAAACAACAAGTTTTAATGGTTAGAGTTGGTCCTTAAGCCAATCGTTTACAAATTCAGGCTCTTGCTTATATTCTTTCTCTTGGTCTCAAATGATTATTACTGCTCTGTTTAAATTTAAAATTCTTGCACATTGCTCATTTGCAATATTTTATTTCTATCAATAATTAGAAAATAAGGAAATGGAGGCTGAATTAATTCATTTAAAGGAGATATGTAATCTAAAACAGTTATCCAGTAAATATATTTGCAGACTTTTTATGTCTAGAGAATATTTTAAATCAATTTTTGCTTTAAAATATTAAAGATTCCAAAAAAGGCAGCATGTGTTACCGTGCCCACTTGGGCTCATTACACATACTATCAGGAACTTTGAATTAAGGATACATGGAACACTTGCTTAACCGGTTATTTACCCGTCAAACGAGACATTTAACTATTTTACAAACTTTTATTTAATGCAAGATTATCTCAGATTATTTTAATATAATATGTAGTAAAGTATTATTTCGCTACATATTGCATTTTGACTTTATACCATAAATTAAAGAAATTTATAATATTTAAAATTTTTGATGAAATAACTCACTTATTTAAAAAAGTAAAAAATAAATTAATAAAATTATTTGCAGAATGTTTTTTATTTAAAGAAGTTATGTCTTTGAATGCATTCTTTCCATTTTTTTTTTAATAAGGGAAAATCCTCATATTTTTAAATTCAAATCTATCCGTTTCAATTTAAACATAATCAAGATTTTTTTAATACAATATACTCTCAAGTATCCGATTCACGACTATCTGACAGTTTTCTTTTATCGTAATAAAGTAAGGTGTAACAGAATTTTTGTTAAAATATTTACAGTTTATATCTTTCATTTACTTTTTCTCTTATATTATTCTTGAAACGTGTATAAACATATATGAACTACTGTACAGAGTCTTTTATTTTAACTCAACACATTACCGGTAACTGCTTCTATTATTCTCTAAACCATGTTCGCATTTTACGTGGCCTGAGATAAATGGAGAGCTTAGTACTCATTAAGAACTGAGAAAATACGTATTATAACAACTAGTTTTGATATAAAAACTTTGTCTCCTGTATTGGTGGGCAAAGAGATGAGTCCATAGAACTTCACCCTATCCGACCTTTTTTATTATTATGCCAGACTTTCCGTCACATTAAGTCGGATACTTGCGAGTGTACAGTATATAAATTTAAAAATCGCATTCTTTTTCTTTAAGGTATCTGACTAAGTTAAAAACATGAATTAGTTTCTTTTTTCCCCTCAATTTGAAAAAATAGGTACTTCATGTATCCTGTGATATTTTTATTTTGTCGCTATTAGATACCAAGTTATAATAAACTATTGACATGTAAATGAAGCTTATTTATAAACATTTAAAAACTTTCAAAAATAATAAAGATATCTTAATGAAAACTTTAATTAGTTCCCGTTATGTTATACAAAATGTAATGAACTTTGGATTTGATGCTGAATGCTTTAGAAGTGGATTTATGATTACTTAATGTAAATATTGTTGAGAAAAATTTCATATATTTATCAAAACAAATTGATTTTCTGAATATGATTCACAGATAATAATTAATTAAACATATTTTGTTTACGTTACAAAGAAAAATGAAAACATTTTTTTTTCTAGAACAATCCTAGTTTTTATAAATAAATACTGAAATTTTCATCAAAATGTTCTTTTTCTTCAAAAGATGTATATATATTTAAATAATTTCACCTTTTATTATCATTGTATCCTCATATTTATAAAAGTAATCATATAAACATTAAAATACTTTGTTTTTAAACTCTTACGAACCTAGTTGGCTACCATAATTTAAACTTTATAGGTATTATCTAATACTACTAGAGATAGCATTTTAAATTATTAAAGAGTTACGTTTGGAAATAAATTAATAGCTATTTAATTCAATTTAACCCGTAACTGGAGACAGGGATCAAAACGACTCCTAGTTATTCATCAGCTCTGATTATGACAAAGTATTATGTCCTTGAATGCCATCATATCCTCAATACCTTCAAGTTGTTCTTTCACCACATGTTGGCAAAAGTTTAATGAGCACATGCGTAGAAACGAGGTATTCTTTTTCAAAGTTTTTCTTGCTATTTATGGAGTCATTGATTCCATGTTTCTGAAATTGCTTTCAGTTTGAATAATGCAAAAAGAAATGTGAAATATTCTTAAAATAATATTTTACAATATTGTATTCTTCAATTTTTTTTGTTAAATTCTAACAGTTATAAATGTAATTCTGTAATATCTAAACGAAGTAAATATTCATTGAAAGATTGTTTAAGTGCTTCTTATAATATCTTTCGAACAATTGATATTACAACATTTAACATTTTCAATATTAAATTTTTGGTAAATATTTTTGGTAACTGCATGATTTTCAGAATGTATTGTGTATCAAAAACAAATTTCAATACTTTTTACAAAAGGGAAAAAGGAAAAATAACAATATTGTCATTTTGATCCATGTTTCTGGTCACGTGAGGAAATTCATGTCTCCCGTTACGGTTTAATAATAATCGACTGATCGACTGAACGCATTTGACAAATGTGCTCATCTTTTTACCCCTTCTCTGTGGGAAGTCATTTGATGCATCCGCTATTCCTTTGAAGTGAAGGATTCTTCCAGAAATTCCAGTGATGGACAGGCAACAGTTTTGTCCATCATTCCATTCCTCCGCATTTCATATCAATGGTGAAGGAACTTGCAAACAGTTTCCGATCCTTGGTTTGTCAGGTTTGTAATTGGTTGGCTTGTATTGAACTATTGTACATATTGTGAAAGATTTCTCCAACGTTTTTCCTGAAATGTCAATGATGGACGGGAAACGTTTCTGTCCATCATTCCATTCCTCCACATTTCTTTATACTTGTAAAAAAAATTCATAAATAATTCCTTCTCTTGACTAGTTAGCATTGTAGTTGTTTGGCTTGTTTCTTTAGATTACATTTTCAATTTCTTTCAGATCTAGCTATTTAAGTGTGTTACTTTAATTTCTTGCAGTTTGTTAAAGAAAATACTTATGAATAAATATCCAAACTTTGCCTATTTGTTAATGATTGATTGATTTTTTTTCCTGGTTCAAGAGCCAATATTGGTCGTCTCAAACTCGTGTTAAATTAAAATTCAAAACAAAATTTCGCCGGCGACCTGGCATAGAAATAGCGCGTAATCCCCGTGATCTTAACTTCCCGGGTTCGAATCCCGAACAACCTGGCAAGGTTGTTTTTCTGTGTTCTGAATGTGATGTGTGTGAATGTGTCCCCTTGTAAAAAGTGGTTGTGAAGGCAAGCGTGGCGCAGAAAGTAGTTCAATCATACTCTTGGCCGTAATTGGCGCTATTGGGGAAAACAAGAGATACTTGCTTAATCACTTTAATCGCTTCCAGTTACCTGTCAGTGGGGTTGTAGAATGCTATAAGTCACAACACAACTACAACAACAACAACAAATTACACATTAAAAACAGAAATGAGATGCAAAGTGAAAATAGGAATTAAGTATTACGTATGAAATTAATGCCTAGTAAAAAGGAAAACCCATTAATATGGTATGCTTCACCAATTACATCTTCCAAATTTGTATAATCTCCCCCAAAATATTTTATTCTTTGAAAACGGTACTTTGGACATTCAGATAGGATATACTGAGCAGATATAATAGTACTACATCTTGAACAAATTAGAGTTTTATCCTAAGGAAGTAAATGTTTGTGAGTAAAATAAATATGACCAAAGTGAAGACTTGTTAGTTTGATACTCAACCTACGGGTGATAGAATCAGCCTTAACACTTTCAATGCCACCGACGAGATGTCTCGTCTTTCAGATACTTCCAATTATAGGTTTCCATGGGCTTAAATTGGTTTTTTATGCCAATTCAGATAGGTTCTATAGATAGAACCTATCAAATAGATATGTATTAGAAAGCTCAGCCTATCTAAACTGGCATGAGAGACGAATTTTAGCCCATAGAAACCTTTAATTCGAAGCATCTGAAAGATGAGATATCTCATCGGTAGCGTTGAAAATATTAAAACCGGAAATACATGGCTAGATGGAATGCAATTTATTATCAAGTTGAAAGTCCCCTGAGTGTTGCCATATATGGAGTGAGCATTGCCTTAAAGTCTTGAAAAGTGACAAATGTTTCTTCATTTGAGCTAGTTGCTTTTTATTGTTGTTGTTGTTGTTTTTGCAACAGCATTAAGATAAAACAAAACAAAGAATAATATTGTTATTCATCGAAAATAAAAATAAAAAAGCAGTTGAAAATTTAAATTCAACACAATTATAAGTATTCAGTGTGATGCCATCCAGAAATGCGAAGGATATCAAGACGATACGATAAGTTATCCTGCAATTTTTTTCTGCATGCCTAAAATGAGACATTAAGCAGTATGCGCGTATGACTTTGTATTTTTCTTTGAAACTACACCAAACAGCAAGTGTTTTTTCATCACTACCAGCTGAAGTTGACGACCTTAAGAATGTACTCAGCATGGACACATACAGATATGTATGTACAGATGCAGATATACTCATGTACATGTACAGGTGCATATCTGCAGCTTTTCAGAGCAGAGATATTTTTAAAAATATGCGATGATATCATGATGAACACTTATGAACGAAATGAATGCTTATAACTATGTTGAATTTAAACTTTCAATAGTTATTTGTAATTTCTGATGTAAAACATATTCATACCTTGTTTCAACTTCTTTTAATAACTCTGCATATTTGGGAAATCTATTCATAAACACCCTGCATATTGCAGATGCCGATTAGTTAAAAATTTACGGCTTGTTATTGCTTCTGTTGCTCCAATTTTTTTTATTGTATTGACCAAGAAGAGTTAAGAATTACTACCTATATTCGTTTGAATCTCATAACACATGCAGATTGAAGTCCGTTAATACCATAAAGTTGTTATTCAGAAAAACCATTTATTTTTAATGATCTTGGTATGCATTCATTAATTCAGTATCAAATGTTAAAAAAGGTGATCTGAAAGTGATATGCCATCGATTATGATAACTATATGATAATTTATAATTCTTTTCCCATGATAGCAATTGAACCAATAGCAGCGTAGATATTACAGCTAAAAAAATATGCATAATTTAATCGATATTTTTCCCCGAAGTAAATATGTAACATACTCTAATAATTGAGATAAACCACAAACTTGACGATGTCCTTGAAAACTTACCAGTGGCACAAACAAAAAATTTTAAAAAGTCTTGGGAAATCCATTTTTTTAACATTAGTTTATAGAAATAAATTAACTCTGCGTACAATCATTCCTAAGTTATATATTTTGCATTAATTCGATTTATTACTTTGCCATCCACCTTTGGCGACCAGCTAGTTTACCGGAATTATTGGTTATTTTCAATTTCAGTTAAAATTGTATGCACAGCTATAATTAAAAGAAAATTAAACATCAACTCCTGGTGACAATAAAACCTATTACTTCAATAGTTAAACTGTTCTATTTATTATATACATGAACTAATTCAATATCTCATGATACCACAGTAAATATAAATTTAAATGGGTAATTACGTCTATATGAAATTGCAAGTTGTTTTTTGTGACAGTGTATTTTCACTTTCTGATTTCTAATGTAAATTTATGTGGTTAATTAGCAGAGTCTTTCTTCTTTAGGATCTAAAAATGAAAGAAAATCCTGTCACGTGTTTAAATATTTGATGAAACTATTGCAGCAGTTTGAATGTCATTGAAATCTATTACTGAGCAACATGCAAAAAATATCATTTTGAAACAGTATTAGAATTTAAAAAGAAACTGTACTGCAATGAAAAACAACTACATAATTAAAATAAAAATTTTGAAATGGCGAATAATTCATTTATTCACAATAATATTTTTGTGAGTATCTAACGAAAAATGCTGATATTTTACCTTGCTATTCAGAATTTTCTCTAAATTTTTTTTTTAAAACTTTTTTCTCATATGTTTATTCCTACCTTCCAATGTATATATATATACTAGCCGCCTTTGGCGACCAGCCGCTCCTCAATCTTAATACTCTTTAAAATGGTCAGTTAAAAACTCATGTAACGTCGTTGTCCACTAAATACTTTATGCGACTTGTGATCTTCTATTAAATAATCTATGTAATTTGTTTTTAATAGCTACTTAATCAAAATAATTTAAGGTTCAAAATTTCATAGGCACATAATTCACTGGAGCATTTATGCTTTTAAGCTTGTAATGCACTATATGTTTCTCTAATTATATGTCAGCTGCAGATTATTAAGCTGCAATTGATATACAAACAATTTTTACTGAAACTTTTCATCTTTTTTCAATGTCAGTATTGAAAACGGAGGTCAGCATTTGAGTCTTACCTGTACTACTAAAAATTTTTCATAGTTTATATAGTATCTGAAGAATTGCTTAACAAAAATTTTCAGATTTCCCTCTTTTATTGAATAGTGATATTCAAATATTCATAAATCAGCCAGTGGTAAAGACTGACTTTGTTAATTTAAGTTTATCTCTTTTTATTTAAAACTAATTGTCTTCGGCGCCAATCTTCATACTCTTTAAAATGGTCTGTTAAATACTTTACGCAACGTCATTGTAAATTAAATATTTTATATAACTTGTCTTTTAATAGCGACTTCATCGAAATATTTTTAAGGCTAAAATTTTGTTGATAATGTGTCCGTGTTTCCACGGAAAGGGGGTGCAATAGCTTCTGAGGGTAAAGACCCCTGATCACCCAGAGGGCAGAAGTCCGACTTCTAGCTCAGATGAAGGTGACACACACATTCGCCTGCACAACCCCTTTTTACAGGGGGGCTTATTCATACACCTCACAGATAGAACACAGAAAAACCATGCCCGAACCGGGACTACCAGATCACGGGGCAGACAAGCTACCCCTAAGCCAGGACGCCGGCTAAAATCGTGTTAGTCATATAATTTACTAAAGCCCTTAAGCCCGTAATGTATTATATATTTCTCTAATTATCTGTCAGATCTCGCAAAATTTCAACATTAAATTGTTGAAATGATTATACTGTAAATTGATATAAAAACATTTTTTTTTACCGAAAACAAGCATTTTTTTAATACATAAGTAATAGAGAATCATTACGTGTGTAACTGAATAATTACAATAATTTAAGTAATGTTTCAAGAATTACTCAACAAAAGTTACTTAGATTCTTCATAAAATTCAAGTTTTAGTTTTACTTTCAAAAAGATTTAATAATATTTTATTATATTTTGGTCTATAAACATAATTAAAAAAATTATTAAGTGTAAATTTTATACATCTTTTAGTTATAAGGAATCATATTCTACGAAATATTCTTAACACTTCAACTTTCAAATAAATAAATGAAAGTTTCTATTTTCTGCTATCAAATTTGATCGACTTAGGAAATTTCGGACAGAAATGTTTGGAACATTCAGCATTTTTATTCTTAGGCCAGTGGGTCAGTATATATATATATAACGCTAATGTACAAGCCAAAATCATATTTGCTTTGTTACTAACTACAGATATTGCGAATTAACCATTTTTTTAAAATATAATTAAATTTTCACATCTAGTTAGAATAAACTTTCTGTAATTGTAAATGCTGATTATATTTTGATTCCTACCTAGTATAACAGAAAAAAAAAATCCCATTTGCTTTCTGGGTCCACTATTTGCTTGGAGCAGAATAGCCAAATACGGCTCTAGCGCCGAAAAAACACCAAACAACAACAAAAAAAATACAAAAAAATTCGCATTTCTTGTTATGTTGTACCCATATGATTCTTATGTCAACCAGTCTTTGTCAGTGTTACAGTTTTTTTTTAATCATAAACAATTTTTGATATTTCTTCTTGATCTATTAAAATACCGCCGAATCTGTATTTAACAAAACATGATCATCCCACCTAAAAAATTTCGATAGAAAATAAAATTCGTTAAATAGAAATATAAAAATTATTAAAATGAGACATAAAACACTAAAACTAGCGTATCCCTTTTATTTAGAATTTACATTGTAAAAGTTCTGCATTTCTGCTCTGTACCAATTTATTACCTGGAACCATTTACCATAGATTGTTATGAATTCCCACACTTTAGCAAATTCCCATCATCTGCAGTTATCTATTGTATGTATTGTCTCCTTCATATTGTATCAAATGCTCTTAATATTTCCTCTCGAGGAGTGTTTTTTTAATAGCCACTTCATTATCGTCTTTATTACTTCTTCTCGTGATTTCATTACATTTCGTAACACTTTTTAATATGTCATGCTCTGTAGAACATTAAACAATCGCATTTCCAATGTTTGCGGTCAGCTCTGTACTTTCTTTAACAATTCCCATGTCTTTCAGATGCTACCATTTTTCACGGCTGTCGATATGATTCATTCGATTAAAACTCGATTCATTCGATCAAATAAAATTGTAAAAGATTGTAAAATTAGGAATTGCAGAAAATTTCGTTGAATAGAAAACGTTGAAGAGTTATGATTTGTTATTTTGTAAAAAAAGTTTCATTACTTCGGTAGTTATATTATTTCAGCAAGAGGGCTTTTAGGCAAGAAAATATTTCAATATCAAACTTTAGGGACAAGATGATTTATACACCGTATTAGTTGTGTTCATTTCTGTTAAATTTTTCGTGCATAGTCTTACGTTCGTAATTCCCATAGCAAAGTAATTTTATAAAAGTGTTATAGATATTTAAAAATGCTATTTTAATAGCTTTATTTCTATTTTGTTAATGGAATAGTTTCTAGTAGTGCCAAAATCCAGAAGAATATGCAAAAAAGGCTACATTTATATACCAGATAGATATTATAGTCCCAACATCTGTCCAAATTTTAAAGAAGGAAAGTAGATGAGAGATGACTACGCAATGGCATGATAGATGGATCATGTCTGGCAAAGGATGCATAACAGGAAACTCAAAGAAATCAGAGGAAGACTCATAATGGTTAAAAATTTTGATACAATATTACAATATACTTTAAATTTAAAAGTATTAAAAAATGATAGAAAAGATTTCTAGTCTTTTGCCAGCAGTTTGAAGATTCTTTGTTGGCCGTGGTTTTCTTGTGCAAAACTTAACGAGCGTAATAGCTCGTTGCAATCATCCCTATTTATAAGACTTATTTCTGTAGTAATAAGGTGACTGGCTGTAAATTTTTAAAAATAAGTCAAGATCCCTGACGCCACAGAAGTGTTAAAAATGTGCTTTGTCCGGTTTATCTATCTTCTATTTGCACGTTATCTTCCGTGGCATTGTAAGTTTGTTTTTCTGTACCTCATATCGATTGTTAAAGTAATATATTAGGTTGGTGCGTATGAAATGTCGGATTCTCTTTACATGCGGACGTCCCTGTTTTCGTTATACTTTTGTCTTTGGCATAACCTCATTCATAGTCGTATTGTCCACTGCCAGAGACTCATTTCAGCAAAATAGGTTTTCTCGAAGGTCTTCCCTTTTGTTATTTCTTTTGAGTTTATTGCCGATATGAATTCTGCCGACATTCGCGTCATTTTCTTATACGAGTACAAACTTGGTAATAGTGCTGCAAAAGCTGCACGCAACATAAACCAAGCGTTTGGGGAGAATACGGTTAACGATCGGAAAGTGCAGCGTTGGTTCGAAAAATTTCGGACTGGCGATTTTTCACTGCAAAATGAGCCGCGCGGAAGACCCAAAACGTCTGTGAAGAATGATGACCTGAAGGCTCTAGTGGAAGCGGATCCAGCCGTATCCACGAGGGAACTTGCTATCAGGATGAAAGTTGACCATACAACGATATTGAGACACCTTTCTGAGATTGGCAAGGTTAAGAAGATGGACAAGTGGGTACCGCACGCACTGACAGAGCGAAATAAGCTGGAACGAACTGGAATATGAAGTTTTGCAGCATCCACCCTATTCACCGGATCTCTCGCCGACCGATTTTCATTTTTTCAAGCACTTAGAGCTGTTTTTAAGGGGCAAACACTATGAAAATGAAGACAGTCTAAAAAACTCGATATCAGAGTTTATTAATTCTAAAGACCAAAATTTTTTTAAGACAGGCATCTACGCTTTAAAATCTCGTTGGGAGAAGTGTATTGAAGCGAATGGAGCATACTTTGATTGAATAAACAGCTTTTGAAGAAAGATATGCAGTTTTATACAATCACTTAAGAATTCGACATTTCATACGCACCAACCTAATACATAATATTTCTTCTTTGGCGGTCAGCGAAGGAAATAAAATCACCTGGTTAAATACCTAAAGAAACAATGAAAACGATTTGAATTCTGTTGTAATAGTTTAATGTAATGTTGAAAATAGTACAAAGAAAATAGTACCTGAAGAATATTACACGGAAATATTTATACAAATCAAAAAAGAGTTTTTGCAAAATTTTAAAATACAGTAAAACTTATTTTTGTTCTGTAATATTTTCAAAAACTATTATGGAGAAATACTAAAATCTTATTTAATATTTTAATTAATTGGAGTTATAAAAATTGCTCTCTAATGAATTTTCTTGCCCTTCTTCTTCCCCAAATATATATATATGTACCAAATTCCTACACCTATGTTCAACGACCTATCCTGTAGAATGCTAATATAAACCCCGAACAGAATAACGATGCTTTAATTATTATTATTATTGGTAGAGATAGAAATTGTTTGTGTAAATAATGAAAAACACACGAATAAAATTAAAAGCACCCAAAACGTATAGAAATTATCATTATCATTTTCCCCATAGGATAAAAATTATTTTGAAAAACCGGGAAAACTGTCAGAAATAATTGAGGTCTCTATCTTGTTTCTCGCAAAAAGTTTAAAATTGGAAAGTAGACCTTACTCATAATCATTCTAACCTAACATATCCAAAAAATGTACAACATAGCACGTTACTTTAAAAATAATCAGTGTGGGGAATGAATAATAACACTTAAGAAAAGTTTGATTTCACTTTTTCTGGCCATGGTTACAATTAAAGAAAACAAATGGTAAAAAATTTATCTTAAAAATGTGAGGAAATGTGTCTTAAATCGCTCGGCTTCCTTAATGCTTTGCGGAAACGTACTAAATTCACTGTCCTTTTAGGGTAACAAAAAGGATTTGTTTCCGTACAAACTCTTGTTCTCTGATTCTAATAATTTTTTAAAATGTTTTTAAGTATGTTTCACGTTGCTTTTCAATTGTATTAGCTGTATGATTTATATTCGCGCGAGTTGCGACAGTGTAAAAGTCATTTTTTATCATCACATTTTCACTTCTAAATTATTAAGAGTAAATTTTAAAAACAAAAGAAATATTGATCAAAGCTAAAACGTTATCATGCCATGATATTTCGGAGTAGAGTTTGAATCTCCTAAAACTTTTATGCCGGTGTTTTTAACTCTCTCTAGCCAAAATTGGCACCAGAAAAGCTTTAATTTTAAAATTGTTCTTTTCATTTAGTTGAATTATTTAATTCTGTCATTTTAATTAAAATTATTTTTATCGATATACATATTACGTTGTCTCCTAGAAAAAGGCTATTGCTCTATATATGCAAGTGATGACATGTGTTAAGCATTAATAGCTTGTTTCTTCGATAATGCTAAATGGTATCAGCTGCTCTTTAGGGCTAATTGTTCATTTTATGAGCTGTACTCATCTAAATATAAAAATAATGAATCACTTGAAAAAATATCGCATTTTTTTCTCGCAGAATGATATTTGAATAAGAAATATCCAGCTGGATATTGGAGAAAGATTAGTTTGTCACTTTTCTCCTGATCCCAATAATCAAGGAAGAACATTAAAATAGCAGCAGCTGTCCAGTTCTTCTGACAAGCAAAAAAGATATATTTATCAATTGAAAAAGAATTAAACAAAGAACCATCTGATGGTTTTTTATGTTCTCTCTTTATTTGCAGTACACCTGATTATCCATAGAATTTTGGCATATAGGTTGGTCGGAAATCTATATAAATAGAAGATAAAATTCCAAGTTCCCAAAATGTATTATACCGATATAATTTTTTTGAATAACTTTTGGGTTGTATAGATTATATTCTAATAGAATTTCTTTCTTGTAGGATGACGCAGTATGCTATCTCTGTTAAACTACTATACCTATAAAAAATTTTTTGAATAGCTTATGGGTTGGCACTTAGGCTATACTTGTATATAATATATAGCTTAACTTATGGGTGTCAGATGCTGTACCAATATAATTTTTTTGCTTACCTTATGTGTTGAAACAGACATTATATGAGTAATTTTTTCTTTTCGATTAGCTTATATGTCGACACAAATGCTACACTAGTCTTATAGGATAGTATAAATAATATACCAATATAATTTTTTATTTCGCTTATAGACAAATGGTCTGGTGTTTCCATAGTCACCTTGTACATTTTATCCCCTTGTTCCTTAGTACTGTCCTTCCTGTGATGATTGTGATTTTAATCCCGCCGATACATAAAGACATCATGCCCATTACATGTCCAAATAATAAGTTAATGATACAAAGGCAGCTTTCATCATCATCGATCACACAAATCGGCCCTCCAATTCCTAGCTTGAAAAAAAAAAAAAAAAAAGGGAAACTGATCCACAGTTTCATGGTTCACATTAATATTTTATTTGCAGGAAATTCTTCGACTGCTGTAAATAATTCATTTTTAAAAGTAATATTTATTTTTGAAAGTAAAAGATCTTAATTTTTTAATCATATTGGTTATGAGCACAACCTTAGAATTCGTAATCTTATTTTCTCCAATTCATTTTCCGTAGCCATACTTTAACCCGCTTAGCTAATGTTAAGCTCAGCCCTTGCATTATGGCTCTGTTCGTTATTCATATGGGGTAAAACAAATAACCCCAGAGCGATAGGAAAAGACATATTGAGATTTTGTGTAGCAGTGAATTCAAAATATAAAGAGTATTTTTCTAATTATATACTAAAACTTTACTTTTTAAAAGTTGTTCTGAGATTTCATTCTCAGTAATTCTATTATGCACATAAAGTTCGGAAGCTTTTTCATATTCCCCAAATGTAAATGAATTATCTTCAAATGTAAATGAATTATCTTCAAATGTAAATGAATTATGCTATCTCATATTGATTAAGTAATGAATATCCTATGAGTGATTACATAATAGATTTTGTATCCTTCAAATATTTATAGTACACGCGCGTGCTTCATGACTCTATGCATCCGAGAATTCGCCGTAAGGAAAATGAAGTCGTGAATGATTTCACAAAATAAGGCGCCTGTTCTCAAGCTTCTTTTTGTGTCTAATTTCTATCATCACAGGTACTTCTACAACTAGTATATTTTTTCGACATCGGCACATTTTACTGTAATATGGTGTGTGGAATTAGCTTAAAATGCAATGATTCTCATGTTCCGAAGAAGTGCAGTTTTCGGAGGTACTGAAGGTTTGGCAAAAGAATTCTTGTAACTCACATTTACATCATCGAATGACCTTAAATGTATTGGGGGGCTATGTCTAAGGATTTAGCAAACAAATAGATTTTAGCTATACTTATTCTTCAGAAGCCATATAAATTCGGAATTTTTTGGACAATAATAGAATAATGATCAACATAGTCAGGTGCCACTGGTACCTAAAAATGACTTGGATAACTTGGAATGAAAGTGACACACTGGGACGGTTTCCTGGATAACACTTGTTCAAAACATTTAAGATTATTTTATCATGAAACTGGGTAATATTTATATTCGAATTAAGGAGTTATTAATGAATGAAATACGTTTTCAGCATATCAAATGTGTTACAAACGAATGAAGGTTTGGAACAATAGGCCTCCTAGTGATTGAAATGGGATCTGCATCTCATCATTTATGTTTTCAAAACTATCTTCCAACAGATAAGACACAATCATTGTCAAAAATAAATAATTTAACAGAGATATTTGAATGATATTAGGCCGCTTTGTTTCCTCTTGTATTCCTTAATTAAAGTTCCACATGGAGGCGAGGCTCTAAGAAGTTTTTCACTTTAAGACAGTAATGATTATCCTCATTATATATTTGTCAGTTCTGATTACTGTTAGTACGTTTATATGTTCCAGCATATGATTAATACTAAGCATTTCTGATTATTAAGTATTAAGAATGTCCAAATAATTCGTTGTCTATAAATTTGGGCACAATATATGAATCTAGACATAACTTTTATACAATGTATCATGTCTTCATCTTCTTTTGTTTCTTTTCATGTGGTGCAAAATCCCGTGTCCTTAGTTTCTGTTTTGCTTCTACTCACATTTAATGTATGCAATGCCCTTTTATTGATTCTTTCCTATTGGTTTGTTTTATTTTCAGTTTAAGGGGATGGCTGATGATTATAATGATTTTCCTTAATTTAAAGCAGCGACTCCATTGATTTAAAGAGTTCAGTTTAAACAGATTATGGTTCAATCTGTGCAACTTTTGACAAAAAGAGGAAACTTGTCTATTTTTTAATGATTTAATGACTAATTACAGTTGTTTTAATTACTACAGTAATGTAATGAATAATAAAAAGTTGTAATTAAACAGGTTATCTCTTGGATGACACATTAACTCATTTTGCTAATTTTAAAGCAGTGTAAAGAAATTTACTCTGTGGCTAAAATATTTAATTGATGGCATTTATAATGTAAGCATAACAGGAACCACATAGCACTTTTTGTAAAATAAGAGAATAAAAAGGTTCTATAAACCCCATTTAGGCTGTTGAAATACAAACTCTTAGTGCACAGTCAATATATTTAACAAAATTGACTATATAGTTCTGTCCAGATAATGTGTAAATTTGATAACTCTTCTCTATAAAAACTGTAAAAAATAAAAATTTTGCTCTCATCAAATAAGTCGATTTCGACATTTTGAAGATTCTCCACGTTTTAGATCCTTTGGTAAAACTATATATTTAAAGTATACCAGTCTGTTAGTCTAAAAAGAAAATAATCCAAATCTCGAAAAGCTAGACAAATGAAATTGAAAATGTACTAAAACTGTAAGTACTTGTTAAATATTGGATAAAACGTATCAGCAAGAAATCTAACTACTCCTCCGCATGCATATGAACACAACAACTCAAAATCATCAAAATCTAGAATACAAAAATTTTGAATCTAGATTCATCATCAAATTTTGGACCAAATTGTCAACCAGTTTACTGTATTGCAGTCGCTCTGGTCCAGTATACAGGAATACTGCAACTTGAAAATTCAACAATCTAGAAAAATAAAATTTTGTGATTTAATTATAAAGGAATGTGCTTAATACAAGATGTAATAATGCAAGTTGAATCAGTTATCTAAATGGTTGATATTTGTTCTGATATACATTTATGTGTGTGTGTGCGTGAGTTTTTGTCTTCACTTTATATGTAAATTTTAAACTGCATGAGCTATTATATTTCTCACTGAATCAAAACATTATGCCGGCACATTCTTTTCTAAACCTCTTTGAGTTCGAAATGCATTCACCCGCACGCCATTTCTTGCTATCTGTCTTCCTATAGGGTTCGTTGCATTACTATTGTCGTGACTTGAACGAAGAAATCTTGATAGAAGCTAAAAACTGGATATTTCGCCAAAGCATGGAGATTAAAAATCATTAGGAACTCTTCTTCTGATTCTTCAAGTCATATTTTTCACACACACATATACATATACATCAGAGAAAGAAAACAAAATGTTTTATCGTCCAATTTTATTTATTCTTTTTCATGTTAAGAAATCTTTACTTACTTTTTCATTCATCAATCAAATTTTGCGGAATATTTACACAAAAACAAACTTCTTTAAAATTAATCATTATTTGTATTACAAAATCAAAATTTTGACGCCCTCAGATCCAATTTCTCACAAATTACGCTTACTTTGATTTTTATTTACAGGGAGTGCAGGCTCTATTAAAAATCTCATCGTTAAAAAACAGATTTTTCAAATTCCTTTTGGACATAGTATGTTACTTAAAAACATTTA
>JAPMOQ010055483.1:702186-719485 GCA_026543055.1 Argiope trifasciata | reverse complement strand
GAATCCAATGCCAAATCTATTTACGAAATTTCATGCAGGTATCTGTTTGCATTTTTTAATTACCACATTCTAATGAACTTGCACAGATAAATAGAAAGATTTCCCGTAGTAGAATTTCTTCAATATTTGACAGAAGTCTACAAATTTAATTTTAAAAAAATAAGCTCCGTACCAAATAGCATGCCTATAGCATATTGTGATTTTGTGTTATCTAATTCATAGGCAGAGAGACTGTCATAACTAAAAAGAAAAAGAAGAAAGAAATTGTTTTTCGAATTCAAGGTGATCTGAAATGTGAAGACTATCTTGAAATCAAAATTTTTTTCCTTTACACTTACTTTGACTTTGTTTATTTTGGAATCAAGAAAGTATAAGAGTAAGTAATATGAAAAAAAATTAATTCAATAACTACTTTGGAGAAGAAAGAAATTTTTAATTTTAATTACTTTTTATTAAATAATTATTAAAAAAAAATTAAGTATCAACAAATTATTGATTTTTGCAATAATTGAACGAGCATCTTTATCTTCACGTGAAAAATTTTGAAATCCTTTCATCTTGCCGATTGAGCACGGCCTGTTGGTTTCAATTTTCTTTACAAACTGCTAAAACTCTACTTAATGTATAAAAAAATTAAATTAAATTAAATTAATGAATTAATATTAAAAAAAAACTGTATAAACATCAAGTGACATCCATTACAAGTTTTAAAAAAATGCATTTGAACTTGAGTGAGGCGAATAAAATTTTTTTTATTAACGATTGAAAATTTTAACACGATTATAAATAAATTTATATAAAGAGTGAATAAATGAATAGTAGGAATCGGAAAAAAAAGGTTCTATCTTTGTATGAAGCGGAATGTATTGAATAGCCTCAAATAATTAGACAAATACAAACATTTCATAAAGCAGATTTTCGCTGACTTTTTGTTTATTTCAAATTTGGAATATTTTTATGAACCTCGTGTTGATAAATCGAAATCCGTAGAACTACGGGAATTATTTCCATTTTTTGAACTAAAACTCTACAAATAATTAATACATTATTTATGGTTTTCGTCTCTGGTGTAATTAAATTAAAAAACCTGAGACAGGGTACATTAATAAGAAGTTGTCAAGTAAGTACTTTATTTTCACCTTAAATACGGCTCTTTAATGACGGAATTCGATGCCTAATGGGGTCGATAACATGAATTATGAGTCACCAATTACATGGACAGCGTCTGCTTTCGTCAATTATTAGAGCCATAAAACCCATATAATGATAGTCATACTCTGCGAGGCAAATTAATAAGAAAAAATCTTTTCCAAATCGATATGCAAAATCAAATATAAAATTAAACCTGAATGTAAAAAATCTTAAGTCCGAAAGTGTATATTTTGTACTAGGATTGGATAAAATATGTAAAAGTCATTTCAAAAATTTAATAAAATTAAAGTATTAATGGGGTATTTATTATTAGAAGAAACCATGAAATATGGCATCCATTTTGGTTTTGAGTTTATGAAATCAAACTCCGCTGAAAAAAATACATTTAGTTCTTACACTTTATTTTTCATTAACCAGTAAACTGTTTCGACTTTTTCGGAAAATGAGGAATCTAAATTATATCGCAAAATGAGTATACTCGTCAAACGCAGTGTATGTATAACTGAAATTATGTTGTGTTGAAATGATTTTTGTTTTTTAATTTCAAAAACACATTCATATATTTACTTAAGCTAACTAATGTTTTTTGCATATGAAAGAAAAGAAACAGAAAAAAATTCATTTATTATTTTAATTTGTTGTTAGAGCATAGTAATGAGAAAGGCATGATATAACGCATTATAATCTTTAATTTGTTTCTTTGATTTCGACTTAGCCCTCAAAATATTTTTGACATCTTGAAATTTACGAATATGTTTGAGTTTTCACTAAAATTCAAACTGCAAACTATCACTATTTATTACTCGTGAGAATGAACTCGTTATTAAGTTCAATGTTGTATTTTTTCTATGACGAGTATACTCGTCACTGAGAGTTAACGGATTATTCCAGTCGAGTTATACGGCAGTTTTATACGTTTTATGAATTCGCTATCTAAAACAGGCCTCTAAGTTTGATTCTAATATATTACGAATAATGGTTGAAGGTTGTAACATCATTTTTTTCGCATTTAAATAAGAATTTATTAACCTGAAAGGAAGAAAGTATTAAGATGTTTTAGGCATTAAAAGAGAGCATTAATATGAACAGCAAAATTTTTGATAGTTCCATAAAAGGTCAGGAGAAAATATTAAAAAAATCGATTAAAATTTTCAGGGAACTAAACTTTAAAAATACTAAATTTAAAATTTTATATAATGTGTGAACCCCGAATTTTAAAAAAATTTCAATGAGTAAAATGTGCCTCATCCTCTAATAAGAAAAAAATTTTATCATTGAAATTCTCAAAACAAAGTTGATGAAGAGTCAATCCCCAAGTACAATGCAAATGTTTAGAGTTTTAGTGCAGATGCCGCTATCCAGGAATGCTTCATAAGAAAATAAAATATGCTTCATATCTTTAGTTTTAAATACAAATTTTAAAATCTATGCTTTCTGAAAATAATTTTATATCCTGAATTACAGAATATAACTTAAGAATTGCACAGTCAATGAACTTGTAAAAAAGAAATGTTTGCATATGCAAATATATGCCCCCGATTGGTGCATCCCATAATCGCAACAGAGGTGTCATTATATTATGTTATTCCTGCTCTGTCATTCTTTAGTAGCATAGTCTACGTAAGAATAACTCGCATATAAATATTTCACACTTCTGCTACCTTTTAAAAATGCAGTTAACCTGTACAAACAGAATGTCACAATTCAGCAAATAAGAACTTTTTGAAATCCGAATGATTTACCGTTTATGCAGTCTCAATGCTAGCGAAACTGCACTGGAATTTCTGTCTTATATATTCCAATTCCAGACATCCTTCTGGATGATTTATTTCCCAATTAGTGCCACGAATGCGTAAAAGAGGAAGAGTACATCCTGCAGGTAGACCAGATAGACCCATATTCCACTCAACTAATGAAGAAATCGATATTTTGGTTCACTTTGGCAGTCATCCATATAGATATGATCATACTGCTACTTCAGAAATGAACCTATCACCCGCATCAGTGTAGAGAATACTGAAACGGATTAGAGGACATTTTAGCATTCATGATGGTGTGCAGGGATAGGAGCTAACAGATTGTCTACGTCTAGATTTTTGTAATTGGGCTCTTAATTAGAAAGACACTAATCACTCTCATGAAAAGCATAACTTCGACAGATGCATGCTGTTTTCAACAAGGTGAATGTATTAATCCTCAAAATGAGTACTTTTGGTCAGACGCAAATCCATTCGGTGTATGTGCTATTCATCATCAGAGACAGTTTTCTATGAATGCCTGGTATGGTTTTTTCAAAAACCGCTTGCTTGGATTCATACTGTATAATGGTACTTCGACGGGGAACAGACATGTTAATGAGATTCTGAATGTTGTTATTCTTAATTTTTAGCAGGAACTTCCTCTAACAGAACTGCCACATTTTATACACATCTTAATGTTTGGTTCCAACATAATGGATCTCCAGCTCATCACGATAGAGTTGCGAAACACTGGTTAAGTAACGAGTTTGTAGATAAATGGATTGATTTGCATAGTTCAGTTGAATTTCCCCCTAGATCACCTGACTTAACGCCTATGGACTTTTTTCTAGGGTAGTTTACGTTCAGCGGTTTATTTGTTCCCTCACTTAAATAAAGTAGAATTGCAACAACGCATTTTAGAAGATTGTCAGGACATCACTAAACAAGAGGTTGATAGAGTGTGCAGAAGTGTCATCAGAAGAATGCAGCTCTGCATTGACATAGATGGAAAACATTTTGAACAAGTTATGTCATCATTCCTTTGAGTTATTATTTCTACATATTTTTAATACCTTTGAACCAATAAATAATAGTATTATTATTTATTAATTCAACTCTCCCTTTCTTTGTTAATTTGTGTACAAACATCCGACAGGATTTTTCCTCTTTGCAAACTCATATTCAGGTATCAAAAAATGGTTTAAGTCAGTATTTATGTATTTCATATATTTGAGACTTTTTGTGATAAAATGCTGAAATTTTGTACATGACCTAATTAGGGGAAAGAGCACATTTTTCTCATTTGGGATTTTTCTTAGTACAGGGTCCACATAAAAATTTAAATTTTTCCGAAACGAAACTAAATATTGGAATCGAAACTAAATATTGGAATCGAAACTAAAAATTATTTTTGATTCGAACTAATTTTTTTAAAAAGGGATCATTGTATTAAGTGACCGCAGATGCAGCTATTACTGAATACAGATTAATTTTTAAAAAAAAATTGTAATAAAAGCTTAGTTAAAAGGAAAACAAATAGAAAAATAATCCGGCCTGAAGACTTTTTCACAAGTCATCCTGAGGCAAAGATTCAAAATAAGGGATTTTTTCTTTGAGGAATTAGACATTGGCAACAGCATTGATCCCTCGTGACCTGAAAATCCCGCGAAAAATTAAAACCAAAGAGATACACCAATTTAATAGCAAAGACACAAAACAAAACAACATTAAAAGCATCACCAAATAAAGCAAAAATACATACAAAAATATATAAAATAAAACTACAAAAGAATATTCAACCAATAATCACAAATATCCAACCCAATAATTAAAATATATATATAAAAAAAACGGAAAGAATATACCAACAACAAGCGAAGAAATCTTAACTGCAGTATCCTATCCGCTATTCGATTTGAATACTGTAACGTCATTCAGAGAAATAAATAATTTGAGGCTCTAAGAGCTTAATGAGTTAGTAACGGTAAGTCTATTTTATTTTTAAGTTAAAGAATTAATATTTTATTGTTTCTTTTTATTATTATTATTAAGTTATCAATATTGCAGTAGTTTTTGGGAAATTTCCCAAAACTTTTTGTCTAAATATCATTATATTAGCACTGTAAACAATTTTTTCCCTATCAAATTATGATATAAAAAACGTGGGGATATTAATTTCTGCCCTTTTTCCCCACTTCTGCTTGTCTTCAAAAAATGACTTTTCTACGAACGAGATTTTTGGGTAGGGAAAAAAGTTCTAAAAGCGTCTCTTAACTATTTTAAAAGACACTATGATGAACGATTTTCTGTAAAGAAATAAATCCGAAAAAAAAAGGAAACTTTTATTTTGCGCTGATTGATCTCGAAAATAACGAGCAAACTTCAAATTTAATTTTCATCTTTTTTTTTTTAAATAGATTATTGTAATTTGATTTTAAATTGTAGAATTGAGTTTTTAAAACTTGTATTTTTTTTCTAGCCACATCTGTTCAATAGAATACTCAAAGAATACCAGAAATGCATTTACCGACGACTCTTTTTCTTCAACCAATTGATGCCTTTCAAAAAATAAGGCAGTGATTTATCTGAGATTTAAATTAATTATCTCCTGTGATACACGTAATAGGTAGGAATTTCAATAATTCCGGCATAATTCTTTTAAATGAAAATTGGTTTTTAAAATGTTTCAATTTCAAAGCAGCTATAACAGCGACAGACCCTTTTATAGGGCAGCTTAATTCTTACAGTTTATTTCATTTGAATTTTACTCTCACATCAAATCAATAGTTTTTTTATTTATTTATTTAAACGTTCTGTAAAGCAATTTTAAGATTTCCTCTCACCTCTCTTATGCATGTGCAAATATATACTTATTTTTCATAGCTAACTCAGCAAAATAAAAATAATAAAATTACTAATATTTATTATTTTAATATTTTGATAATTTTATGACTGATTGGGTATAAAAAGTCTTCCAAAACGTTTCCGCATATTTTCTGATAAAGGTGTTATCCCCCACCCCCTATTTTCCCTTAAAAATTGCAGACCTTGGGTAAACATACAGTACACCTTACATGGCATTAGCGTATAATAATAGTGAAAAAATACTTCAGCATGAATTTTTTTTACGGAATTTATACTAATCCTTGGAGAGTTTTTTTTTGGGGGGGGGGGCGATTAATGCAGTTAATAATATCCGAAGATTGGATTTAGATTTTAGACGCGTTCTTCATAACCAACTGAAATTTCACACAAAAGTACACTTATGCTCACAAAATCCCCACACCAAATATGATACATTTAAATCGTTGTAATTTTTATCCCTTTTACATATTCCTAAAAGTGCATATCGATAGACGGTCGATCCCTTGTTGCATTTGGTTTAAACTTTGATGAGTGCTAACCATATAGATGTTAAATCTGCGAATCGAATTCTGTCTAACCAGCCCTCTTTGTTTTGTAGTTATAAGGTTAACTTATTTTCGAACACCCAGACTGACAGACTTCCTCTTATTGATATTTGTTTAAAATTCGATTGAAATTTACAAATTTGACGTAAAGGTTGTGTGCCAGATTACAATTGCCAAGCGAAAGGAATATTTGAGTTATCTTTATCACAGACAGGCAGACGTACGTTTTCAAGAAATGTGTTTTTCGAATTCTGAAAGCTCTAAAACGTTGGAAATTTGTCAAAATCACGAGTTTGAATTGTTTGATGATTACGATACTCTCTCTATACTTCGTATAAGCGAAAATAAACGGGAACATATGGGGGGGGGGAGATTCTAGGTGTTGCCAAATAATGCTGTTTCTAAATTGATAAATTTATTCCGTTCGGCTAATTACTTTGTGACGAAAATCGAATCGGAAACGAGACAAAAAGCGTCCATATTCTAACTCAACATTATAAGTCTTATCCTGAAAAAAAAATTGTGGCTAAATGTAAAATGTAAAAAAATTTACGGAATTTAATAAAAGTTTTCTTTGTCAATTTTTGTGGAAACTCTATGCTGGCTGTTAAGAACAATTGACTTGGACGGGCGCATAACAACAAGAAAATTTATTTTAAATGTAAAAAAAGAAAAGAAAAGAAAAACCAGATTTGCCTTTACAAAACGAATAGTATAAAAGCTTATATATTTTAGAAAAACTTCCAGTTAACAATGAGATTAGATTTAACTTTTTTGGATTCTTTGCTCGCATAACAATGAGGAAGAGGGGGCAAGAGTCTGTTCTTATAAACTTAATCGGGACAATGAAGTGTAGCGAAAAGTTCTTTTTTAGGGGATATATAGTTGCATCAGACAAGGTGATTTGGTATTTATTGATGATATTGTGAATCATTGTTTTTTATTTGAATATCAGCGGCCTTTTAGCGATTAATTAGTTTGGAGGAAATATTAAGTGTCAATCAATATATATTTGGTAATTCAAGATTAAATGGTCTGCCTTGTAAATCTTCAATATGCATTCAAGCATTCTTCTCTATTTAGAGATTTTAAAAGTGTGTTTAAAATTATCAGCACAGAATTTGGATATCTAAAACAATTTTGTTTTGTTTTTACAAGGTAATTCTAAGCACTAAATTAACACTTTTTGTCTCTAATGTCTCTATTAATGCTCTTAAACTCTAGAAATACTATTTTAGTCATTGACATTTAGTTCAAATGAACACATTTTGAGAGAGTTTGTGGTTATAGTTAGGAAGCGTGACACAGAAAAAAAACATGTGCTTGATAAATGAGGAAAAAACATTGATACTGAAATAATTTTTTTTAATATAGTTTACTTTTGCCCAGATGTTTGAATGCTAAAGGATATCCAACAGAGCATTATAATGCTAAAGTTATAAAATATTTACAGATTTCTAACGTTTTTATTGAAGTGCCCAATGAATTTCTGATATAACTTTTTGATTATTGAATGTTTTTCTTGAAAAAAAAAATGCCGGTATAAAATATCAATCTTTATTGTCGGATAAAATGCAATTATTTTTAGCTTGGAAATTTTCCGAAGAAAAGCTATTTTTGGGAGGTATAATTTTATTTTAATTTAGTTCATAAAAATAATTTCTGGTTGGAAAATATCGAAGCAATTCTATTATCTATTATTTATTAATTATTTTACCTTTTATTTTGTTTATTTATTTTGAATTTGAAATTTGAATAAATGAATTTTTTCTACAGTAGTTTTTTTTTTTTAATTTTTAATTTTTTCTTTGAATGAAAAAAATCTGCTGTCCTTATCTACACTCAAATTAACTTTATTTTTTATCATAAACATATATGTAAATAGAGAGATAATAAAAACAGAGTAATTAATCTCCTGAAAATAAATTAAATCCAAATAAAAGAAATCTTACTACCAACTTATGTATATTTTTTTTCTATTTTTCCAACTATATATATCTGAAAATTTTAAATTAAATATTTTGAAATTTAGATTGCTATTACTATTATTGTTGTTTACCACGAGTGTTTACCATAATTATTGTTTACCACGAATGACGGCGGAACGTCTTTGAAGATTTATATGGTCCTTACGAAGAAGCAGAAGGAAACAGAAGGTATTGAGAGATAAACACAACCTTTCATAATATGCTGAAAGCTGAATTAGAATAAGAAATTATCGAAGTAGAAAATTAATTAATTGATGTCTTTTTTCCTGTCTGAAAGCCCAAGAAGATAAATGATCCTCATGAATTTGCTTGGGAGAAATAAAAAATAAAAGAACTTGCTGAAGAAGCTGATAACTGTGCGCTTTATCGTTGCTTTCACTCGTCTGAGCACATGACCTGTGATTAAAGTGACCAGATATTCTGAACTTTGGCCCATGTTGCATGGGTGTCACATCTAGACGATCCAGTTTCATTCTACATATCTGGTCACTCTACTATTAAGAATAATAATCTCAATGCACATGCAAGACATAGGACTAATAAAAATAGTAACTAATAAAAATTGCAAGTAATCTGTAAGTTTTGTTCTTTACTAAAGTAGAAAATTTTATCCAAAATAGGGACAAACTAGTTGCACAATATTCAAATTGAATGAATATTTGTTGAGGTACTAATCTCAAAAAATCATTGCAGTTTCTATATTTTGTGAAATAATTTCATAGACAAATTTTTGAAAATACTTCTGAAACATGCCTTCAGAAAGAGAGATTTCCATGCCCACAATTGAAAAGGGGTGAAAACGATGAAGAAATCTTCGTTACATGCGAACTGTTAGAAGAAGTAATATTGAAAAACTTCGTTCATGGCTTAACTTATGATGATTAATGTTAACTAAATTGTTGATTTATCGGAACAAATGAAATACAAGTCTAATGTGGAAATTAATAAAGTAACTCGCCTTAAAACTTTTACTTTTTCTGGTGCTTTACATGATTTTAAGACTGTAAAGGTATACCTAATGCAACAGGATTAAATGACATCGTATTTTCATTTCTCTCTAAAGTCAGAAAGCAAACGACGTCGCATTTTCATTCCTTTATAAAGTCAGAGTGCTAATGACATTGTATTTTCATTCATCTATGAAGTCAGGATTTAAATTACTGCGTATTTCATGTTAGAAATCAAGGAAGCTGTCAAACATTATTCAGTAAATACTTTGATGTTCCACATTAAGTAGTACTTAAGTATTTGTTGTATATTTTTTAAAAAAGGAACAATTTTTAATTATGTGTAATTTTTAGATAAGGCTTAAGGTAAATGCAGATTTTTTTTTTTTTTTGAAAAACTATATTACGAAAAACTATTATAATCTCGATATAACGAAACGAAATGCTGAGAAGAATTATTAATAATCAATCCTGAATATAAAATATTTTGGAAATTTTCATAATAATGCATGAATTGTAGAAAAGGAAATTTTTATTGTGAATGGTTTTTTTTTCTTTACAATATACTAAAAATAATACTTCAGAAATCATAAATATTTAGCATTCATTTTCCAATTTAAACGATAAAATGCATTAAGTGTTACAAAAAACGGAATTTAAAAAAATCATTAATATCACTTAGAAAATGAAACAGCTTGCCCTATCGTTTTATTGACAGTTTCTCAGCTGGCCCGGATTTATGAAGGTCCCATTCACATAACTGATGGGTTATAGCTTGACTTCTTAACCTCTTCATGATCGATGAGATTAGCTCCCTCTAATTATTTTCCTTCCACAAAACACTACTTGGAATTCTCAGCAGACTGACGGATAGACAGACATGCGCTCTTGATTCGCCTTGTTGTACCGGAAGATGCAAGATGAAAAGACGCCGACAACCACGCCAGAATTCGACCACGGAGATGCAAATAGATAAATGTTGTGGTTTTCTGATTTTATGCTGTTCTTGAACTGATATAACTTGAACCTTACATTGTGAATCAGCCACCTCCCTCCCCTTCCCTCCCTTGAAGGGTTTGAAATTTGCATATTCAGAAAACAATACGTGTGACCTTTCTTAGAACTCTTGCGATATCCTTTATTATTATTATTATTAGTTATTCCTCAAGTTTTAAAAGAATGAGATAGATAAAAAGTCCAGCACCCCTTGAAGTAATAAATAATACTTATGCACGCATGTAATCACTAATTAACGATAAATCAATTAACAAAATAGATTTTATGTTGCTTTTGGAGGTTAATGGCGCCTTTAATAGCAATTATGGTATTAAAACCGGATTCTGTTTATTCAACAGTTTATTACATTTCGTTCTGATTTAAAGAAAAACACTTTTTATAGCTTTTGTGTGACTCACCCTTTTCGGTTTTCATAGAAAGTTATTTGCTAATTGACTTTTGGTTTTATTTATTTTTCAGTTATTAACAAAACACTAAAGAAGATTTTATACAAAGATAAGTTCTTTTTGTGTGTGTGTGTGTTAATTTTCTAACAAATTTTCTCCGTTTTATTTCTCATATATACGAATTTTACTAACAGAAGGTATTACAGTTGCAAAATTTAGATTTTGACAAATCTCTACATTTCAGACTACCCTGAGCCCGACTTATTTTATATTTTTATTATGTGTTTGTTTGTGAACATTGTAACTGAAATATGCTTGGAATGAAAAAATGGCATTTGGATAGTCGTTATTGCACTACATTTGAAAATTTCCATCATATTTTGAATGAAATCTACCTGAGAAATTCTGTCTGCTTGTTTCTCCGAAGGATGGGGCAAACGATGCCTATAAAATATGAAGAGCTAGATGCATAAGATTTAGTATTTAAAGTGTAGAACCATATTAAATTTTGATATGAATATACACCTTATAATCATATAGTCCATCAAATGGATGGGAGTTAGTTAGTCTGTACTTTCGAGTGCATGTAAACGCAATAACTCAATTTCCACTCCTCTCAAATAAAAAAAAAAGTTTAATGAAATTTGATATACAGTTGTAACATTTAAATTTTAGATATTTATAAAAGTTTTAATCAAATCTGTTGAAAAATTTCCTGTAGGTTTGGGCATTCATATGCATGTAAACACACAACTCTAAAACTCAACTTTATAAACAAATCAAAATTTTTTATGTGATAATATAACTAAAATTAAAGCTCTATGTATAATTTTAGTTCCACTCGGTCAAAAAAAAGGGGGGGGGGAACTGGAGAGGACCAACATGCATATTTGTTTTTATTTACTGCTCTACTTTTTTATTTTATCGTAGGCATATATAAAGAAAATATAGTAATCGTTGAAAAATTCGAGCCTGAGCTTTTGACAAATCTCTCCATTTTAGACCTTCCTCACTTCGAAAAACACATTTTTTGAAAAGTCGATCTGCCTGTCAATGACAAATATAACTAAAAAACGCTTTGAGATAGATGGATGAAATTCGGTGTATTACCCTTACACCAAATTCTGTTATTCTTAAAATTTCTTTCAAATTTTAAGCAAAATTCGACTATTGAAATCCGCCTGATCGAAAATAAGTTAGCACAATAACTGCAAAAATAACTATATAGATAAAATTTGGTTCATGGCTTTAACATCGATATTATAGTAGGGCGTAGTTCCGAGGTTCGATCCTCGGGCTGGGCAAGAGCGACACAGTTTTTTTATCCCTTCAGTGGGTCGATAAACTGAGGATGAGCATGCTTGGGAACTAAACACTGTAAGTTCGGCATTCAACAGCGTCTATCTAGTTTACTGACAATTTGTCGATAAATTAGACAGCCATCAAAGCTCCCCAGAAAACCTGAAGTGAGAATCGGGGAGGGGGGGGCATGCTTCTTTAGGCTTTTCGCTTCCGCTTTCGGCTGACCACGAAACCGGAACAAATGCCTTGTGCTCCAGTCTTCGGTCAAGAAAGCAGATATGGACATTGTTGGCTTTGGCCCACATGGACTGTCTTGCCACCGAATAAAATATCAGGGTTGCCATGACATCAAGAGAACCTGGAAAGCTAGAAAAAAACAGGGAATTTTAAAACTGACAGAGAAGAAAAAAATGGGAAAATACAGGAAATTTTAAATTTCTTAGTTATTTTTTCCATCTAAAATAAACGATCGAAGTTATAGCTTCTGAAAAAAAAAAAAAAAAAAAAAAAAAAAAAAAACGTCATTCCTTATTGTGCAATAATGAATCTCACCACTTTACAACTCTCTCCCCTTTTTTTGTGTATAGATCAGTGAAGTTTCGATTTATCAAACATTGTTCCTTTTCCACAATATTCCCGAATTGCAGCTGATGAGCATGCGTGAGACTTCAGTAAACCCGTGAAAGAATAGTGTACATTTCTCTGGCGGAAACATTCAATCTGCGAATAGTGTTTAGTCTACTAGAGTTTACTAAATGGTTTGTTTATTATTTGAGAAACTATCAGCTTATTCACTGTAGATACGAGAATTTTCTTACAACAATGAGCTGCTCAAAATTCGTATTGAATACGAATTAGATGGATAAAAATAATCAGTCCTGATTTTGCTGAATGATTTCGAGGAGTTCCGCAAAATTCATTTCATGCGTTCTGTTCTCTTTGTAAGAAGATAATAAGCTTAAGTAACATATGAAAACATATTCTTATAAATCATGCCAAAAGAGGAAAACATCCAAGGCAGCCTGCCAATTCAAAAGTGTCATTATTAAAATTGAACCTGACATGTTTCCTGTATTCCTTTTAGATATTATGCCAGATCTGAAAACGTCAAATTTATTTCCGAAAATAAATAGTTTCGAATTTTTTGGTTATAGAACAATAATTAAAAGTCGAATTTTTAGGGGCATTAAGTTTGGTGCATTCGTCCTTTAATGAACTCAATGAAATATTTTCACGTATTTTCATTGAAAATGAGTTAGCTAAAAAATGTACGTTAGGCCGTACAAAAATGTCGTATCATTTTTGTTAAGGAATAACTCCATAAAACCGAAAAATATTTAAAATGAAAAAAATGAATAATTTTTTAAAAAGTTATCTTGCTTTGTAAAGTAATTTTTAATTAATTTTATCATAATTACAATTTTTTTGTGTTTTATTTCACTCGAATACTTAATTTTGTATAGTTTACAGTTAAAAAGTATGGGAGGTAATATAACGCCCTCACTCATGTATTCATGACTATGATCACAGTTCACAGTATTTTTTATGCTAGTGTGAAGGGCAGATGGCATTTTCATTATTCAATATGAATAAAATACCTAACCTAATTGTTTGTACTGTTAATTTTAATCATTCTGCATAAAAAACACACGCAATATCATTTATTGTTGCCAGTCCATCAATAACATTTATTGCAAAATATCACTGAAATTAAGAATTAATTGATTTTTACTTGCTTCGCTTTCCTTGCAAAATAATCTCAATGCAGGCTGTACACAATAACTTTCTGAAGAGAGAAATTTCTAAATTCCAGTTAATAGGCCTCTTTAACTGGGAGAGAAAAAGAAATCAAGATTTAAATGTGTTTAATCCTCTTTTCTTAATCTTATGTGGAAAAAATTGTTTTGTTTGTTGATAAATGGAAGTGGAATGTGGTTTATATCATTCATGCCTTTTCTTTTTTGTCGTCCGAATAAAGTATTTCTCCTGTTGATGCCAAATGGAAAAAAGAAGTGATGAAATAAGTTTGTAGAAAAGACTAAACATGCATATTACTGTTGCTGTAGAATGAAAACTATTATTGGGTTGTTATATAAAACCAATTTGCAGACCACCAACTGAGTAGAAATAACTAATTTCACTAGAAATAAGAGATTCAAGAAATAAACAATACGGCTAAGTGAAAACACTTAAAGGTTCTTCCTTTAACTTTTCTTAATATATGTTTGTTTACCTTAGTCCAGTTTATATATACTGTAAGTTCTTGATTTGTGTGTATTCTATAATAATGTAAAAGTCTTATTACGAGTCTCTAAACAAAGCAAAGCTACAGATTAATTTAAATGAAAAAATCTTGCGTCTTCTCCCAATTTAATCACAACCATGTATTACACGTTTCACCAAGTATTTGAATACCATAGATTACTGGATAGAGGTCATCGACTATCCAACCAGAATTGCCTTGGCATAATTGAAAGAGGCTTTAATAAAGAATTTCCAAATAAACAGGCTATGTCTTTATATTATATCTAGAAACCAAGCACCTTTTTATGCAAAAGAAAAGAAGAGAAACAAAAGAACAGCTAACTTAGCGATTGTATAACCATGGCATTTACAATCCGTTGATGAAAGCTACATCGATACGGAGAAATTGAAAAAGGATATATTCTTTCAACTCAAAGTATCTTACCATTGTTTGAAATTTATAAGAATCATTTAGACGGATTAGCAACAACTGCAATATAAAAAGTCAGATATGAGGAACTACATCGATGCGGAAAACATAGAAAATGAAAAAATCTTTTAACAGATATTATTAACAATGTTAAAAATTTATAAGAATCACACAGATAGATTACCATCAGCTGCAATATATGTCTAGCTGAAAAGAATGGCATATATACTGAGAATATGGAAAATAAAATTTTCTTTTAGTACAAGGTATTATTACCAGTGTATAAAATTGATAAGAATCGTTCAAATGAATTACCATCAACTGCTATATAAAGTCGGGTGAGGAGAAATATAAAAATGCTGAGAACAGGGAAAATGAAACGTTAGCACAGTATTATTAACAAAATTTAAAATTTATAAAAATGGTTCGAATGAATTACCATCAACTGCAATATATAAGGTTGGCTGAGGAGAAATACATCGATGCGAAAAACATGGGAAATGAAATGTCAGCACAGGTATAGTTACCAATATTTAAAATGTATAGAAATCTTTCAAATGAATTACCATAAACTGCAATATATAAGGTCGGTTGAAGAGAACATGTAAGTAATACCCAGACCTAGCCAGAGGCCATGTGGAAAACTCGATGAGGCCGCTGACCTAGCTGAAAAGAATATGGAAAATGGATCACTCTTTTAACACATGCTTTGTTAACAAAGTTTTAAAATTATAAGTATCTTTCAAATGGGCTATTATCAATATGTAAGATCAGCTGGGAATTACATCTAAGTGGAAGACATAGAAAATAAAACGTTCTTTTAATACAGATATTTATAATCAATGTTAACAATTTTTCGAGTCCTGGTTGTTCTTTACCTTATATTCTGTTACTGAGTTGTATGAAAGAGCTCCTCTGTGAAAAGGTATTGTGATAATGAGTGTGTGAGTGTCATCTTCATATGAGTCAGATGTTGGACTTCTATCCTCTGACATTAGGGGTCTTTACCCTCATAAGCTGCCTCACAAACAAGGCTAAATTAACTTCGTCAGAGGGTTTGTTCAAGCTCCATAAGTATCAACAATTTACGTATTTACTTCTTTTTTTTTTCAATTTGTACCATACGCTCAACCACAAAAACCAGAGCCTTAGTTCTGCTACTACTGAAATTTGTAATCGTCTTTGTTTTTATATACTGTATTGTCCATCAAAGCATATGACTCATATCCATTTTTCTTTTTCTTCTTAAAGGGCAAGAAGCTTCCCAAGCGACCCTGCCCTTTTGACAAGCTTCCAGACAACCTGATCGTAAAAATCTTCTCCTACCTCTCCAGTAACGAATTGTGTGTAAGCGCTAGGGTTTGCCGCCGGTGGTATTTCCTGGTGTGGGAACCCCAACTCTGGACCTCAGTCACTTTAAGCGGTGAGCGAATACAAGTGGACAGAGGACTCAAGACTCTTTTCAGACTCTTATGCAGAGATTCCCCGACTCTCTGCTTAACTGTTGAACGTATTAACCTGAGCGGATGTTCCAAGCTCACAGACAAAGGACTGGCCACTATTGCACTAAAATGTCCAGAGCTCAAAGTTCTGGAACTGAGAGGCTGCTCATGGATATCGAGTAGAGGAGTTACAGATATTATCACGAGATGCCACAGCTTAGAGAAATTAGATCTCACAGGTAAGTTTCTTAATTTCTTTACTGTGTTAAACTATCAAGGCGCTTTTCTCCTTTCCTAAATTTTGAAACCAGATAATTTTTTGTTGATTTTAATTTGAAATTTTGTATGAACCATTCTTAGTTAAAAATTTTGGTAAATTATAGCAAAATATTTAATTTTGATTACTATAAAGAGGATTAGGTTTGGGAGAGTAGCCAATGAAATAAAATTAAAAATTAAAGTTTAAAATTTAAAATAAAATTGGAAAATTGATAAAACTTTTATGAGTAGCTAATTACAAAAATAATTATTTTAGTTATTATTGTAATTCTATTTATTTATAAAATTGGCTGAGGTTTTATTATTGTTATTATAATAAAGCAGCATATCTTTTAAGAATTGGAAAATAAGGTAATATAAAACCTACAAAAACTAATTAACTATGAATTTTGTTAGAAAAATATTTAAGAAATTAAAATATTTTATTTGTATAAATTCCTGTGTACTACTCATAAATTAGTTAAATGGAAGCAAAAAAGGATATCACTCTAAAAATGCAGCAAAAAAAATGTTTATGTTTCGAGACTGTCTACATTTGCAAATCCCTAGGTAATAGGCCAATTTTTATAGTCCTGCTCTATATTAGATCATGTTCTTTTAAACTGATTTTATTTGTGAGGTGACTTTCAAGAAATATATTGACCTAAGTCTGTAAGCAATCTATATTTAAATAGCTCATTACAGGATTTAATTCAAATAAGAAATAGTGTTCTTAAGCATTATTTCGACATATTCTGAATACCTTTTTGTAAGTTACTAAGAATAATAAACCTTTTTCTTAAAAAAAAAAATGGCTCCCAAAATATGGACATTTTGCACAACTTCTACAATTCTATTACATTATTAAACTCATTAAAAATATAACAATTAAATGTCATCATTGAAATTTGTTCAAAAATATAACTATATGCAATATGTGTGTGTGTGTGTGTGTGTGTGTGTGTGTGTGTGTGTGTGTGTGTA
>JAPMOQ010055483.1:680079-700779 GCA_026543055.1 Argiope trifasciata | reverse complement strand
TCCACGTTCAAAGTCTGTTAATTCTCGTCGTGCCGCCATAAATCACGGAAAACCTGTTCACATGAATAACTTGAACACAAATGAAAGCTCTGGAAAACGAACTGCGCATTTATACTTTTTCGCTGCGAGTTTAACCAAATCACTGTTTACAATAAGTATGATGATAAATAATAACGAGCACTACTTAAAGAAGATAAATAATAGTCCATTAGCTTTATAATATTGATTGATAATCTATATGTCTCTAATTATCTGATATTGCTATTTTCTTTCTATTATACAAAAATAATTATTAATATTTTTAAAAGTTTTAGAAGAAAGAAGACTATTTGTATTTTGAAGAGACTAATATTATAATTTTTTGAAGTTTAATTTGACATTTCATACTTAGAATGGATAGCTAAAAAAATTATGTATTATAAAATAAAGTAGTCTGTTTTGGAAACATTTATGTATTCTTATTGTTTGATTATATGAAAGAATAAAATGTAGAAATGTACCATTATAGACATTTTATTTTATTTTAATATTTATCAGCCGTTCAAATGGTACACAAATATCTAAAATGTAAATTTATGTCAAATTTTGAATTAAAATCTCCAAAGCATTGATCGTTTCTACATTCGCATACGTATAGACGTGGCATCTTAGAAACGATGCAGGCTGAATAAATGAAATTCAGAATATGATATATTCAGAATAAATTCAGAATATACTTAATTCAGAAATTCAGAATATTCAGAATATGAAATTCAGAATATTCAGAAATTTATAATTCCGTGTTCCAATTGCGGTTGTATTTCAGATTTAATAAGGGTAGATGGAAAAATATTCATTCTAAATGCTTATTCAGTTTTCTTTAATATAACACCTAAAAATGTAGGAAGAGATAAAACTTTCATTAGAGACCAAAATGCATTTAAAAAAGTTTTGCTCGTGCTTTTCTTTCTTTTTTTTTTTAACTTCTTAATCACGTTATCCCTAGGCATTTTGTGCTTTAAAGTCAACAATGAATCCGGGCACTAATCTTAAAAGCATCACGAATACACAACAGCAGTAAATTTATTTCAATTTTTAAAGCCAAATATGGCGAAAAAATTCTGTCTGGAGAGCGTGCCATTTACCTCTGCTACGCCAATTGCCTCATTACTGCTTTATATTTATTATACGTGAAAACTAGAAAAATCAGACTGAACAACTCGCCAAAATCTGGCTTGCACATCAATGAAACCACTTTCTTTGCTGTTTCAGGCATGAATCCTCCAGACGCTCTTGTTGTGATTTTGCCTCTCTCGTAACGCAACCAATCGTCCTGAAAATGAAAGGGACTCATTAAATGCTATATTTCATTCTTCTCCCGGCTGACGTGCAGGCCTCTTTCTCGTGCTGCCACCCCAGGGCGTTGTTTTGGCGACATTCGAGCGACGACGCTGGCCAACTGTCAACGCACTCTAGGCAACCGGTTTGTCAAAAAGTGACCCACATTCCGCAATCGCCAGACGAGGGAGGCACTTCATACCCGCTCTGTGCATCCTTTCCCTTGAAAAGAAGGTTAAGGAACCGTGGGGAGCATTAAAAAACAAAAGGAACTGTTACCTCTAGAGGGGCGGATGCGGGGCCTGCTCGAATCTTACCTTGTTTCTCCCCTTCGTTTATATTTATTTCTCTTGGCGACCAACTGGCTCGTTAGAGATGTTGGCAATATTTGTTTTCAATTCATTCGTTTTGATAAAACTTCATATCCATGATTTTGCCAAATTGGCAGACATTAGAGTTGTGCTTTCTTATACTCTCACATATGTTTTATTCATTGTGTAAATGAATTTTTCTAATGGAGACCAGTTCCGCGACATTTTAGTGCTAATATATCCGGTTCATTTGCTTACTAAATTTAGTGACTTTGCAACTCAACTTTTTTATTCATCCTGCAGATTACAAAGATATTAAATCGGATCATTCTTTAGCTTTCAACACTGGAAGAAGATCTTACCATCAAATATTAGAGAAAACAATGAAAACGATTTCAATTTCATTTGCAACGATAAAAATAATATAATTTTTGAATATATGCATTTTTAAGGAGCAAAATTTTTATATATAAAAATGGCATAGCTTTTAAATATATTTTATAACAATTATACACATATTTTTATAAAGTATATTCAAAAATTATGTTTTAAAGTTAATCAAATCTGCACTAAACAGTTTTATAACAACTAAATTGATATCATTGAAAGATGACTTTTTCGCCTTTAGAACGCAACAAAAATCATTTTTGTGAGATACATTTTTGAAAATTATAGCAATAATAATAATAATAATACTTAATGTTATGCTTATGATTTAATTAATTAAAATTAAAGTTTAAAATCATTATGACATGGTCCATAATACTTATGGAACAAAGTTGAAATCTCTAATTCAAACGAGCTGATCTATAAAGAGCAAACACATACACACGCATTCATCTTTATTATAAGTAGAAATAAAGAATTGACGGCATTAGAGAGAGCGGTGGGGGGGGGGGGCTTTTTCATCTGACTAAATTCAAAGTTTTTGTGATTGGCAATGTCGTAGGAAGTATTAATCCACTTAAACATAATATTTGTTGTTGTTGTTGTTTTCTTCATTTTCCACATACAAGGTCATTTTAAAAAATGAGTGACTTGGCTTACAGTAATATGGCATTTCACAAGAATTTTAGCTAGGACTATTGGCATTTTTAACATAGCTAGGATTATAGCCAACCTTCCTTTTTTTTCTCACCTTCCATCACAATTTTTTTTTTCCGATTTGAATATTACTTTTCTCGTTTTTAAAATTTTTTCACCAAATATAATTTAAAAAATTATAGAAGAAACTTTTGGATAACTTTATATGGAGAAAATAAAGCCTTAATTCATTATAATAAAATGATTAAATTATTTTTTAATAGTAAATGTAGAAAAATTTGAATGATCAAAAATTTCATGTATTTTTATTATTGTTTTAACAGATCCACACAATAAGATATTAAGATTTAATTGATAAATATATTTTAGTATATTTTATGAAAAAGGATTTTGTAAATAATCAATTGTATTTAGACCTCTATTCCGAAAAATTATAGAACAATTAATAATCTAAGTTTAACTCGTCTGCCTGAATTATATCCTCATTGCACTTTTTGAATAATGATTTAATTGAGCTAATAAATCGAAAATAAATATTCTGTTTTGCAATTAAAGGAAGCAATTTTCTTTTATCATAAAATTGATATTGATAACATCATAATGTAAATTTCTTGACAACAACAACAACAAAATGTTATAAACTGCACGTAAAATCAGGCTTGAAAAATCTGACAAAATTAGAGAAAAAAATATGCGAAAAGAGAATTTTCGAATTTTTTTTTTCAATTTTATTTACATTTCCTAATATATATATTTTTAATTTTAATACTGAACTATAATTTTTGCCCCACAATATATTTGAAGTTATTAAGAAACAAATATTGAAATTTTTTATTAAGCATGTATTGAAAATTCCTAAAGTTAATTTCACAGTGTACACCAACTACCAAAGAAAAAATCGCATGCCACATTAGATTATTCTAGTTCCAATAGAGAGCGTTTATAATTACAAGCATTACAATTACATTTTACAATTTTCAGATTACAATTACAGCTCAAAGCATTACAATTTTTATATCACGCTATATTTAGAAACGATACCAGTTTTAAAACACTTCCAAATTAAAATTTCCTTCAAATAGGAGTTGGTACCATTGTTGCACAACATCTTTGAACTTTTTTCAACATCACCTGTAAAAACAGGCATTAAATTAACTTCCTAGCAATTATCAAATTATTAAGGAGGAGTTTTTTGAGAGCTCATACATCGTTGCCCAATGACACTTGTCACAATTAGAATTGGAAGAGGGAAAGCATTAATTACTCCTTGAAAAGTCAATTCATCATCTTCAAATGATGATGTCGGGCAATCATAATGATGAAACATTTATGAGTAAACAAAAAAAAATGTCATGGTTACATTCCATGTTACTACCCACACAAATGATTACTATATTATTAAAGCAACCCGTCATTCATTTATATACTTTAAATTTAAGAAGAAAGAATTCTTTGAATTTTTATGTACGACGTGCGTGTTTTATCATAATATTTGATTTTATGATTTAAATTTATGATTCAGTTTTCCAAGAATGTAACTAACAAATAAAACAAATCGATCGATGAAGACTCAATTTTTTAATTTTTAATGTATATTTTGCCATCCATCATGTTTTTATAATTGAGATAATAACAGGACGGTCAAAGGTTTTTCATCTTATATAAAGAAAAGTCATTGTGGCTATGTAAGAATATTTTTTACATTCTCCTAAATAGGCGGGGTAGATTTAAAAAAAAACTTTGCCTATTTATGAGAAAGTAGACAAGAAAAAGAATACTGTTGACTTTTCAAATTTAATTCAAATATTCATTTAATTAAAAATTAATTAAATTTTTGATGTTTCTTTCGGAAACTTTGGAAGAAATTATCCCACGAAAAACACTTTTATACCATCTTAAAATTCAAAAATTTTCCTTTGCAATTATGGAAATTTCCTTTATGTGCAAATTTTTCTTCAGTTCTTACTAAATCTTTAAAATTTAGGAAACAATTGAATAGATGCAGAGGGTTTCAAAATAAAGAAGTTTGACTTAATTTCAATTTGCAGACGAACATTTTTTTTATTATTCTTTTTAATTATCTTTTTTTATTTTATTATTCTTTTTCTCTATTTTATTATTATTATTATTGAAAAAATAACAATAGGAAACATCATCAGAGTTCTTAAAGAATACTAAAAAATGTTTTAAGGTTGATAATTAACAATTTACATCAGGAACAATGATTGATTCCGTTTATTTTCTTGTTTTTCATAAATGAAAAATTAATTTATTATCGTATAACATTCATTAGAATTTTTCTCATTCTGCTTAACTTGAGAACAAGACTGCTATTTATAAATCATTAATAGCTCGTAGAAAAATTAACTATCGAAAATTTTCAAAATCGTCTAATACAGTTGATATTCTCAATTTCACTAAAAAATACTTCAAACGATTAAAAAAAAGGTCTTTGGAAGCCTTTGAATAAATATTTTGTACAAAAGTAGTTTTTAAATTAAATATATTAGAAAATGTATTTAATGTGAATATCTTATTGAGTTATTATATTATTACATGAAGTCATTTTATTCCCAAGCAATAATTATTATATCAACTAGCGTACATTTCTCATACTAGTTAGTGAGTCATTCCTAACAATCAGATTGTAAGGTATTTTCTTTTATAATGAATTTTCCTCAATACTTTTACATGAATTTCTGAATATTTTATATATTTTATAGTGAATTTCTGAAAATAGGAAACAAATGAAGTCAAATACGATAAGGAAATTAAATCATCAAGTAAATTTATCAAATATATTTTGATATATATGATTCCTTAGTTAAATGGTTTACATCATCAAATTAGTATGGAAATTAAAATCGTGTTATTTTAATAATCTTATGCTCGATAAAAAAGTTTTCTGTATACTTGGATTCCAAATATATATATTCTGTATATTTAAACTTTAGATTTAGTCTTACCTCTAAAACAGGTAGAATAATGCAGAATATAAAAAATGCAAAATTATATGATCCAAATATACGATATGAAGACACAATTGTTTATATATAATTTAATTAGCTTTAAATATATATACATGTGTGTGTGCGTGCGTGAGTGAGTGAGCTCGCGCGTGTGTGTTTAATGATAGTTTAACATTTAATTTAAGTCCAAATTAACTTCTTAGCTGCTATCTTAATTTAGCCCTTAGTAAGTTCATTCTAAGACTATTATTTCCAAATGAGATTCCACGTTATCTAAATTAATTCAAGAAATGTTTTGTAAAGTTGTTTAGTCAGTAATTCCCACAGTGCGAATGGTGGATAAAAGTTGCTGATCTAAACAAATAGTTTACAAACCCCCGCTTTGAGAGTCACATGTGCAGAAATCCCGATGAGAAACTTGATAGTCTATAAGCACGGGAAACAAGATTTTCTCTTTCGAAATTAGCTATTTAAAACCCTGTATAAAATGTTCGAGATCTTTCCCTCATTGATATGTCTGTTGTTCTGTGTTTTGGTGTGTATTCGTCACTCCTACTGTACATAAACTTGCGTGTTTCTTCGTGATGGAATAAAACGACCTAAAAGCATCAGAAGTCTCTTGTATGCCTTCGACCCTGCCATCTACTTTCCAAACTTTAAACCTTTGCAGAATTTTAAATGTCTTTTTTAGAATAATGGAATTGTATCTTCATTTAGGATCGATGAACGTCAAATTGTAGATAAGAGTACTTACTGAACGTTTTGTAATTTCATAATGTGCTATTTCCTTAAATGAAAAACGCATATCTTTTTCTGATACATTATATCTTACTAGATATCATGACAACGTATCCAACCAGTCAATTTCAGACGTAAATTTAACCTTCTAGCTAACAAGCCTGAATATAAATAAAATTTAATTGCACCCCAGCCATAGATGCGTTAAGTGGTAATGCATAAAAAACGCACATTGCTTAATACATAAAAAATTATATACATAAACTAAAATACAAATGTACTAATATATTGAAGGTATAATCAAGTTATTTCAGAGAAATTAATAACATGGGTCCCATTCCAAATGCTATCTTAACTTAATATATTCTGCATTTCAGCCCGTTTGAATGCTTATAATTCGAATTAGCCAGTAATTCGAATTTTTTTTATTTACATAGTACTGCAATGTCATCTGTAATTCAGATTTATTTCGGCGAAATTGATGTCCAAACTGAAATAATTACTCATGTTTAATTTTTTTTCTAGTTAATAAATCGGCACTCTGTACCCATCATGTTTTATTTATTAATTTCTTTGACACTTGGCTATGGGTTTAATAATAATAAAAATAATTAAAAAAAGTAACCCTCGGTAGGTGTCATCCCAAAACTTTCTCGCATACTCATTAATAAACTTGTTTTGAATGAAAACACCTTACATAACATTGTTGTACAATAGTTATGAACTATTAACTTGCGGCTTGAATTTATTGAATCTATAATGCCATCCTTGACGATTCATTTGGCAATTAATACCGGGCATGCCTTAATTGTATCTGAAAATCGAACGCACGAACCAACTGAAATAATAAACTTAACACAAAACTGTATTTGTAGTCACAAAATCCGATACAAAATTTGGTATATTTTAGTCGTTGTGTTTTTGAGTTATCGGGTTTATATATTTCTGAAAGTATACTCTAACAGACAATCATCCTGTTGTTGGATTTAGCTCAAAATTTGACAGGTGTGTATACTATAGACGTTAAATCTGTGTACCGAATTTTATACATTTAGCTCTCTTCGTTTTATGGTATTCATGTTAATTTATATTCGAATTCAGACAATGATTTGTCCACATTTTGATAGAAATCTTTAAATTTAATGTAAAGACCGTATATAAAATTCCAATCGTCTGGCTCAAAGTAATTTTGTGTAATCTGGGACATAAACAGATGAACATTTTCCAAAAATATATTTCCAAATTCAGGTAGATCTAAATCGTGGAGATTCTTCAAAATGCCAAGTTCTAATTTTTGGACGATTACTACACTTTATATGCACTACAAATATGAGAAAGTAAAAAATAAAAAAGTAGAACGAATTTTACTTCTAAAAATATTTGTACGTTTTAAACGTAAATTGTGCACTTATTTTGAAATATTATTTAATAACAGCCTGTTATATATTATTATTATATTTCTCTTTACTCTTATTTTTAATTTTAGAAATTTAATACTCGTCTTACTGTTTTACAGACTAATTGATGGCATTGAATTACAATAGTTACAAAATATTAATCTTTGACCTTAAGTTAGCATTTTTACTGAATATATGTTAACTTTGGAATATTTTTTGGCAATTAACCCTTGGCATACGGTTAAAAGTATCTGAAAATCGAATTCAAAGCAATCAAAAAAAAATTGTAGTCACAAACAAAATTTGTGCTCATAAAATGCCCTAATAACTGTTATAAATGTAATACATTGCACACATTAAGACTAATAAAAAAAATTCTAAATTTGAATTTTGAAAGAAATTTAATTTGGCTGTGATACCCGTCAATTTTGAATAAGCCCTTTATTTTGTACTTCTTCTCTATCTTTTTTTCAAACTTGAAAAATATTTATACAATCATTTATTAAATGTAAATATATATATATATATATATTCACATTCAGTTAAACTTAAAAAACAAAACATTTACTTCTAAATTATTCAAAATGATCAATTAAAGTTTAAATTTTTCGAAGTAAGCTTTACTATTAATCATAGATTAGGTGGAGCTAAAATTCCAATTCCGCTGCAGGGAAGTCATTAAGAACCTTTCTGCTGAATCTAATAATACAGTCAAGACTGCGAAATGACTACTCTCCATTCATTTATATGACGCGAATACACCCAATAACATCTGCTATTTTTCCGTTTTTAAATTGATACAAGAGTTACTGCTGAAGTCTAAATTTGAAAAATATGCCCTTGGAGAATTTTTTGATAAAAGAAAAAAGAAACATCTTTATGCCTCTCTGGTTTTTCTTTATTTGCTTTTGAATAGTCTGAAAAATCAAACATAAAAAAAAAAGTTTTTAGAGTGGTGTTCTCAAAACTTTCCCGCATATTAATAAAGTTATCACAGAAAACGCCTTTCATGACATTGGATCACAATAGTTACTGAATATTAACCTTTGGCGTGAATTCAGATGTTTATTGAACCTATCTTGTGATCATTTGCGAATTTTTTGGCTATTAATCCCTGGCGATTGTTAATACTATTCAAAAATCTAATTTGCTTATCAGAAGCGTTTTTTAAACAAACAAAATAAATTTGATACAGAACTACACTTGAAGTCACAAAAGCACACACAAAATTTTAGAAATTTCGTTTCGTCTTACCATTTTTATAGACTAATTGATGGCATTGAATTACAATAGCTACGAAATATTAATCTTTGGAGAGAAGTTAGCATTTTTACTGAATCTATCTGTTTGGCAGTTAATCCTTGGCATATAGTTAATAGTATCTTAAAATCGAATTCAAAACGAATCGAATTAATAAAGATAAATCATTGCATTTTTGGTTTATCACCTTTTCATATTTCCGAAAGTACTGATCGACAGACGGTCAATTCCGGTTTGGATTTTGCTAGAAATTTGACAGAAAACTACACAACCGATTTCAAATCTGTGTGCCTAATTATTCCATATAGCTCTCTTCGTTTTATAGTTATCGTGTTAATTTTTATTCGAGCAGAAGGAAAGAAAAACTTTTACTAAACGATTTTGCCTAAAATTTGATACAAATCTACAAACTTAGTATATAGGCCATATACCAAATTTCATGCTTTTAGCTTAAAGCATTTTAAAGTTATCTATGTCGTCTACAGACAGATATATTCCAAAAATACAGAAGAATTTTTCGAACTCAGGAAGATATAAAAGTGGAGATTCTACAAAATATCTATTTCATAACTTTTGACGATTATTACACTTTTACTATACTACGTATACTAGAAAATAAACAGTAGATTGATCGAGAAAATCTGATGTACAAAATTGAAAAATGCATTTAAAAAAACATCTGATTCAAAATTTAATGACCTTCTGGATGAAATAAACGAGTTGCTTAAATTTATTGTTGTTGCTTAGTTTTAAACATTCATTTTTTTAATGGCACTCTAAAATCATTGCAACATTTTGCAGATGTGCCTAGCAATAGGCTATGTATCACAATTTTAACATGACATTGTTTACAGTTGTGCATTCTATCTGTAAATTGCGACAGGCATCGTTAAATATCATGGAATATACTTTATGGAGCGAATCTTTGAACCCAGGCTACCAAATTTAGCAAATTATTTCTTTGATTGTAGATGCCCTCTACAAAATAGATTTCCAAAATTTCAATTTGATTTTAAATTGAAATTTTATCAGAATTCATCAATAACTTCAGAACATAACTTCGGCCAATAAAAATTCATAAAATAAAATTTTCAATGATATCAATTTTTATTTTTATTTTCTCCTGCACAAAACATAAAGAAACTACTTTAATCGTTTAAAAAATTCGAATTTGAGATTTAGTCTTATCTCTGTGTTTTAAAACTCTCTGAGTTGAAAAACAAATTTTTGGAATACGTCTTTCTGTCTGTGACAAAGATAACTCAAAAATGCTTTGAGATAGACAAATGAAATTTGGTACATCATCTTTACACAAAATGTGTACATTCTGTGAAATTTTGGACAAAACCTATTCAGAGGTAGTCTATCTGTCTGCCTATTCAAATGAAATTTAATACGATGATTATGAACTGAGGAGAGACAGATGAATAAAATTCTATACACAGGACTCAGCATTTATATTTTAGGCACTTCTCAAGTTTTGAGCCAAATCCTACAAGAGATTGAACTTCTGTATTAATCTGTACTTTTAAAATCATATAAACGCGATAACTCCAGAACCTAATGATTTAAATGTGTTAAATTTGATATACGGTTTCGTGCTTACAATTGTAATTCATTGCCAAATTTTGGTTCCAGTTTGGGGAAAGAACGCGCCTAAAACACAAATTCACTTTTATTAGGAAATTTAGGAAAGTTTTGTGCTGACCACTGCAGCTGATTTTTCTCTAACTTTATTACTTTTTCAAAATATTTTTAAATATATTTTACAGCAATATTTTTTATTGTTTTAATGACTGTATTTATGTCTGCAGAGCGTTAACATAAATAAAGTAACATGTATGTCATATATCGTATATCGTAATATATGTATCAATATATCGTATATCGTAACACATACATCAATATATTGTATAGTGACATATCATATATGTAACAATATATACATGACATCTGTACTATTAAGATAAAATATCGACCAATAATTACGGTGCTTATATGGGCGTTTGTATTGATTCTATATAGACCAAACCATCTGAATCTGATCTATCAAACTTGACACATATATATTTAAGCAATTTAACCCTAAGATTATTTTCTAAAATATAGTAGCAAAAAATTATTTTAATATCATTTTAAAATTCAAAAACCGTCTTTTCAATTATTCTAAGTTTTTACTGTGTGTGTGGGGGGGGGGATGACTGTTAATATCGTGTCAGTCCTCCTTTTGCCCGGCGAAGTGCAACTCGACGTGTCATGGAGTCCACAAGTCGTTGGAAGTCCTCTGCAGGAATATTCAGCCATGCTGTCTGTATAGACGTCCATAATTGTGAAAGTGTGGATGGTGCAGGAGTTTGGGCACGAACGGACCTTTCGATGATGTCCCATAAATGCTCGATGGAATTCATATCGGGCGATCTAGGTGGCCAGATCATGCGCTGGAATTGTCCGGAATGTTCTTCAAACCAATCGCGAACAGTTCTGGCCCGGTGACATGGCGCATTGTCATCCATAAAAATCCACGTGAAGTCCATGAAGGGCTGCAAGTGATCTGCAAGCAGCTGAACATAACCATTTCCAGTCAATGACCGGTTCAGTTGCACCCGAGTCCATGCCATGTAAAAACAGCCCACACCATTATGCTGCCACCACCAGCTTGAACAGTGCCTTTGCTGACAGTTTGGGTCCATGGCTTCGTGGGGTCTGCGCCACACTCGAATTCTACCATCAGCTCGTAACAACTGAAATCGTGACTCATCTGACCACGCCATGGTTTTCCACTGGTCTAGGGACCAGTCGATATGCTCACGAGCCCAGGAGAGTCGCTGCAGGCGATGTCGTGCTGTCAGTAAAGGCACTCGAATCGGTCTTCTGTTGTCATAGCCCAAGGAAGACAAATTTCGCCGCACAGTCCTATCGGACACGTCCCTCGTACGTCCCACATTGATTCCTGCAGTTATTTGACGAAGTGTTGCGTGTCTATTAACATTGGCCATTCTACATAGACGTCGGCGGTCTCGGTTGTTAAGTGCAGGTGGTCGCCCACTGCGCTGTCCATGATGGGATGTGATGCCTGAAATTTCATACTCTCGGCACACTCTTGATACTGTGGATCTCGGAATGTTGAATTCACTAACGATATCCGCAATGGAATGACCCATGCATCTAGATCCAACTAACATTCCACGTTCAAAGTCTGTTAATTCTCGTCGTGCCACCATAAATCACGAAAAACCTGTTCACATGAATAACTTGAACACAAATGAAAACTCTGGAAAACGAATTGCGCATTTATACTATTTCACTGCGATACTACTGCCATCTGTATATTTGCATATTTCTATCCCATGACTTTTGTCACTTCAGTGTATATATATATATTCCATTTTTAAAACTGGAAATTATTTTCATTGTTACTCTAAAAATATTTATTTCATCCTTTTTTTTCTGTTATTTGCTGATCAAGAATGAAAATTCGGTTTATTTTTCTATGTCGAGTAAGTTTCATTATGAGATACGATTATAACAAAAAAAAAATTGAGCTTGTGTTGTATTTGTAATTTAGGATTAACTTCAGAAACAAGTAACAGCGAACGGAATTTTTATATACATACGTGTCCATTTTCAGACTTTACTACTCTTTTCTGTGATATAATTGGATGCTTAAAGATAATAGACGGAAATCTAGAGAAATGTATAACGACATGATCAGAATGGTATAAAACTTTTTAAATAGTATTCGAATTTGGAGTTAAAAATATTTTAATGTGACAGCTATTATGATCAAGTTACGCAAAATATTTAATTGCAATTTTTTAACAACCATTAATTTCGATGGACCAAATGGTCGCCAAATGCGGCTAATTTTAACAATAAATGAAAGATAAACAAATCAAGCCTTAAAAAATATGATATTTCAAAATATTATAGTCTCACATTTCCTATGAATTTTTTTTATCCCATGCAGCTGATTGGGAAAATCAAGACTCTCCTTAGCAATCTTTCTATGATGTTTACCGCACAGCCTTTGGGAAGCTAGAAGTGCCTCTTTAATTGCAAAAATATTCATTGACCTCTGCTAATCGTTTAGCGGTTAAACAAATAATTCACGTGGAAGATAGAATCGAAGTGTTTTATGTAGACTAAATATTCAGTTTCCGCGTCATAAGGAATACATTTTTTTAAATTATCAGAGATAGAATAATAATATTATTAAAAATTCGCCTTAAAAGAATTTACGAAATAAATTTTTAAAAAGTAATCTTCATTAGTAACTCGTGTTTCAAACCAAAATAATTTTTTCGTTGCTAAGGCTACATATTCTGATAATTCTTGCAGTCTTCGGTGACCAGCTGCTCACTTTTCAAAGTAATAGCATTGGTTTAGTCAGCGCATTCATCTTTAAAGAATTACAACTTATCTTACCGAATAAGATTAATGTTTTAAATTATACTGGTACTAAAAACATAGAGAATCTTGAATTGTTATTATTTATGGCACTTGTCATAAACAAGTTCACCCATAAATTCAGCGGTTTAAACCGAGTTAGTGCAGCAGCTCCTGAGGGTAAGGACCCCATAGCACCTGAAGATAGAAGTTCGACTTCTAGCTCATATGAATTTGATACGCACTTGCACAACTCCATTTTACAGGGTGGTATGGGAGAGCTCTTTCTCACACCCCACAGATAGAACACAGGATAATGAACAATCATGCCCGAACTAGGATTCGAACATGGAACGCTTAGATCACGTGGAAGACGTGTCAGGATGGCGGTATTGTTAAGTATACAATAGCGAAATCCATCCAGTTATTGTGACTAGGGGCTCTGCCAAAGTTTTATTTTGCGATATCACATTATGGAGAGCGTTAAATTCATGTATCAGACTTTAGTAGGAGTGAAAAACACATTTTGGAAATTACTTCATCCGTCTGTAAACAAAACTCAAAAAATTTCTTCGCTAGTCGATTGTATCGGATATTTAAACTAAATACGCAGATTTTCAAATTTTGAATAAGACCGTTTTACAACAAGTTTGAAAGCAAGAGAGAATATAAGTTCAAAACATAAAGAGCTTGATAGATAAAATATTATACACGAATCTGACCCTTAAAGTGTAAAATTGTGTCAGTTGAAATGTTGGCTATCTGTCAGCCGGTACATCTGCATATATGTAAACTTGGTAACTTAAAACCAAAGAGATTAGATTAATTTAATATGTATTTTTGTAATGAAATTTAGTATGTGATTTATTACACATGTTATTATGCATCAGATTTTTAGTTTCAACAAGGTTTTTTAGACACAAAATTCTCGAGTACAAGGCTATGAAATAAACTGTAAAAATATGATGATTTTCCCAAAATCTACATTAGTTATGTTGGGGATGTATGTACAGGGTGTCTATAAAAGAACTCCGGGGTTTTGAGGCAAAATATTTTAATGAAATAAAAAACATACATACATGTTTTATACATGACTGAAAAGCTTACATTTTCAAGTTTTTTTTAACACTTAGTAAAGTTCTATATGAGCCCCGTTAGTGTCACGGCAGACGTCTAAACGGTATTCTACCTCTTCCCATGTCCTGGCGAGCATGTCTGGGGGGACGGTTGCCACACAATTGCACCGAACCATTGACGAATGGTTTTGTCAGAAGTCGGGTTGACACCATAGTTACGTCGAAAGTTTCTTTGTACGGTAACTACAGACTTTGTTTCTATGAGCCAAATAACACATTGAGCCTTTTGTTGCGGAGTCGCCATCATTTCAAGGTCAACGCCCTGCAGCGCCGCCAACAGTTGATGCAAACATTCCCAATTCGTATGAGTAAAACTTTTTGAGCTACTCTTTTCAGAGAAATCGACTAAATTTTGCTATCTTTTATAGTTAGTGAGATATGAATTTTTAAAACCCCGGAGTTCTTTTATATACACCCTGTATATAAGATCTTTCCCTTTGGTTGCATCTCACATCATGTAATTTATTTCTAGTATGACCGTCTATATGAGTAAAATCCCCTTAAAGCAAAATTGATATAACTTTATGTTCTTTATTTTAATATCTCAGTTCTGTTCTAATAGAATATGTCCCATAAAATCCAGTGACATATTCGATTCCAGTTAGTATGATCCCGGGTATACACGTGGTGACTGATTACTGGGACATTAAGGCTAATTATCATCTTTTAAAACTATGCCCCAAACTGTTTTAAGTTACAGTAATGACGGGACGAAAAAACTGCGAGTGACAAACTTTTTACTTTCTCGTATACATCTACAAAAAGAAAGCGTTATAATTTTTGAAAAATTCGACACACAAATTTTTACGACTCTATAGTTATCTTACATATAGACTTCTACTAGATTTTGAACAAAATCCATTTTGGAAGTCTGTACTGTACGACAATAAGTAAACTCGTTAGCTACAGAATGTACAATGCTAGATAATTAGTTTGGTACCTAAAATGTCGATTACTATAAAAGTTTGAAACAAATCTATCTAGGGGTATTGTTGATTGCCTGTCCATCTGTCTAGTCCAAGACTAGTATGAAGATTTATTTATTCGAAGTACAGTGAAACCTCGTTTAACGAGCATAATTCCATCCCCAAATCTTACTCGTAAAGTGAAACACTCGTTGAGTCAAACAATCTTAAGTCAAGAATCAAAGCAAAATAAAGCGATAAAAACCAATTAAAAAATTTTTAAAAAAATCGGGCAAATTTATAATAATGTAATTTATAGTTTGTAACGCAACCTTTTTTTTTTTCTCTTGACAATTTTTTAAAAATATTTATCCTTTATTATATTTCAAAATTTAGAAAAAAAAGGAAACACAGCCTTGTCTTTAAATAAATTTAAAACTCATAGCTTCTGCCTGATTAGAGTAACACTTCGCATCATTTAATGCAATAATTTTCTATACTTACAGCATCTCTCTCATTTTACTGGATAATTCTTGCTCTGCTGAGGCTATTATTTCCTTCTCACGAATTTTTGCTGCTGCAAACAATTCAACTTCATAAGCTATTCGATAGTCCTGGATAGCCCTGGGTTTATTATTTAGTCCCACTAGCTGAAATGGGGCGAATATTGTTTTTGTGCTCTTATGATATGCTCCGATTTTATTTATTTATTCATTTACTTTGGAAAAACGCCGGAGTCCTGGCATAGGGGTAGCGTATCTTCCCCCTTGATCCGGACTTCCCGGGTTCGAGTTGTGGTTCGGGCATGGTTGTTATTCTGTGCTCTAGTAATGTAAATGGTCTGTGCTCTAGTAATATGAATGTGCCCCTGTGTAAAAAGGGGTTGTGCAAGAGAATGTGAAACATGACGTAGCTAAGTCGTATTCTTGGCCCTAGTTGGCGCTACTGAAAGAAAAAAGGGACGAAACTAAATTAGGCTTAAATTGCTGACAATTATCGGTCGGTGGGCTTTTGAAGTGCCATGAATAACAACAGCAACATTTTTGGGCGAAAAGTCAAAGTTTCTATTAATTTTTAACTTTTTAAAAGTCAAAATTTTAGTTCAAAACTTTAGGCAATTCATTTTTGACATTTAAATGAATAATAATAAACTGTGACTAATATAAATCAATTTACTTAGAAGTTAAATTAAAATATTATTTTCGAATTTCTGTTCAAAAGAATTTTTAGAAAAAATGCATATTTAACTTAAACTTGGCAATCCGAATAATAATCCTCATTTGAGCGGTTATACTCTTCAAAGCCCTCGTTGAGAATGCAGTCTTCAGAAAAACCATCTTTTACATTGTGGAGTCACTTTTGTTCTGGAAGTGATTCCAATTTTCGCTGAAATAAGTTGCAAACAAATACTTTATGTTCTCGGTGTTTTTTTACTTGCCCTGTTTTTTAGAGGATGGTGGGGGATAATGTTTTGTCGACTTCTCATTTTTGATTTTTTTTAATACTAAATTTCCGGAAGTCTTATATGAAATCGTGTCTAAAATAAAAAGTCGTCTGTTGTTGTTTTTTTCTTTTAATCTTTTTGATTCTGTTACTTAACTGTTATTCTGTTAAATTTGTCTTATTTGATCAAGAACTTTGTCTTTCACATTCTAAACTTTTTTAAAATCATACGCTTGCCAATCTCTTTTAAATCAATAATTTGTTCCAACGCTGTTGTACTTTTCATTTTTTTAAATTATATAATTCCACATTATGATTTGATTCTTAATATATAATTTTGGCATCATCACTAATATATATATATATATATATATATATATATATATATATATATATTCAAATGTCACCGTTTTTAGTTTTATTTTTGCGAAACGCATTAAAAAATCAATGTATGGGAATCTGTCAAAGTTCGGTTTGTGCACAAAATAAGTGCAAACTTGTGTTCTTCTGTTGAAAATCCCTGCGATTTAATTTAGTATAGTTGTCGGAGATAAAGATAAATCTTAAATTTTTGGAATTCTGGTTGCAAGTTTAAGATAATTTTTAGAAACTACCAATTTGGCTCTAACTTCCAAATTTATCCTATTATCAAAATATGCCAAACAGCATTATTACAATATGAGAAATTGGCCAGATGTTACTTTCTTTTTATAAGCGCTGCCACTTTCTTGAACCATTGAGATTTTAACTCTGTGTTTCATGTTAAAGTCGTTATATAGCAATACTGCCTTCTAAAACTGATACAATTCTTGAACAAATTGTTGTTAAAGAATAGAAGTATTAAGATAGATTTTTAAGATATCAAGATTAACAGAAATTTTATCTGCGAAATCAGCTATACCCAAATCAACAAAAGATTCTATCAAATTCATAAACTTAAAAAAAAATGAAAATGAAAATTTGAAGGAATTTACAACTACTAATATTTTAATTAGTAAAAGACCAGGAAATTAATATGTATAATTTCTGGGAATTTTGGAGGAGGAATTTATCTTTTTCTTATGTGTTTTAAGAATGCTGTGGAACTAATCTAGCGCCATCTTTTATCGCCAAACAGATACCAAAAACTTTGAAACAATAACTTTGTTGTGGTAGGACGAATTAGAGAGAATCTTTTAAATTTTAGATCTCTATTTTAAAGCCCCTATAAGTGCATTACATTTCGAAAAAAGTTTGAAAAGGAAAGCCACATGATGTATAAGCGAATAATGGATATGCTCATTTTATTAAAAATATGTTGTAAAATTTGATTTTTATTTTATGTGGTAATATTTTGTTTCACAAAGAAAATAAATAAATAAAAAGTTTAAAAAATTTAGAAGGCGTTACGTAGTGCCAAAAGTAAATTTTCTCAAGAAATGAAACCTTATGCAATCAGCCTTGAGATTACAAATTGGCTTTAAAACAAAAAACTCATTTCAGGAAAAAAGAATGAAAGAAAGAAAAGCTTATATGTTCAGTTTTGAAAAGAAATTCTCATTTCTTTTATTAATAGAAAATTTAAAATTTAATTCCAATTGCTCAATAGATATATTTTTATGTAAGATTCTCAATGTAAGATTCTATTATATTTTATGTAAGATTCTAAGCTGTTATCAGATACCGAACCTTCCTTCAAATCATTCATGTTGCTTTAGAAATTTCTATTTCCGTAACACTTTCATAACCAAAAAATATACACACATGCACTACTGGACAAGTAATGCAAGTTTGAGAATTTTATCAAACGATAAACAAAACATTTTTTCAAGAATAAGGTCCCCAAAAGTAATATTTTTTCATTTAAAATTATATTTTTTATGTCAATATGTTAATTGTATCTTACCTTTAGGCTAATTTAAGTTATTGAACAAAAAAAATATTTAATTCAAAAAGAATAAAATACAAACAAAATATACAGATTATCCGCATCGGAATCCATTTTGGTTCCCCAGGATAAAATTAAGCAAAAAAAAAATTAAGTTCTTTTGATAAGAAAAAATAATAAAAGTGTTCAAGTTAACCGAAAAGCATTTAATATTTGATTGGGCCGCCTCTGGCTTCGAGGACAGCAGCCACCATGTTAAGCATGGAATTCACAAGGTTTTGCTATACTTCTTTCAGTATTTCATGGTGCAAAAGTTTACTCATTGTTAGCCAAAGCTCTCGTTTAGACTGGGATGATTCTCAGTTACTTTCTTTCCCGTCATATTACATAAACTATCAATGGAGTTTAAAGTAGGCATGGTATTTTGCAAACACAGCCTTCACCTAAAATAACAAATGTATCGATAAATAGAATAGAACTGAAAATAAATTTAAAATTAACTGTAATATTTGTCTTACTTTTTCCGATGTATAACTAGCTGCTAGATCTTGCTGAAATGTCTATTTCTGCCATGGGAAAAATGTAACTTGCACTACGAAGCAATTGATCCTTCAGCACATCAATATATTTGTCACCATTCATGATTCCCTGTTCAAAATGAAGTCGTCCAGTTGACAGATATGACATGCACCCCTATACCATTACCCTTTCTGGGTGTTTTGATGTATAAAACCATTGCGTTCAGGCCTCGTGCTCACCTTTGCTTTATGCCAAACGTCAACAGGTGTGTCAGACATTAAAGAAAAACGATTTTCGTAACTGAAAATAACGTCTCCATTCCGAAATACTCCAATTTTTATGCACATTGGCCTACTCCAATCACTTTTCCTTCTTTGCTTTCATCAGTACTGGTTATTTTTCTAGGTACTTGTGCTTTGTAATCAGCTTTACAGAGCCTCTTGCGAACTGTTCTTGGACTGGCAATGACAGGTGTGAACTCTTTCCATTCGCTTTTAAATGGAGCAAAGCTCTCAAATCTATTTTTAAACTATAATAGCATCAATACCAGCACGTTTAGAAGAAACATTTAACTGCCATCTTTGCTTACATGCTTTTTATCTACGGTTTCTTCGGTTTTGAATCTCTTTATGAGGCGTGAAACAGTCGATTCATTGCAATCTCATAAATGAGCAATTCGAACATTTTAGTTGTTTCCTCGATGCATTAAAATAATAGCCTAATGCTTCTTATGAGTTAATTAACACATTTTAAAAAGAAACGAACAGTTTAAATAGAAAAGCAATGCACAGCGAACCCTCTTCGACATATGCAACAAAAAATTGAAATCCTTTGCAGTCTGTGCGATTTTATAATAAACTATCGGGACGAAGCAATTGTTGTAGACTATTACTTCACAATGGATGACACAGTAGCTTGAAACTTCTTCACCCCTACAAGAAAATATCATTTTATACAAGAAAATACCACTTTAAATAAAAAAAATATTACTTTGTGGGAGCTTATTCTTGAAAAAACGTGACATTTCTCAGATTTGAAATTTCCTTTACAAGTAATGTATATTACACATCGCTTAAAAATCTTGTAAAGATTTTTGTAATACTTTTTGACCAGAAATAATTTCTGTAATAATTTTTGACTAGAAAATTAAAGCAATGGTGTTCCGTTTTTCAAATGTGTTTAGTGCCTTTTCCTTACTTGCTCGAAAGGAGAAGGGAGAAAAAATTGTTTATCCGCCATTAAAGCGTTCCTTGAAGTACCGGAAATTAGTTTTTATGACCAAATTTATTTGGATATTATGATTTCATCTTCATAGATGAGCTTTATTTGAACTTTCTTTGTACTTTTAACGGCTTGTGTGTGCATAATTAAAAAGTTCTGTAGTATTCATATCATTTTATAGCATTGA
>JAPMOQ010055483.1:646215-665079 GCA_026543055.1 Argiope trifasciata | reverse complement strand
TGATTTTTTAAAGCAAATTATTAAAATTATTCTTATAAAATTGTTATGAATTTATTACTCTTTAAAATTCATCGTTTTCTACTGTTGTATATTTATAGAATTTTTTCTTAATTCAAATTTTTGAATAAATCAAGTTTTTCATAGCAACTTCGAATTAATCAAATTTCATTGTTTTTATTGTATTTTATGCTTACAAAAACAAAGCATTTTAATATATCTATAATAGCTGTATAAATATACACAGACGCAAATTACCATTGAATGTCTATAATAAAATAAATAAATAAAAGGAAAAATTTTCAATTTTTGAAGTGAATTATGAGCTTACGATTTTTTTTTTCTTCCTTATTTTGAATGCTATAAACATAATAATGATGAATAGAAATTCAGCATAAGTTGCATCCCGAAATGGTTTCTTTAAAAAAATCAAAAATATTTTTTTTGTTTTTATTAAGTTTTAAAATAGCAATTTTTATCGCCTGAAATAATACGACTAAATTTTCTACTGATTCATTTAAATAATAATACAAATTTTGCTTTAAATCTGAACATTATTTATTTTTATAAATCATATTTTTGATGAATATTACTTATTTCTCTTTTTAATTTGTTTCATAATGGAATTCTCAATGCTTGCAATTACTGAAATATTTTTCCTTTATAATGGAAATTATCACCAACTTCTTGATGTGAATTTTTGAAATTGCATTTTCATTATTTATTCTCTAAAACTATGCACGATTTTTTTTTTTTTTTTCGAAATTTATGAACGCATTAATCTACCAGCTAAATTTTAATGCCAAGCGCATTGTACCACGTGGTAGTAATTATGGAAAATAGTTCTAAGACTCCATAATATGTACAATAATTAATGAATAAAGACTAAATAAAATAAAAGACACATTTTATATTTCTTAACTCACTAATAAACATGTTTTTAAAACAGTCTTTTTTATTAACTTTATTTTATATTCTAGAGGAAAATATCAATATTATTTTTCATTTGAGCCCCATACCTCTTACGATTGGTTCGGAATAAAATTTTCAGAAGTAACATATCATTTGAAAGTAAAGTCATAGAGATCGCACAGACTCACAATAGAGAACGCATTAATTAACTAATTCTCAATGTTGTTATTGTTTCTAATGGCACTTGTTATTGACAAGCCCACTGAACAAAGAGCCATTGCGATTTAATCCGAATTTTTTGCGCCTCTTGTTTTTCCATTAGCGCCATCTAGGGTCAAACGCGCCAGTTCACAATCCTTTTCAAGGAGTGGACTTTATACGTTTCATTCCCAGATCGTAATTTAGACCTATATAAGAAACGGCCACCTCTGAGCCAGTACGCCTCAGTGGTATTATTCTCAACATGGAGAACTTTGTGACCACGACAGATTTATACCACCACCACACACGAAGGTCTTCAGCCAGCCGGATTCGAACTTGCAACCAAAGGGATGCGAATCCAACACCCTACTAGCCAACCTACCGTCTCAACCTATGGCCCTTCTCAGTGACATAGAATAAGCAGATGGCGAAACACGAAATAGTTATTTTTACAACTTTCCCCGCAGTGGTCATAATTGACTTAATAAAATGTACATCCTAAGTACATTTCTTAGGATGTACATTCACTTCTTCCTCAAAGGGAGCCATGAGAAATAAAAACATAACTTTCATTTCAAAAATTCCACGCCTTTTTGGCAGAAACTTGTCACTTGCATTGAGAAATTTAATTTCCAACGACAATATTGGTGATTTTGCATGGATTACTACTGTCACTTAGAGCCACTGTTCATCTGATGCAGACGAAGATAATTCTACAGCACTCTCTTTTCATTAAAACAAAATTTAGTAGTTATGAGGAATTTGAATTGAATTGCAATTAAAAGATCAATATCTACTAATTAGTGATAAAGTTCAGAACATTTTAATCAGAGGCCGCAGTAGCCTGGTTGGTAGAGCGTCAGTCTCGTAATCGAAAGGTGGCGAGGTCTGTCCTTGTCTCGGCCAAAAACCGCCGAATGGGCTAATGGCAGTTGGGGCACGTTAAATAGGTCGTAATTGCAAAGTTCTCTAAGTTCCCATCACAAATGATATCTATGGGGGTACTGAATCAGGGAAAAGTCGGTCTCTGATTTGGATCTAAATTCTGACTTGCGGATGGATGAATGAGTTCGACCGTCTCCTTAAAAGAGTTGTGTCGTGTGTGTTTGAGTAAAGTCCATACTTCCACCTTAATGGTGCTCATTAATAACGAAAGATGCACACTTTTGCCTTAAATCGAAAGAGCTATATCTCATTCGGCTCGGTATGACCAAGTGGCATTATACCGACCGATATTTGAATCATATGTGCTACTTTAGAGAAAAATTCGATTTTTCGATGTTTGTTGTCATAGGGGATAGTTGAGTTCAATTTAATTTCATGATTTCAGAAAATGTGAAAGATTCAACTATCTTATTCATCTCACTGTTTATTAAAATTATTTCAATACATTTTTATATAATCTAAAATGTTTTATCACTTTTTACGAAGTAACACAAAAAATTATTGACCGATGTTCAAAGTGAACACAAAATAACACCCCTTGTTTAGTGACATTTCCGTTAAAAACTAATAAAAGGAATTGTTATTTCTTTTAACTCAGGTAATATAAGCTTTGAAATACAGGCTTATATTACCTATGAAAATTCCACCTGAAAATACATGAAGTCCTTTAAACTAATTCTGAATTTTAGAATAAATTTTGGTATTATTATATAAGAAAACGTACAGTTATAAAAATGCGTGATGAATTTCACAAGGATTTAACAGCAAGCTAATTAACATTAGGTGGAAATGAAATTGGTATAATTACGAAACTTTATCACCTATAAGGATGTTGAAATATGTGAGGCAGATGATTTCGAATTACCGAAATTACGTAGCTAGCCTTCAATTCATTTGATATAATTTGCGACATAAAGTAAAAAAAACATAAAGTAAGTCGAAATAGAACTAATGATACCATTAGTTTATTTATTCATCATCATAATAATTCGTTTATTACTGTTATTTCAAATAAAGGAATGAAATGCACACATAAATGTTTCGGGTTTCCGCTGTAACTTCGCGAGTCAACTTGAAACCGCAGGTCGACAAAGTTCGATAAGTAATAATAATAATAAAATCATGCTCATAGGCATTTCAACACGTTTTTGACCGCAAAAGTCCTATAACCTCTTTTGGCGTGGATACATTGCTAACTTCCAAACATATTTGTCAAGTTTTTATTCTTTCTGATTCACCGATAAGAAAAATCACCGAAATTTCTGTAAATATTTACCAACCAACGAAGAATCACGATTTCCTTAAGTTAACAGATTGAATGTTATACTAGCCACTTGCAGTCTTCATCTGTTGCAACGCGCATAAAAAAAAAGCATATAAAAATTTAAAAATAATAATAATAAAACAAATATGTACAGCTGTTTATTTCTTGCTGAATTATCTGTAGTTAAATATTTATCATAGGTCAGTTCCTAAAACGAAGTTAAAAAGACGAAGGATTTCACAACAACCTATTTATGCGACTTGATATTTCTACTTACCAGCGGGTGACCGAGCTCCGCTCGGAGAAAACAGGTATCGAAGCTAACTTGAAGATTTAAATTTTCAATTGTGATTTATCAAAACAATACATGCCATAAGAAAATTTGTGAAACCATTGGTGAAAAGATAACCGGTTAAACCTCGGCTTTTCATCGTCCATCAACGATGTCATGTCTTGATGCTCCATTGGAAATCTACACTGATCTCTTCCATGTTTGCTGACCATGCACGGAGCGCTTGGATTCATATCACCACACGGGTTATGGATCATCCATTTCGAGATCAGTTCCGGATCATCTTCTGGAAACTTTATTAGTTCGCCATATTGGCTATAGATGGCAGCACGTTACCGCTTGAAACCTATTAGCCATTATGGCGAACTAATAAAGTTTGAAAATATCCTATCTGTAACTCCGAACTGCTCGACCGTAGCGCTTCAAAACCGGCGCCAATCGATTCCTCGTGGCCAAAAACCCCAGACCCCCAAGTTTACCGGAGTTTATTAATTCTGGGGCGATTTGCAACTTGGCAACCATTCCTCGTATTATAGTATAAGATTAATAATAAAAATGTGAATTTGTTGGTACTGTACAGGACAGAGAAGAGCTATTAAAATAGTCGATAATGTATTTTGAGAGTAAAAATATGTACGTGGGACCGACTTAAAAAAATTACTAAGGTTGTAATTAATTAAAAAATTTAGCAAGACCTTGACGTTTCTAAGAGATAATCTCGAACATATTCTTGCATTGAACTAATTTTTTGCATAACTTTAAAACTATTTCTAAAAGTTTTTGATAGCGCCAGTTTAACTTCTTTGCAAGAATTTTGGAGTTTTGAAAATTTTTAAATAAATATTATTTTGCATAATTTTTATTGCTGCTTTGAAATTTAGATTGTTTTTATTGTTTACAAATATTTAATCGCGTGTTTTACTTTCATTGCTCAAAGGTAAACAATGGAGATTTAGAATATTTATTCATTATTTTAAAAATATTCCAAATATTCTATTTAAGATATTAAAGTATTCGATATTTTTTTTCTAATGTTGTTAGGAAGTTTTATTTTATTGTGTGTATAATCTGATAACAAATACCTTTATTTTATTATCCTTTATACATACGTTTACTTTTTAATTAATCTTTAAATTATCTAATACACTATTAGGATTGCTAAAATATTATTTAAAAAATTGCGATCATCTTTTTAATATTAGAATTTACTACGTACTTTGTGAAAAAAAATATAAGTGAAATTAAGATAGTTGGGAGTTACAATTCTTTTAAATTGCAAGCCACAAATTACTGTTATGACATATTGTACATAACAGAAACAATTCTATTCTGACTTTTTCAGCAACTGATTTAGGAAAATATGTGTTATGTTGTATTTCTATGAAAGGTTACGAAAATATGTGTTAAGGGAGGTTAAATAGTGAGAGCAGTTACAATTCTTTAAAACTATCAACGCATGTAACTTGATTTCATTAGAGGTCCGTGTATACAATAAACAGAATAATATAAAGCTACAAAAATAATACAGCTTTATTTATTTTATATTTTGATATTTAAAAATATTTTGTTGAAATATCACCAATGCCTATCAAATAATGCATTAAAAATTTCATAGAAATACAACATAACACATATTTTCGTAAATCAGTTGCTGAAAAATGCCAGAATAGAATGAAAGCCGATTTCTGTTATGGACAATATATCATAAGAGTAATTTGTGGCTTGCAATTTAATTCAAAACTAATTACTTTTTTCTAATTAGAATGCTTTCCTGGTTTAACTGGTACTTTCTTTTCCAGGTTGCAGTGCTGTCACTTCAGTTCACTCTCGCCCACCATCCTTAGACTCTAGTACCATAACTCCAAATCCTTTCCGTTTACGCTACCTGGATCTCACCGATTGCCAACGGCTCGATGATGCTGGACTCGAAAGGATTGTCCGGCACTTCTCACAATTGACCCACCTTTATCTCCGGCGATGCATACTCATCACTGATGAGGGACTAAAAGCAATCGCCAGCTATTGCGTCCTTCTACGAGAACTCAGCGTTAGCGACTGTGTTTTGCTAACGGACTTTGGACTCTACGAGTTGGCAAAACTAGGCGCCAATATGCGATACCTCAGCGTCGCCAAATGCGACAGAATATCAGACGCTGGTGTCAAACAGATCGCCAGACACTGTTACAAACTGAGATATCTGAATGTGAGAGGTTGCGAAGCAGTTTCTGATGATGCTCTGGAGGTGGTGGCGAGGAGTTGTTCCAAACTGAGGGCTCTGGACATCGGAAAGTGTGACATAACAGACAGAGGTCTCAGGGTTATATCGCATCATTGCCCAAACTTAAGAAAGCTGAGTGTGAAGTCATGTGAAATGATAACAGATGAAGGTATTCAAATTATTGCTTACTATTGTCGTGGTTTGCAACAACTGAACTTACAAGATTGTCCCATTAGCCTGAATGGCTACAGAACGGTGAAGAAATTCTGCAAACGATGCATTATAGAGCATACCAATCCTGGATTCAATTGAGCAAATTAGTGAAAATACTGCTTTATTTATTCGCACTTATTATAGACAGCGATTACTGAAGTTACAATATTTATCCAACTCTTACTAGTATAAAAAATATCAATGAAGTTAAGGTGCTAAATATTCTTTTTAATGATTCTAGACAAGTGAATTTGCAAAAAAAAAAGAGAGAGAAAGATTTCTCATGTAACATAAAATTTCAATATCAAAACTGTTATTTTAAAATCAGGAAATGGATGGAATAGGTAATGAATGGATTAGTTTACATTTTCAAATTATTCCATAATGCAATATAATTTAGTATTAAATACATCAAGATATATCATCCAAACTTGTTCAAAAGCAAAAAAAGATTAAAATATATCTTTATATTTATTTAAATGATCCTGTAAATCAGAGACAAAATAATACTTATTCTAGAATAAAAAGATATTGTCATTCAAAGAAATTCAGATATGTTTATATATCAATAAAATTGTAAGAAGATACAATTTTTATCAAAACAGCAGACAACAAAAAAAATGTAGAACAAATCAGAAAAGGTTACTTATAAGATTAGTAGCACAGAAAGATCTAGAATGCTCTAGTGCAATGTTTATTTATTAGACAATTATATTTAGAATTATTTCTCTTGGACTGCAAATATTTTCCAATTTTTGTTTTCATTGTAAATAATGACAACTGTACAGAAGACTGAACCTAGAAAGCTATTTTGTGGAAAGCTTCAAGAGGTTCACTTCCAATATTTGTAATGATTTAAAGTAAGGGTTTAGTTTATGTACACATTATTTAATTTTAATCAGAATTTACAAAACTGTGTTTTGAATAAAAATAATAAAAAACTCCAGAGGTGTCCTTCAATTTCCTGGGTTTAATTAAAAATTATAGTATTGAGCATTTCTGCATAAATATGAGTATCAAAGAGAAATAAATTAGATACCAATATAAAAATTTCTATTATGCATTTTCCATTTCATTTCTACAGGTGTAATAAAAAATATGAAATTATATGCATGAAGTTTAAGAATTTTAATAATTAAAAACTAATACTTACAGTGCCAATATTCATAATTGAAAATATTAATTATTACATAAATCATCTTTTGATAAAATTATAAAACCAACTTAAATGAAAATTAAAAATTAAGTGATCTCCATTTTCTCTATATTTTCACAGTTCCCCTAGTGCCGCAGCAAACCTGTGGATTATATTGAGGTTCTCATATCACAAACATTCAACGAAATTGGAAAGTTCGTGAGAAATCCTTCTAGACATTTTTTTAATTACCTCCCAGCCCCTCCATTGATGCTACTGTATTTGCAGTACTTAATAAACACATTATTAAAATATTATTAAAACAAGAATAATAAGTTGTCAACGATGCTGTTGGGAAACTTTATGCTATATTTCAAAACTATCGCTTGTATCGGAGTCTCAACAAAACACTTGCATTCACACATTACTAAATTTTTAAAAAATTATTATAATGTAATCATCTTGACCATCTTTTAATGATTTATTATGGGCTATTATTCAACCTCTATGTAGTCAGTATTGCTTGTTGGTTACTCGTAATTAATAAAATCAAGTTAAGAAAAAAATATTGTCAAAAAATATTTAGCTTTAGCTATACAAATAACTTGATCTTGTAATCTGTGCAGTGTGAGTTAGAAAAACTACAACTATTATTATTGTCAAATATTAGTTTATTTTTCAGACTCCTTTAAGATAAAAATGAAAAAATATATACACACATAAACCCCTCATTTTATATTACCATACATTATCATTAATATGAGAAAAGGCAATAATCATTTCAAGATATTTAATGCAACAGAAGTAAAAAGGAGAAAAGTTATGAAGTATAAAAGACAAAAATGTTTTGCAGATAATTTTCAACAACTGTAATTATTGTGGAATTATAAACTTTTATCTTATTTTTGTTTTCTTTGGGAATGAATATACTTGATGATTTACTTTTATATATTTACAATTCCTCTTTTTTAAAACATGAGTAAAATACTAAAAAAAAAAAAAAAAAAAAATGCAGTTTTTTTTTTGAAATATAAAATGACTTTAGGAAATAAGCTTTTTGGAGATTTTTTAATATTAAAACTTTATCAATCATTCATATTTAACAATTCAATTTTAAACTTACAGCTTCACATGATGATGCATAACATTGAAAGCAATATACAACCAAAAGGGAAAATGGTAATGAATATAATTATGTACATATATTACAAACTTTAACCATATTTATATTTTGACACAGAATTTGGATTTAAACAGGTGCTGGTGTTGGCACACTAAGTAAAGGAGAATCAACTTCCATTGGTTTTGGAACACAAACTGGTTGATGATTTTTTAATAATTTCTGTATTTCTTGGAATGCTGGTTGAATGCTTTCATAATGCTGGGGAAAAAAATAGCATAAGATTAAAAGTTTTTAAAAATATAACATACTGAATAAATTCAACATTATATTTTATACATTGGAATAAATTTTCAAAATTCTATCATTCAATCAAACAGGGAGAGTTTTTATATCTATAATATAAACAATATTTTTTCTGTCATTTCTCTAATTTCTAGCTGAAAAAACTATTGAGTTTGATTAAAATTGATACAAATCAATACTTAAATTTATTATCTTTCAAAATGTACTAGGACTTCCTAATAAAATTATACCGCACAATATGAATTACAGATAATGAAATTGTAAGAGCAGAACAATGCCCACATTTCAGTATATTTTTGCACCAACAAAGCATTCATCAATTTTCAAAGTTTGAAAAGGAAAATGCTGTCGCCTCATACCCTCATGTTTGGGGCACAACATTTTACACTTGCCTTGTATATTCCTCACTGCACAATTTAAAATGGATAAATCAATTTTAAAACATTAGAAATCAAAATTGATTAGCCAATGAAAGTATTTTAACATTTGCAACTTTAAAGACTAAAATAAATTAAATTTAGAAGTAAGAAATGTGGGAGATTTCAAAAAACCATTATAAAAAATTTCAAGAGAAATCAAAATTTATTTTTGAAAATTTTATATAATTTTAAAATTACTCAATATTTTATAGCCACACTGACATACAAATATCTTCTACATCAGATAATTAAAATTTTAACTTAGCAATAACACATAATTTTAGTTCAAATTATAAGAAAAAAAATTATACATGACTTACCTGAGCACATGGTTGCAAAGCTTTCATAACTCCATCTAGCCTGCTTGGAGGCAGCTTTGTATATACATAATTTAGAAGTTTTAAAATGTGTCTTACAACACTTTCCTTCGCAAGTCCAGTGAGAAAAAATTCATCAAATACAACAGTACAAAAATCCTCAGTAGAAAATTCATCAATAAGATTGGTAACCAAAAAGTAGGTGAGACTGTTGAGAAAAGGATCTTCAAAAGCACGGTCATTTTCGCACAGTGCCAAAGTACCCAAAACACGCATTAGGCCATGACGATCTTTCTGCCGAGCTATAATTAAGGAGAAAAATTTATGGAATAATGTTTAAAAAGAGATAAAAATTTTGTGAATTTTTCACATTAAATAAGCATAAAACATGCAAGATTTAAATAATCAAATGTAAAAACAAAGATGCTTTTAAAATAGTTTTAATTTCAATGCATTTGAGCTATATTTGTAAAAAATTCAAAATGCTCATCAGCAGTTGTCTTTTTTCAAAATCTCAAAATTTTTATATATTTTATTTACAAACTAATTACCTTTATTGACCAGATGAATGAAGGAGAAAAATTTCTATAAAACCTTTCAGTCTTGATTGCAATGGTGCATTCAATTAAAGAATTTTTTAATTTCAAACTTCATTAATTAAGAAGCCTCACACTTTTTCTATTCCTTGTCCTATGTTTAATTAATTATTTGTTATCTCAATTAAAATTTAACATTTAATCTGAAACAGGAAATGATTTAATTTCAACTTAATCAATAATTTGCCTGATTAATCCAAACATGTTCATAAAAATATGTAAGAGAAATAAAAGTTATTCAGCTTCAAAATTTTTTTATAATATTGAAAATGTTTAATAACTTTTGAAATAACTTACAGTAATTTGAGTAATTGGCTAACTGATTCAATAAAATACTTTGTGCACTACTATAAGGAAGCAAAATTTCAAGAATAAGTAGTAATAATATATTTTAACACCACAAACTATATGGCAGAGATAAAAATGTTAGATCTTTAAAATTCTAAAAAAGTTCTAAAGATACTTGTTTTTTAAAAGATAAACTTTATAAATAACACAAAAATTACTCAAAGATTTTATTAAAATCATGCCTTGCTAAGAAATTCGCATAATAATTTTAAAATCAATTTTCTTATGTTGACAATCAATAATAAAGAAATACTAAACATGAAATATTAATAGCAACCATAGAAAATTATTTGAATTTCATTATAATAATGTAAAATACCATTGCAAGATAAATTCTAAAAATATTTTTAAAATTAGGAAAAGAAGAAGAAAAACTAGAATGTTATCTCAAAAAAGATACATTTTTTAAATTTTCAGATGCTTTAAAAACCATTTTCATGTATAACTAGCCGCCTTTAGCAACCAGCCCGTTCACCAATCTTAATACTCTGTGAAATGGTCAGTTAAATATTTTATGTAACGTCATTGCTAAGTAAATATTTTGTGTGGCTTGTCATTGTCAATTAAATACTTTATGTAACTTGTCTTTTAATAGTTACTTCATCAAAATATTTTCAAGATCCAAATTTTGACAGTCATATAATTAACTCCTGCATTTATAAAGTCCTTAAGCCTGTAATGTACTATATGTCTCTCTAATTATATGTCAGCTCCCGCAAAATTTCATTATTAAATTAAAGAGAAGATTAATTAAGCAAGAAGAAGCTGCAATTAATATAAAAATATTTTTAATGAAACTATTAATATTTTTATAATGTCAATATTGAAAACTGAGTTCATCCGCATTTGAGTCTTATGTGTACTACAGAATAATTTTCATAACTAATATAATATCTCAACAATTATTCAACAAAAATTTCTCAGCTTCCCCTCTTTTATTGAATAGTGATATTCAAATATTCATACATAAGCCAGTTCTAAAGAATGACTTTATTGATGGAAGTTTATCTCCTTTTATTTAAAATATTAGTGCTTGAATAATATGATACATATAGCAGAAGATCTAGATAAAAGCTAAACTTTCTTCATTTATTAAAACATTTCTAGATTTGTGTTATATAGTATGTAATTATTTACTTCATTTAGACCCTCTTTATAGATATATTTTTATTGTTAAAGTTTTACAAATTAGCGGTTAGGCCTTGAGTTGAAAAGATATAAATATTAAACCACATTTGTCTTAAATAAAACTGGTTTATTTAATCAAAAATACCGTAAAAATAGAAATTAAATTAGCTGATTAAAATATTAGTATAACTAAAAAGATAATGTTTTAATCTTTAATTTGATCTAAAATTAATCTTTGTGCGACAATCTTTTCGGAAGTTATAGCGAAAAACGTCAAGATTTTGCTTCTTTTTTAATTAATTTAAATTCTAATTAAAAATTCGGAAAAAGGGCTCCGAGGTGCACATTACCGACTTCCAAGGTATACATGTACCAAATTTGGTAGCTGTAGGTCCAATGGTCAGGCCTGTAGAGTCTCTGACAAACACACACACAATGAGCTTTATTATAAGTATAGATATTTTTACTTATCAAGGGAAGGAAAATCACTCAATTTTTATTTAATTATAAATTTTTTTAATGCTTTGAATAGTAAATTTTTAATTTCCGAAATAAATATATGCAAAACTTTAATCATTATTTCGAGTGATTTGCCCTGTAGAGTACCTATGCACACACAGGCATTGTTTTCTTTAATACTACTTCAGATAACTTTAAAAAGTAGTTTTCATTCCATCTATAAATAATAAATTTCAACAGTTTTTGTAAATATTTTTTTCAAAATAAAAAATTATTAAAAAGAAAACATTTTTACTTACCATTCTGTAGTGTGTAGTACATGGCCAATACTGATGCTACACCATTTTCTTGAATGTATGCCTGATAAGCATCTGGTGGAGGTCCAAAGTGCTCAATGGTAGTAATAGCAGATTCACGGTCATCTTGAGGCAATTTTGCATTAATGGCTCGTACCTGCATTTATATATGTATATATACATATTACCGAAATTGATTTTATTACTCAAAACCACATTTTAAATATTCTACTTTACCTGGTCATCAACCATTAAGGACATGAGGGAAGGTAGAAACTTTGTTACTAATTGTGCATCCTGAAGAAAAAATAAATTCCATAATTAATAAATTTAAAAGGCATAAAAACAATATATTCATATAAATTTTTAATGCATGCATTAGTATACAGCATTATAATGTAATTGGCCTAGTTAATTTAAAAAATTAATACAGTTTGTTATTTTTCTAAAAAAAAATAAGATCTGAAAAGTGATGCAGATAAAAAAAGATGCACCAAATTGCTTTTTAAAAAATTTATAAACTTCAAATAAATATACAGAACAAATACACAAAACACTTTTCAGACTGGAATTCTTAGTACAAAGAATTATAAAAGTAAATTAATCATATGATTTTAACTTTTATCCTAATATTCTTTTTAACTGCAAATCATATTTATTAAAATAAGAACAATTATTATTTATATATCACACTAAAAAAGATAAAACAATTAAATAGTATAAGAGAACAATGTACAGGGTATACATAAATTATTAACTGGATTAAAAAAATGAATTAAAACACAATAGTTCAAAGCATCTGGAAAAGATTTATATTGATATAATCTTTAGATCATTGAATTTCATTTGTTCTCATTTTTACATTGCACCAAGAAATGCTTCATTTACAGACAATGGCAACAAGCAGTAGAACAAATATGCATATACTCTGGTAAACAGTACAAAGATGATGCGCATAAGAATAACTATTAATGTCCGCCAACGGAACACTATGGCTAAAAAATCTTTGCTAGACCATACATGCTTTGCATTAAGGAGGTGCAGGTAGGCCAAATACAAATAAAGAAAATGCCACATGGAATAAATAAAATATAATTTCTTCATTGTCTTAGGTAATAGAGCTAAATACTTTGACTTATAAATAAATTATAATCTTATATAACAATTTTTTTTTATAGTATCTACAACACCACTAGTGCTTAAATTTTTAATTTCAGAGTCCAGCATATGACAATTTGTGCTCCATAGTATAATGAAATAAATCAAATATCATTTGGAAAATTTTATTTTTAATCCATCAAATGCAAACTTTGACACAAAGTAACAATTTCAGAAACAAGATCACATAAAAAATAGGTTAACTACTTTATTTAAGTCATTACTATATGTATTTAACCAGAAGCACAAACTAACAGATTTTTACATTTGGTTTGAAGTTTGATAAAACTCTTTCACTGTTTAAGCTTTTATGATTTATAAAGTGTTTCTTTCACTTGCACTCATATCGATAGATAAATTTCCTGCACACAGATATCAATCAAAATTTTATTGTAATCTACGAATTTTGTGTCAAGATCACAGAAAAATTTTCACTCATTTAACTTAAAACATTTCATATTCACAGATAATTTCGAAAATGTGTTTTCAAATTCAAGGAAAGTCTGAAACATAGAAAGATCAAAACTTTTGTTGATTGCATTATTTTATTATTTGTATATTTTTGTATATCAAAAAGCAATACAGTGTTCAATGTTAAAATTTTTGGCAGGTAGAATATTAATTTGAATTATCAGTAATTCATTCAAAACATTTCAAAATTTCATGACATATTTAATTTGATTTTTAATTTCAAAATTTGTTTTAAAAATACACACCAGCTTCGGTTCTTTATACACTTGAGTACTAATCATTTCCCAAGCTTGTAATCCCAAAGCAAGCATACGAAGAAGCAAAACCAAAACTGCATTTTCCTGCAAACAAAAATATTTTTTTAATACACATACAGTTCAATCATTAATTTTCTTACATTCAAAATGGGATGGGCTAAAAAAATCATTTAGCATTATCATTATTAAAATGTCATTAGTTAAACATGCTGAGATATTTACACAACAGAAAAATCAAATATAAATCAACTTACTCTTGCATATCCTTCTTGGCTGATGAGGTACATAATAATTTTCAAAGCTGAAGTTGCAAGAAAATTTATAGCATAAGGATCACATAGGGTCATTGAAAGGTCACTGCAAAGCAAAAAATAATTACAAACAGGAATAACAGCTTTTTAAAAAATAATTATTAAAATGCTGATAACACTATGTACTTGAGAAGTTTACTAACAACTGAAATTTGGTTATAAATAAAAGGGTATTGTCTAAAACAGAAAAAAAAACTTGTGGCATTACTCTACATAATTAAATAGACACACATAAGATATTAATTTTATTTAGTTAACTGCCCCAAATTCCAGAGCTTGTTATAACACTAAAAAAGCTATGGGATATATTCCAACTGAAATCATACTAAAAAATAAGACTAATTTCAAACAAAAAATTAAATATTTTGTAAAATACATATTCTATAATTATTGTGAACCTTTGTATTTTCCATGGAATGACAACAACTTTTAAAGTTAAATCTTTACAAAACAAAAAAAGATAGATCAAAATGAACAACATGAAAAAAGATATTTAGTCAAGAACACCATAATTGATCCAAGAACATTAAATACTAATTCTGTAATTGGTATTAAGAAAGTGAAAATTGCAATTACATTTTTTAAATGTAACCGCTCTTAGATAAATATTAACGAAACAATTATTGCTGATTAAAAAATTTTAAAGAAAAAAATATTATGTATTTCAAAATGCAGAAATTTCAACTAATATAAAGTAAAAATGGTACCAAATTCTTATTAATAATTTGCAATAAATGTTTGTCCAAATTATTTCACATTTAAAAAAAAACAAAAGGAACTTGAATATAAATCATGAAACTTTATTCCCTCTCCAGCATAATATTTTGTTTATTGTAAAACATAAAACCTATTTATCTCCATGCATATCTTTCAGGGGGGGGACAATAAAAATGAGATAAAGTTGCACAGATAAAAAAAAACAAAAAACAAGCAAGGTATCACAATATAAAATAAAAGATATTTCATTATGTCATTATTAGAAATAGTTAAAAAAAAGACATTAAAATTTTATAAGTAAATGCAAATTTATCTCAATACCAAATATGCTTTCAAAAGACTAATTTAAAAAAATTAATTTATCATTAGCTCTAAATTGATCAATTAATAATACGAATCAGCTTTCATAAATTCATTTGAAATCATTAAATACTATTAGAACAAAAACTTGACAATATTATACTGCATTGCATTTTCTAAAGTATAAAATAGCCATTACAAATAATAGGAAAAATTATCATTTCTAAGACACTGCATTACATTGCAACATTTTTTTAATTTTTCAAATAGGCTATGTTATATTAAGAAACTACTATTTAAATGATAACAAAATAAAAAAAAATGCCATTCATATGATTTTATAATTATGAAATAACTTCAATATTTACCCAAGAACTTGTTCATTTCCTCTTTTAATACTGTCTAAAAATCCTTGCAACTCTCTGGAACGTTTCACATCAACATTCTTCTCTCGAATGCAAGCATCTAAGCACCATGTGAATTTATGGCATGGATCAACATGTGTGATTTCTTGAATCTAAATATATAATTTCTTATGTCACAATAAGTAATTCATCTTAATTTTACAGTAATTTATGTGGTATTTATGTAAGCGCTACGAAACAGCGTGAATTTGAAAAATAATGTTAGAAGAGTTTTTTTCTTTTACTTTTCATTTCAATTATTATATAAAACAGAAAAAAAATGTTTATCAAAAAGATTTCATCAATATTTTAAATTAGTCACATGTCTATTTACTATTCATCATCAAAATCATAAATGACATAGCTTAGCATTCTGGTTTCATAAGTCAGTTTGATGGTTATTCACAAAAATAGATGCTATATTATCATACATATTGAAAATTCAATTCTATTTCATTGATAAGGCAGCTCAATTAACCTTTTTTTTAAATCTATTTTATAAATCCTAGACCACATTCAATAATATAAAAATTCCCACCTAAATAATATATATATATAATCAATGTTGAAAGAATGCAATTTTTTAAAAATAATTTACAGAAAAATTCAAATAAACAAAATTAAAAAAAAACAAAGATTAAGGAAAATAATAAAATGTCACGTAAAGAAAGTCAAAAAAGATGCTTTGGTGAAATGACTATAGAAGTGGAAAATTTGAGCATGCATTTTTGATAAATCTTAAAAATTTCCAAAAAAAAAAAAAAAAAAAAAAAATCAGTGGTAAATCAAAAAGGTTTTATCAATCTCAGTCATTAAAAAATAAGCAAGTTTTTATACATAATGTAAATGAAAATTCTAGATCAGAGTATGCCTTTTTTGGCGCTAGCTAAATTAATTAAAGTTACTGTCAAAACAAAAATGTAATCAAATCTTGTAAGTGACAAATTCATATACAAAATTATAAGTTTTCAAAATTCTTTTTTTGGGGATGACAATGTTTCAGTTATTTATGAAAGAATGCAGTAAATATATTTTGATGGTCAGCTTTCAGATAAAAGTAATAAGTCTTCTTAGAAAAACAATTGTATTATTCTACTAAATGAAGTAAAATAACCAGTGGTATAGGCTTGCATGCATCTATTCATACTATAAAAAAGCTAAAATTTCAATACAATACTATATATATATATATACAGAATAATAAAATTATTAAAACAATCAAAACCCATTTCTTGGTCAACAAAAATTAAAACAAAACCAACTAGGTCGAAATCAAAATTAAAACTCAATACTGATTCGGTTGTGTCACTTTTTACTTAACTTTTTTTGTTTTTTTTTTTTGCCATGTTTCTCTATATATATATATATATATATATATATATATATATTTATATATATATGGCAATTTTTGCCTACTCTTTAAAATATAATGTTTTGTCCATCCATTAAAGCTCATTTTTAGAAGCACATGGTTATAATTTTTTTTTTAAAAATGTTAGCATACAGTAAAAAAGTATTTTAAAATTGCTTCAAAAAAACTTCCGAATAAAAGTGAACTATAATAAAATATATACCAGTGAAACATGGCAAAAAAAAAAAGTTCACTTCCCATACAGTACAATAAAAAGCTCTGTATTAAATTTAAGATCATCATAGCACATTCTAAGTTTTAATTTTTTTAAGTATATGTGTACACTTTCCAAATATATATATATATTGATGGTCAGTACATATTATAAATATGAATCAAGAAGTTGACAATTAAAAAAAAATGTATCATCTCAAAAGCAAAATGTGTTATTGCAAATTGCTTAAACTTGCATAAGATATCTAATGACATACGTCTAATATAATGTTATTTCCTATTATGTGAAATATATCACTTGCATTGTACAGTAATGCCTAAATAATAAATTTTTTAAATGTAGTCATTTAAATAATATGAATTCCGGAACTAAACCTCACAGATAACACTAATACATTTAGCAAGCAATCCCCCTGAAGCGTTCTAAAATATTATTTATATAATAAATATACTTATATATTATTAATCACTAGCCATCTTCAAACGATAGTTATGGAAAAATCCAGTAGGATGTAATCTCTGGCGATTAAATACTGAAACAAAATTATCAAAAAACTGGAGGTGTATGTGGATATCTTTTTTTCTGATAAATTGAAACCAAATTTTAACATGGAATTACAACTGTAATCACAAAATTTCATATATATTTAAATTAGTGTATTTTTACAATGCTTGTAAAAACTTAAATACAATCCAAATCAGCCAATCCCTTGACTGATTTGGTTCTAAATTTGTTATGTGTTCATATTTTAAATGTTAAATTTACATATTAAATTTCATCCAATTAGCTCTTGCCATTTTTTATTTATTGTGTAAATTTATATTCAAACAGCCAGACAGAGAGACTCATTTTGAATGTCAACCATAACAAATCCTATCAATACTGCTGCATTCAGTGGTGGTGGGGTGGTCGGTTGTATGCAAGAAGAACAAAAAGACTCATTTTGAATAAATTTCATTTAAAATTTGATAGAAATCTATTAATTAGTGCATGAATCGTATACCAAATTTCACCCATCTACTGTAAAATCCTTTTAAATTATTACAGACATAGACAAATAGATATAAATCCAAAAATGTTATTTTTCAGACTTGGAGAGTTCTGAAAAATAAGATATACCAAAATCTAAATTTGAATATTTTGGTGATAGCAATACTTTCTACCTGTGCATAAAAGAAAGTAAAGAAGTGACTTTAGTATTAATTTATAAGAAGGAAACATATAATTCAATAACAAAATACTTACTTCTAAATCATGTAAAGCCATGAGTAATTCGGATCTCAATGTACAATAATGCACAATTTTTGTTCTGAGAAACAGAGTTCTAAGGAACTGTAGTACCATATCATAAAGCTTAACATTATGACCAATCATGGTGAGTAATTTTTGTACCACTTCACCCTGCCGTCTTTGTTTAGGAGATGGAGCAAAAAACTGAGTAATAGGGTCTGAATGTTTAAACAGCAGGTCTTCTTTCTCTTTTATATACTGAGT
>JAPMOQ010055483.1:619124-641215 GCA_026543055.1 Argiope trifasciata | reverse complement strand
CTATGAAAAAAGTATTCAAAAAATAGCGGATTTTCGAATATATTTCGTATAAGCTAGAAACATTTATCTTAAGTCGTATTGAAAAGTAACAACAGAAAGTAATTGCCTGATGGGGGGGGGGAAGCTTCCTCCAATTCATTTTTATTTTAAAGCAGTCTATTTTTTTAAAACACTTTTGTATTAAAAAAATATTTTGTTTATGCTGATAAATTACTATTTTTTCACGCGACAAAAATTTAATTTAGTTCTAATGTAAAATCATTAATGAAAGTATTTTAAATATTAAACTCTTCTAGGTTTTAAACTAGGATAACATGCTTTCCTTTCTCCATACTGCTATTTGATCCAATATATACTGTAATAACCGGAACGAGTTACATGGATGAGATGGTGATATGATATGAGAACGATCTTCTCTGATCTAGCATACTTTCAAAATTTAAGGCCTTTTGATCATAGCTTTATTGCATAGTGAAAATAATTAATAGGCACTTTGGACCTTTTCTTGCTGACCGACTTTATTAGAAATTTGATAAGCTATTAATCTTTTGGTATCAAATTTCCTTTTCCTTGCTTGCTGTGTAGCTGAAAAATTATGTAATAATTAAGGTTGTTGCTGTAATTTGTAATTTACTTTAAAATTCTCTAATCCACAACAATTGTCAGAGCTTCAGAATTGTTTTTCAGAGTCTTTCTTTCAGGACTTTTGGGGCTAAATGTGCTTGATGTTCGGGTGCAAATGGTTTTTTTTGACACTATATGGTTTTTAATATTATAAGTTTTTAAATTCTTATAAAATTACTACTTTTTAATACAAGTTATGGATTATATAGCTTTATTTTCACCTAAATGTTCTAAATTTTTGAAGTTTTAGTAAAAGTTTTAAAAAATGTTTTGCCTATGCATTATTTAGCCCTTTTCCCCGCTGACGAAAGGCTTTAGGTGTTTGTGACCTTCGATTGAAATTACTTTGGCTATCTACATGTACTGCATCTTAATTGTAATACCATTAATTGTTTGTATACTGCGGAATCGTACATTGAAACTTAAAAAACTTTATCTAAATTGATGATTCTGAATGGGGATACCAAATGCTCTTCAGTATATATTTTAATTATTTATCAAGTTTGAAATGCAGATTTAAGCTTGGTATTTGGCAAATTTAATTTAATTTAATTTATTATTATTATTATTATTATTTTGTTGTTGTTGCTTTGGGAATAATTAGCTGTTTGTCTTGGAATCAGAAACTTTTCTCTGGTGATGTCGATGTGCATACTAATGTATTCATTAATGTGAATTATATTTTGGTTTGCTATTGGTTTTAGAATCGAAGCTTATTGAAAATTTGTAATTTTATATTATAATTCCCAGTTAAGTTTTTTAATTGATGTCGATCTAAATTTTGTATATTTTAAATTTATAATTTATTGTATTTTCAAAATGAGTACTTCTGCATAGTTTTTTTTTTCTTCCCACACCATCTGAGATCTTCAAAAATGATTCTGAAGTTATATTCCATCTTTGTTCATGCATGAAATATTTAAAATATCTCTACTACTAATAAAGATGATTGTGCGTATGTGTGTGCAAGTCTATAAGCCAGGGTATTTGCAGTACGAGTAACAAATTCACATATATACCCTTGGAGAGTAAGAATTCGTACATCAGCGAGATTTTTTTCTTTGAAATTTTAATAGATTTTCAAATATTTCGAAATTTTAATTAGTTAAAAAATTTTAAATTTACGTTTTTTTTTCTTCGATAACTTTCGAAAAAAAAATTGCGCCAAAAGGAATTTTACTCAATTTTGAAATTTCAAAAATCGTATTGTTAATTATGTCAATTTAATAGTCTTATTAACTTCTGATGAATGTTGGTAATTTTTTTTGAAAATATTTATTTTTCTTACTTTCCAATAAAATATTATGTAATGTCCAAAAAAAAAAATCAAACCGATTTTATTATTTTATCAAATATTTTGTTGCCAAATTTTCTTCTATTGTAGCCAGCTGCATGGAAGAAGAATTCTGTTTGATATCTGTATAATTTCCGAGACAGATTGTTCCGTATTTGTAAAATCACGCCTTTGGCGGCGGAGTATCGTCCCTTGGCACATTTTATAACTACCCCAGCCTGGCAACCATGTAACACCCGAAAACAGTTCTCAAACTGTAACGCTACGCACGCAAAAATAAAACGCTGTTATACAGTCCACTTTTTCTTTTCATCTACCAACAAACCCACGCACACAGATTAAAAAGAAAAAAAAAAAAAAAAAAAAAAAAAAAACGCAGTTCTTAGAATTTAAATCACTCACAAATTTGCATCTTTAATAGCTCCATTATGACATGGGACTGATTTCATAACAATGAACAGAGAGATTACCATATATGATGAATAAAACTTAAGTAATACAATCGAAATAAAATGGTGTTAAGCCAGACAATTTGTCTGAACCATGGACATTAAACTAGATTTAAACAATTCATTTGAAATCAAATATGACCAATATTTCCGGCTAACCAGATGATCGTTAAAGACGACTAATATTAAATAAAATCAATTTGATCTATCAACTTTTGGATTAACACCCTAATATACAGGCTGAGTCTAAGTAGGTTATGTAGCATAATTACAGTTAAAATGTACGTACAAACTATAGCCACTATTGGATTTCATTCAGAGTTAGATGTATATCTACAGTTGTGACCGAAAGGGCGCCAAAAGTTTAATTCTGTCAGGGTAGACTATTAAAATCAATAAATCATGCCAATTTAGTTAAAAATACATTTAATGACATTAAAAGACATGATTTACACGGGGACAAGACTATTTAGGACAAAACATTTAATATATATGCATTAAAATAATACTCGGGGATTACATCATGCTTTACGTTCGCTTCCAAGACATGGACTGATTGTTCATGGCAACGGCCGATAGAGGGCCGAGGAAACAGCTACGGTTACACAGTTCTAAAACAAAAATATTTAGAATTCATTTAATAGCTGATTGTGTTTTTAAGATAACGAGTTCAGTTGCGCACGGATACAAATAAAGTGCTGACCACTTGATGGGGCCATATTTTATATCTTAATTTGTCGTGTTTTTGAGTAATCACGTCAATAAGCAGGCGGTTGAATAAACAGATAGATTTCCCAAGCATGACTTCGCATAAAATATTAAGGAAATATACATTTTAGGTATGTAAAGAAGCATACCAAATTTAAATTGTTTTTTAATTGTTGAATTTTTTTGTGTGTATCATGTTAAAATTAATTAACTATTTATGAAATCGAAGAATTTAATTTTCTAAGAATCAAAAATAAAGCTAATATTTTCTTGGCAGCAAAGTTAATCGGGCTTGATATTTTTAACAATGATTCACTGCAAATTCCAGTAACCAAGTGACAAAGAGAAAGATTAATGTAACAATACACAACTTTTAAAGGTTATTATAATTTTTTTTTATAGAGCGAGGTGAGAAAAATTAAAAACTTATCATTATAACGTAATATATCAGTTGCATAAATGCATAAAATTTTACTATTATTGATACATTTCAAAAAATTAAATCCATTAGTTATTTTTCATTCTAGATTATTTCTAAACAAATTAAAAATCATGGAAATAAAAGAAAAATATTCTCATAAAAGGAATCAATTAACGGCTGAACATTAAGAGATCCCAAATATTGAAATCCTTTTCGTGTTGCTGTTTTTTACGGCACTTGGCATTGCACAAGCCCGCTGTTACGATGACAGCGATTTGAACCGATAGGATACATCTCTTGTTTCAGTATCGCCAACTAGAGTACGACTTTCCCTCTCACGCATCACTCATTCGTTTGCGCAACCCTTTTTCACTGGAGGGCATTTTCACACATCTCACAGATAGAACAGAGAAAGAACAACCATGCCCTAACTGGGACTTGAACTTAGGACACCCAGATCATGGGGAAGATGCACTGCCCTTATGCCAGGACGCCAGTAAAATCCTTTTTAGAAGTATTTATTATAGCATATTTATATCTGATAAATTATTTTCAAGTTTTATAATAATAAAAAAATTTTACTCTCCCAATGATGTACCCTCTCTGTTTTTCATCAAAGGTTGGGGAAGAATCTCAGATTTCAAATAAAAGTTTGAAATCCAATACCTGATTTCAAATGAACTATCAAATGAATATAAGTTCATCTTGAAACAATATTAAGATCGACAGCAATGGGCCCAGGTAATAAGTAAAGCAACGGGTGAAATAGGGATAAAAATGAACTCTTATTACATTCCCAAATAAAGCAGGAAAAGCAACAGAATAGAGCAGGATTTAAACAACGTTTGCGAAGTGTTATAATTTTTTTTTATTAACATCTTGAAGAAGTATAGAATGAATAACGAGCATGTAATCATATCACTGCAATCTCCGACTCGCCTAAAGGCACAAGGATAATAAAAATTAAATGACCAGACTTCCTCAGCAGCAACACTGGCGGGAACTGTGATTGAGCCTGAAGAGCCCTCACCGACCACGGTACAACACTTTCCTAAGTAAGTACGTCCCGTCATCGATGGGAGAAGCCAGATCCCAAATCTTTTCATGCACCTTCCAGGTGGCGAGATCCATCCGCAATGCTGAAAGCATCTTATCCTCAGTTCGAGGTGCTTCTCTCCCACGCCGATTAGCAAGGTTCTGATAAAAATAATCTTGTGCAAAGACAATATTTTAACTAATATTATTGGTGAGTTAATCACCTTCGGCGACTTTTAATTCGTTCGGAACATAAGTTGTATTTAATTTCAAATAAATATTTGTGGTAAAAGATCATCTTCATGTTTCCTTCATTAAGGTATTTTAGCAACCTTACACATGTTCTGCTTGTTGTATTCATAAACCTCCCCAGAAGGAGTTAAGTTCTATGATATTATAAGTCATTATGTATAGCGCTGGGCATGTGCGAATTTTAATCCAAGAAAACATTCTTATTTATTTTTTCTTGTTTTTTTTTCAGACACACACACAAATATATATATACAAAACATGGACGACGATCACAGATATACAAGGAAACACATAATATATATATTGAAATATAGAAAGTGCCGTTAACAACGAGCGAACAAATAATACTTTTTGCCGCTAACGGAGAGAGCGGGTGCCTACATGCACCAGTCACACACCAATGGATAAGGTTATTTACAGAAAAATCCCAACAGCGCTCCCCTCACATTCCAAACATACTTAAGGGTGGGAGCATATTGCGCCATCTATGTTCAGTATTCATTTATACATATGAACAAGTATACAAAGAATAAAAAGATACAAATAAAATAATTAACTAAAAATAATTAAACCATATAAACAATAAGGCCATTAAAAGCTTGTCAACGTAATTTTAAACTCTGCATTGCCGTTTGAGGTGATGCAATTTCACTTCCTTCCTCATTTAAATTGTGCTGATAATTCTCAGAATCTCTCTTCATCAGCTTTTAATAATAGAAGAAAATTGCACGATTAAATATTTAATGAAAAAATGAAAATAGCTTGAATTTCACAATACAATCTATTTCAGAAAATTACTCAAAATATTATTTTTAAAAAACTAGCAAAATTCAGAAAATTACTCAAAATATTATTTTTAAAAACTAGCAAAATTCAGAAAAATTGGTAAAATTAAATTTATTATTATTTTTTAAAAAAAGTTTTTTTTTTAACTTTTAAATGGTGAAAATTTTATTTGTATGGGGAATTATAAGTAAACTAAAATTAAAAAACCTTTTCGCAGTGCACATTTTCACTCTTTAAAGTATATCTTTGCTACAACTGGAGTTCTAGATCAAATAAATTGCCCTGTAGAATGTCAACATTCAGAAAGCCGCAGTCTTCTTAATATTAATTTAAAAATAGTTTGTATAAGCATAAACTATTTTAAAATCATTTAATCCAGATACAGGTAGAAGAAAAAACTAACAAATCAAATAAATACCATTATTTAGAAAATGAATAGGAGCGAAACTGGGAATAAACTTCATGACTTAATAACTGAACTTCAAAGCACCACCCCTAAAAAAAATCTTCAAAAGATCAGCAAGTTGATTTAACAGTAAACAGATTTAATCTGTTGAAGAAAATTGTTGTCGACACTAAAATTATCATTAAAAATAGATTAATTCTGAAATAGGAAATCAAATATGCTAGTTATAATTAAAGAAATTCACAAACTTGAGATGAAAATGAAAATCCATTCTCCGGCAAATCATTTTCGTTCAAAGTATTTCGCGAATCGTAGGAGTTTGTGATATCACGTGGTATTGTCAAGCTATGCCGCAAAATTGTAGCAGGCGTGACAAGGAGAGAGGATCCAATCACAAAGTGAGAGCCGAGATGAGAAGAATTAGATGATTCTGAGAGCTCCGCCCATTATAGGAAGTATATACTCATTGGAAGGACTGAACAAGAGTCTTTTCAAAAGAAAGCAGGAGGAAGGCAGATAAGTGTCCAATCAATTGAAGCTTGTGGGCCTACAATCTTCCGCTGAATCTTACAATAAGATATAGCCGCTGCGAGACAATCCAGTTTCAAATAATATCTGACGAAAATCGCTCCATAAAAATCTGACTTAGAAATATAAATATAATTTCATTATAATATAAAAGTTTATTTGACATCTATACTTATAATAAAGCTCAATGTGTGTGTGTGCGTGTGTGTGTGTGTGTGTTGGCGCTCTACAGGCCAGACCGTTGGACCTACAGCTACCAAATTTGGTACATGTATACCTTGGAGGTCCGGCATGTGCACCTCGGAGCCCTTTTTTCTAATTTTTAATTAGAATTTGAATTAATTAAAATTCAAGCGAAATTTCGACGTTTTTCCGCTATAACTTCCGAAAATATGATCACATAAACATAATTTTTACATCAATTTAAAGATTAAAAAATTAGCTTTCTAACGTTATCAGTTTTTTAAATTTAAAACGTAAGCTTCTATTTTTAACGAATTTTTAAAGAAATATTTTAACCATGTTTTTTTAGCACCTGACCAGATAAAATAAAAGAATGCCGGAAGTTCAAATAAAAAAAAATTATCATCGCAAATAAATCTAAAGCAATACAACTTTCAGCACGTGACTGGATAAAATAAAAAAAACATAAAATGTGATATTTTCTAAAAAAAAAAAAAAAATGCAAAGCAAAGGTTTCTTTAATCGTTTGCAATATCTAAATAATTTATTCCATAAATCATCTTTATTTATAGTAAACCTGATTGAATTTAGACAGGATATGCATTGAAATCCCGACTTAATGGCATATTTATGTAATCGTTTGCAATATCTGTATCATTAATTTAATACTTTTTTTCCCTTTCTCGCTTTCTTTAAAAAACACATTTAATATTTTGGCAACATCATCGAATTTTTTTTTTAATATTTTGGAAGCATAACCGATGATTAAAACTGACTGATTTATAAAATTAAAGAATATTATTAGGAAAAGGTGTACTTTTAGAACCTTCCGTCCATCATCTCAAAGAAAATTTTAATTTCAGGTCAATCAATGCCCGGAATTACTTCAAGGCTAATGAATATGTGATTTAATTGAAAATTTTAGAACGCTTTACACATGGCGAACCAGCTGGTCGCCAAAGGCGGCTAGTAACAAATAAAATCGTGTCAAATACAGAAAAACTTAAGAAAATCATTCCTTTCTTTTTATAAGTATTCTGCAAAGCAGAATAATAAAATTATTAATAAAATAACATCTATCATTTTACTGTCCAATGTTGTTCATATTTAATATTGAGACTATATATTATTTAGATAGCGAATTACATAATGCTATTTGATAATTATTTCAATGGGAAAATAATTTATATTATTATTTAATTTGTATTTATATTCAATTTCAATTTCATAATTATTTCAATACCACTTAAACAGAGAAAAACATATGAAGACTTGACCTAAGAACATGAAAATGTAAAAATTAATAATAATAAAATATAGTGAATGCTATAGCATTCTATTTATGCTAGAAAGTATTCTTGTTATATTGTTTTCTCTATAATATGCATTTCTGACTTATTCTATGAAATTACTCTTGAATTATGAATATTTATTCAATCCTCAATTAAATTTTTGAAAGCAATATAAACAAAATTTAGACAACCAAGTTTGAGTACATTCATTGAAATTTTGTTATTAGCAAAGCTTTCTAATGAGTGATGAAATATATGACAGTTTGTATTATTATGAACCTTTGACGACCAGCTGGTCCGTCAGGAGTAATACTGTCTGAAATTTTCAATTAAAGATTTATACATCTTGGTCTTTCAATAGCTTCTTCAACAACAACGAAAATTTTTTAACAAGTTTCGATGGTCACAAGACTTATTATTATAGAAGCTGTACGTTATTCTGCTCATTATATATTTCTCTGATTTACTTTCAGCTGCCGCAAGATTTAAATTTGGATTTGAAATCTATAAGATAAAAAATAAATAAAGAAGAAAACTTGTTGTTGTTATTGTTGAAAATAAACTTTTTTTTTTTTTTTTTTTTTTTTTTTTTTTTGGAAATGTAACAACGAAAAACCGCAATCTTATAAGTCTTATAAGTCCCACACTAATACAAGCAATATTATAAGTCCCACAAAATACATTTTTTATAATTTATGCAATACTTCAAATAATTATTCAATAAAAATTTCTTGAATTCATCATAAAACATATTTTTACCTTTCAAAAAGATTCAAAAGCAACAAATAATATTTTATTTTATTTCCATCAACAAAAGTATTTCCGAAAAACAATTACAAAATCTTAATTTTATACAATTCTACGATCCTCTAAAATACATTTAATAAAAGTATCTTTTCCATCCTCTGTTATGAAGCCTGAACGAGTTATAAAATTTTGGATATCATTATTTTAGGAAATCAACAATTATATTAATTTCTGCATTAAGTCTTGGGGAAAGTTCAAACCTTGAATGTTGTATTTTTTTCAAGACGATAGATGGTGAGGTTTAAAATCGCGCGTTTTTATAGAATAAAGATGTTTAAATTTCCATGACTCAATATGTATTAATTTCAAAATAGTGAAATTTTTTCTTTAAAATATTAGTTTCTCAAGAATATTTTATTAAATATGATTTACAAAACAAGATCTGTATAAAAATTAAAAATTTAATTCTTAATTTTCCTGAATATTTAGTAATAAAAATAATTTGTTAAAATATAATATTTACTAATAATTAATAATTTCTAAAGATACATAAAAATAATTTGTTACTTCACTTTAGACCATTTTGTTAGAAAATTATTACTATTATTGACGGTTACAATATAGCTGTTAGGTCCTGATGAGACTGTAAATCCTGCATATATTAAATCATATTTGTCATTAAAAACTGTTTAATTGAATTAATAATATAGATATTGTAAAGAGTTGGAGAAATATATTTCTTGCATTTATTTTTTAGAAAATATCATATTTATTTCATTTCAGGCATGCACTGAAAATTTCACTTTTCAAGGTTTAATTTTCAATAATAGTTACTTTATTTTTTAATTCGAGATTTTATCAATATGAATGGCAACACGTTGATAAATCTAATTTTTCCCATTTAAGAGAAGCGCTATCGAACAGGTAAAATATTACATTTATTTTGTGCGAAATAAGTTGTTAAAAAATATATCTAAAATATATTGAAAAATTCTTTGAAAATAGATTCGATTAATTTATGAATCAAAACATTAACTTAAAAAGATAATTTTTTGAACTTTAACTTGATGCGATAATCGTATTTGTGTGATATTTTCTAAAGTTATAGTGAAAAAATGTCAAAATTTCGCTTAATTTCTAATTAATTGAAATTCTAATTTAATTTTTTTTGAACATCCCTCAGAGGTTCACATTTTTGACTTCCAAGATATATGTCTACCAAATTTGAGAGCTTTAGGTTAGATGATTAGGCTTGTAATGTGTCCCCCTCACATACACATTCATTTTTACTACAAGTATAGAAATTAGTTAATTTAGCAACGATTCTTATTCATTTATATACGAGCACAGCATTCAAGAGGGAAAATTACATTTTCGTCTAGTCTCCACCCAACATTACATGGGCATGTCATCAAAAAAAAAAAAAATATCAAACAAACATTTAAAATCGTAATTATAAAACTAATTTTTTAAATTTAATATGACTTTAATATACTAAAACCTTCCCCAATAAAGGACTTAACAAAGAAACGGTAGTGTTGTAAACAAAGATATGTATCGCATTTGCTTACCACAGCTCTTGCTATTTCCGCATTTGCAATTTGAGGTTTTTGCACTTGTGTGGATAAGAGCATAACACAGATACTGCTGTTTCAAGCATGCATCAATCGTAGTAGAAAATAATTAAAATCAGAATTATAAAATTCCTATTTTTATTTTAATATGACTTTAATATACTAAAACCTTCCCCAATAAATGCCCTACAAAATGGTACAAATATCTCCAATATCAGTTAAGTATTTCTCGAATTTTTCTCCTTTGGACATACATACGCTTTCATGAGACTTCATTTTATACTACATATAGATTTATTTTTGCAACTAACAGATATATCTGTCGTTGATCGAGATTAAAATACCTTCATGACTAGTATTTTAATGCAAAAACTACTCATGTGTAAAATATTATCTAGTACAAAAGCCTTTTATCAAATAATGAGTTTCCTAATTAAAAATATATGAATTAAAAAAAACCGAATATTTTTCAACATCAAAATAAAAATATACAGATTTAAAAGCTGCCAATCACTAATTTTCCTCCAAAGTCATTAATATTTGTTTTACTTTGTCTATTTGCCTCTTATACTTTATTCTACAGTAGTTATTCGTTATCTATCTTTGACGACTAGATCATTGACTTTTTAGACTGTTAATTATTAATGAAAAATACTTATATTTTTAAACAAATTTCACCTTGTTTTTAATAAAAAGAAAAACAAGAATTTTATAGAAATTGTCAAAATAAATTGCGACGCGTGAAAATTAAGGTGTATAAACTACAAAATAAAAATGCTTACTTTGAATGCTTTGAATGTAGAAATGAAATGCTTACTTTGAAAATAATATTAAAAAAAAGCCTTTATTAATATTTATTTTAAATCCAGCAAATGTATGCAATGCAATGTTTTTATAAATGAGTTTGAATTTCATAATACATCACTTTTAGTACGCATTTAAATTCCAATCTTTTTCTTGGATCCATTTTAAAGTAGGATTGTGAATTGATGGGCACGCTTCCAAGTTTTGCTTTATGGGGTATTGTTGCTTTAAAACAGGATGTTAATGTAGCTAAATTCAACTAAACTTGCAAATTCAAGTAAACTTGCTTCGTTATGATGATGATTTAAATATTAATTATCTCCTAAATTTCAAGGACAATCTTAATTAGCCACTTGCTAAAGTGAGGAAACTCTTTCAAATAGAGATAGAAGAATATGAGAAGAAGCATCGACTGGAAATGACTCATTCCCCCAACCAATGCGATTACATTCATTGAAAAATGAATGGAAAGGGAAGACTAAAGGAATGATGTGAGAGAAATTCCAGATTAGAAGAAGCTCCAGCAGTTGTAGTAAGTAACCAAAGGTGAGAATGTGTCACAACTCCTCTTCCAGCAAGGATCTTCAAGTGATGTAGTCCAGAGCATTTGAAAATAAGTGAAAATCAATCCATAGCAAATTACATATTCAAATGGTTAATCTTCTCAATATATTGATAAAAATTCCACTACCACTAAGTCCATAAGAGTCACCGGGTTCACTTATAGTGGGTGTATATTGTGAAAAAGCAGTCAATCAGCAAGCCTCAGTAGAAAACAACAACGACGTTTATTTAACACGAAGACACTAATAAAAAGACAACTATTATGGGGAGCCGAGACGAACACACAACAGACCGTAGCCCACAAGTAGTATTCAAACACACCACACAAAGAGACTAGACAGAATTCAGAGGAGAGAGGAAACTCGGAGTTTCTCTCTACGGTCTCTCCAAACGGCTAAAATTCTAAACTGTCTCCTTGCGTTAGCTGTATCCAGTTACCGACTCACTATAACACGACTGGCTATTGCACACTCTTTAAGATGGTGCTTCCACAATAGATAATAGAACTCGGCACACTGCTCATCTCAGCAATAGCTGAGGTTCCGTATTACTCTGGCACTCAGCAATTGCTTCGCTATCCCCTAGGAGACTCGATACATGATTACAGGTCTAACAACGATTCAATTTACGACTTCCTACAGCTTGACATTGCCAGCCTTTTGCAGTTCCAGCAGGCGGGCCGAGAACCTTCTGGGACAATCAGACGTATATCAGTTCCTATTGATTGGATCGTTAAAATGCTCGAAGTTTCCAGTGTTATCTATTTTTTCGTCAAGTTTGGGATTACTGACTTGGCACCCGAGCAGCATCCAATATAAATTATTTTAAAGCGTTCGTTCCGGTGATAGAATTAACCATACTGGGAAGCAACACTGAAGGTTTGAAACAATATGATTTCTATATATAATTAATATTCTAATTGAATTATTTTTCAACATTTATTTTGGGCATTTTTCTTTGGAAGTAGCTATTGCTTTGTTTTAACTGGGGGACAACAACTTGTATATTATGATTCTAGGAGAGTATAAATAGTCACAGACGATTTCGCTGCTATGAACCAATATTTTTAAGTACATTTAAGCACACCCTTATTGTAAATGAAACCAAAGCTTTTTCATTGTTATCAGCAAATATTACATTCTGATTATTTTATTCATTTCTTCTTCAAAGCAAGATATGCACATTTGGCTTATTTCCCCATTTTTTATCTCTACTAAAAATATGTTATGAGTGTTGGTGCTCTATAGATCTATCAACTCTACGAGCTACAAGCATGACAGACATTTAAGGAGGGGATGTACCAGTGCGAATATGTTTTGAAGTTTGATTTGATTCTGGCATTTTTTTTTTACGAAAACTGCTGTAAATATTACAACACAAAAATAATTTTTACTTCATCTTAAAATTTAACAATCGTCTTTTCATTTATACTAATTTGGTTGTTGCATAGTTTTGCATGCATTGTTTATAAGCTTTTGGAAATATTTAAAAATTTAGAAATATTTTATTCTGAAATTTTCTTGCGTTGTTGTTAATGAAAATTTTAACTCACGTCTTATTTTCTCATGCATATGGATTTTTGCTTTGGGCAAACTTTTAATTATATTTTTTAAGATTTTGCTGTACATGTAAGTTCAATAAAGTTCATCTTCAGAAGAAGTTGAAGATATGTTTTAGATTAAAGCTGAAATTTTAGGAGATATCGTAAAAAATCCCAAGTACCATAAATTACTGAGTGTACTTTTTTCCAGTAAAAATATATTCTGTTTCATAGATATTTCATAGAAATAATCAAAAATACTTAATATCTTCAATCTTGAGCAATTTATAATTTCATCCTTAATTCTTTCGGGAAATTAATCTTTATAAAAACAGAAAACGTCTGAATATTAAGAGATACGAAAAAGAGGAAAACTAAGTTTTAAAAGCACACCTTTCAATACTTAAATATACGTAGTGTACATATACCTTTAGCGATAGAAAGTAAAGCTTCCACTCCAAACAAAACATTCTATCTGCTATTTAACTTAATTCTCACTGATATTATGTAACTTACTGAGATTAAATTTTGAACTATGTAAGTATTCTCAATATATATATTAATTGTTTTACTTATAATATTTACATGTACTTTCATAGTTAGTTTTAATATGACGAAAATTATGAAGAAAATATTAAATTGACGCCAACATCTGAACAATAGTGAATTTAGCTTATTCACTTCAAGCTAAAATCTCGAGGTTAGGCCTGGAAGAAAAAGAAAGGATCAATCTTCTTTACTCTCTCATTCTCAATCCAAACTAAATTGCTCCTTTCAATATATTTTTGTTCCACATTCCGACAACACCCAATTCCTTAATGACGGAATTGGATGTTCACTCCAAGGCATGTTGCTCCCGTTTTCTTGGTTAAAAAAACCCCTGTAGAAAATCTATTCCGCGCCACCGGACCATCCTTTCTGCACAACCTGAAAATTCTATTTCATCGATAGGATCTAAATATTATCTGATTCTGGAAAATTGCAAACTATTGTTAGCTAAGAAATCAAATACTGATACAGTCAAATTGGTGCTCTTCAAACTTATTACATTAAGTTGAACACTAACAATCTTCCAGACGCAAAAATATTGATAATTCATTCTGGCAACTTCAACATAATTGATCGAAATATACATATTTGTTGAAAAATCAACCATAAGTTACAAGAGATTACTTTCTTTATCAGCACAACATTTTAGTTTTTTAACAAAAAGCCAAAATAATCTTCCTCAGATAATTCCTTCTACATCACGTTTTTTTTTTCTTTCTATCTTTTTTCCTCTTCTCCTTTCTCTTCTTCAGCTTCATTTCAGTTTTTTTTTTTCCTTCCCGGTTCCAGTTTTTTTATTTTCCGTATTAGACATCAAATAATTATTAATAATAAACTTCCATATGAGAAAAGTAATATAATTATAGATAACCTGGTTGATTCATTAAAACATACCAGTTGTTAATTTCCCATAAAATGACAATTGTTATTAGCAGGACTTTAGCGCTATAATGTTCCTAAACTTCCTAGCACATTAAAAATATGAGAAAAGTAAATATTTTTTTTACATTAAAAATTTGTTCCTATCTGTCCGACGATGACAAAGAGTAAAATCCAGAAAACAAAATCAACTCTTACTCGTTATTTTTATATCTTACAGATCCAAGAAATATATAAGTTAGCTACATATTCTGCAAATAACAGCTTTAGGGAATAGCAGTTAATGACGGTTAAGAAAGTTTTGATACCAGTTCCACTCACCGTTCCACCTTTTTTAATAAGATTATAATTCGAGTTATAAAACAAACATTAGAGAATTACTCTGAAAGAAAGTTAAGAAAATGTTACACAAATTATCTCAATGTTTGTGTAAATTTGTGATTTTCAAATTTAAGTTTATGTTCTTAAAAATTAAGAAATTGCAAATTTATCAATACGAATCAATATTATACTTTTTATTTTTAAAAACGAGGGGAAATATTTGAACTATCATAAAGACAGAGAGTCACTATCTAACTGTACGGAAATCTTAAAATTTTCCACTTTAATAATTAAAGAATGGAAAAGAATGTGTTATCTAGGATCTGTTTTTCTATTTACTATTCTGATTTTAAATTAACATTTGTTAAATTATTGTAATAATATAAGCCTGAAATAACGAATATCTAATTTGATAATATCATATATGCAGTAGTTTTTTCAGACTTGGTTTCTTATTCTTTATTTTTATTTTTTTGGGTGCGGGTGCCTTACAAGTACGGGGAGGAAAAGAGGTGGTAGGTTCAAAAGTCATATAACAACTTTGCTGACCGGAGTGTACACCTTTGGCTTAGAGATTATGTCACGTGGCTACGGATCCAATGGTCCCGAGTTCGAACCTCAAGGAAGCACAGTATGCTTTCAGATTATCATATTAAATAAAAATTTCAAAGGATTAAGGAATATATTGTGGAATGATAATGAATTTTCAACACTAGATTTTAAAACAGAATCAGAAAAGTTGCGTATTTATTAGGCTATTGCACCCATTAATTTACTACATGCGGCGCTATATTAGACTTTTATATTAGCAGAATCATGTATATTCTTCTTATCGATGGTTAATTTTGAAGCATGTATGAAATACAGTTCAGTGAGAAAGTGAATTAGTAATGATTTCAGCAAAAAAGTATTTGATTTATAGTGTAAATGGAAACGTTTTCAATTTCAAGTCACCTTATTTTGCTAAGTTTGATTACTTCAAGCATTTTAATTACGTTGTTTAAATAATTAGAGTACCTTAAAAAAAACCAAAAAAAAAAAAAAAAAAAAAACCATATTTTTCTTGAATGGAGATTGGGATCTGTAATTAGAAGGGAAAAAAGAAAGTGTGTGGGGGGTATTGAATTGGCAAAAACTAGGTTCATTGTATAACTTGCTTTAAAGCCTTATGACACGGCTAAATATCGTTCGCACTTTTCCTCAGCAACGACAACGAAAGTGACGTCAAAGTTTCGCATGATTTGTTGAATTTTGTTTGTAGACAATGCTTCCGTGACTATTGTCGGCATTTTCAAACTGGTAAAAAAAAGTGGTTGATGACAAAAAACTTGCTTGACCGGTTCTTGAGGTAGAAAAGGAAAAATGCTGAAGATATTTCGCTGTGTGATAAGACCTTAAGAAATGTAACTAAACTAATGCCTTATGTTTTGAAATAATTCAGTTGAAATCAAGTTAGATCCCCCCACCCCCCATCAAGCCAAGATTGATGAAAAAAAATTCTCTTTACAGTCTGAAAGTACTTAATTGACAAAAGCCATTGCCAAAGTCATTAAGATAAATAAATGAAAGAAAAATTAGTAATTATTAAATAAAAATTAATTAAGAATTTTGATAGAAAATAATTGAATCATTTGTATTTTTAAAAAAAGAACCAACAAAAATTAATTTATTTTATTAATTTTTAAATTTATTAATTTAATTCAGCATCGAAAATAAAATTCCCTCGCCGATTCCTGAACATTTCAACTCAATTGTTTTGGTTCTAGCAGTGAGGTTTTATTTGTTTTTTGTCTGTGCATGTGCTGCTCTCAGAATTTGAGATTAACACAATGGGGAAGGTCAGTTAATTTATTTATTCTGCTTATTCTCTGTTTTAACCAAATGGAAAATATTTTATTATTATGGTATAACGAAATTATAGTATTAAATTATAATTAAATATAATCCTATTTAGTGTATGGCATTCAATGTCACTCTTAGCAATTGACATAGTAACACAAATGAAGTTTTTAAAAATAAACTGAATTGGAATTTTACTAACGTTCTGCTGTTTGTAATAAGTTGTTTATATTTGGCACTTAATTCTCAGTGGTATTTAAAACTTTCCTGCTTGCATTGTTTGTAAAACTGCATGAGTGATATTGCATGCAGTGCTTCACAATTTGTGCTTTGAATTTATATCTACTATTTATTAAAGAGAGTGACTTAATATTCAGTGTCTTATGAACTATCTGTTTAACAGCAGGTGTAAGTTACCCTTTTTGGTTCTAGATTTACCTCTAATGTTTGGCAACTAAAAAAAACTCGGATAGGATAATTTTTTGAGAATACTCTAGTTATCAGTCTTCTTTTGAACTTGATTCTTATTTTTTTTTAAATGTTTCCACTTTTCAACTGAATGGTAATAGAACTCTATTCTATTGGGTTTGCTTTTAGGGAAGTTATAATTTTTATTTGCTATTAGGCAACAATATTTTGAGCTTTATGTATCTGTGATACAATTTTCCCAACAAATGCTATTTTGCTGATGAAATATTTTGTGCTACGAAGTGATTATATAAACACATATATAAAATGAAAGGTAATATCAAAAATGATTAATTGCTAATCTTTAAATGATTAATGATTAATCTTTAAATGATTTAATGCATGATTGCTAATCTTTAAAGACAATGAGTTACTGTGCAATGACAATGAGATATTATGTTAGATCTGTTCTTTAGTTGAGGATTTTTGATTATTTGGCTGAGAGTGGTAAAAAAAAGGCAAAATATTATATGGAGATCAGACTGTCACTAACAGAAAGGTTAAATGACTACGATAATTATAAGCACATAAATAGTACCAAATTGTTTTCTGTAAGCATTACAAACTTTTTTATGTGATTAATAGAAATCTTTTTTCACAATGACCAGTTACAAAGTTAAAAGAAAAATATGTGTCGTATATTTAAATTGAAAATGCATGATAACCTTTTATGTCATTGCAATTATTTATGATTGAACAGCAAAATAATGAATAAGAACAGGTCTTAGTCTTAAAAAATTGTTTTTTGATATTATATATGGAGTTAAATTATAAATTATTTAAGATTTCCTGCTTTCTTCTTCTTTGTTTGTCATAATTAAATGTTATTATATAAGAGTAAACGTATGGAAGTGTAGCGTATTCCATATATGTAAGGAATTTAATAACTTTCACAGTGAATTGTAATTAACTATGTCTACATAAAAAGAAAATGTCTTAATTTGTAAAATGTTTTAATTGCTAAATAAATTCTTGTTAAAGAGAAATTTATATTCTTGCCCTATACTTGTATTATAATGACTGATAAAAAGAGCAGAAAAATTATTGTTTTTACTGTACAGTGATCATTTTTGAAAATATTTAATTATTCAATTCTTTCATTTTTATAATTAATATATGTGGTGAGTTTTATTGTGGTGTTACACCAATGTGGTGGATGAATGCCACCAAGAATCGAACCTGCAACCTAAGGATCTGTAGCCGCTTTACATATCCACTAGACAAAAAGCGATCACCAAGGTTTTGTGGCTGTTACTGGCTTATTAAGATACCACCACAAAACTCCCCCAACAGTGAGTTGGTGAAACAGCTTTATATTGAGCAAGAAATGTGTTTCACTTGTGCCAATCATTAAGGGGAGCAAAGGGCGTGTTCACTGTCCGAGGTCACCAATGTGGCTGATTTTATTATGGAGTCGTGCCAATGGACAGGTTGAATGCTGCCAATAATCGAACCTGCGACCTTAGGATCCGTAGCTGCGTAACATATCCACCAGGCAAAAAGTGATCACCAATGTTTAGTGCCTGTTACTGGCTTATTAAGATACTATCACATATATAACCTGTTTGTATTTTTAACTTGTTTTATATGTATCTTAAACTTATTTTAATCTTTTAAAATATATTTTATTTCTTATTCAATCTGGATTCTTTGTCCCTACTTTATTTAGAGGTAATTATGAAGTAGTATTTTTATTAATTAACTGAAACTTTAATTTATATTGTTATTGCTATGTTGTTTTGAAGAACAGTGCAAACATAGTGAAATCAAGTAAATTTTATTCCAATGTCTTTATAATTGGCCTTAGTAGTAATTAGTGAATTATTGATATACAATGTAGTTTGTTTACAGTAATGTTTATTTTTTTCTGTAGGCTAAATTTCAACCCAAATTTGCAGCTACAAAGAAAGTTATTCGTCTAACAGATAATCGAATGTAAGTTCTATTATTATTATTTAAATAAAATACTACAGTATTTAAAATTATATTTTAATCAAGTTGAAGTTATTTAATAGCTAAATAATATATATTAATGTAATGATATTTTAACATCTAATTTAATCTAAAATAATTTCTAAAGCTTTATTGTAATTTAGCCCATAGTAATTTAATTCTCTTATTTCCTGGTCCAATTCCACTTTCTCTACTTAATTAATTCATGAGAAGCTTTTTAAAGCTGGTGATTTGGTTAAAACCCAACACTTTCACATGATCCATGTGAAGGCCAAAATAACCCTGATTTGACAAATTCTTCTAAAGGATCCATATGTTTCCCTTGCTTTTTGATTGACATGCAGTAGAAATCCCTATTTAAACATCACGGTATATAAAGCAGAGATAATTTATTTCTCCCTCATTTTACACTTCTGTTTGCCTAATTTGTGACATGCCCTGTTTGCTCCTCTTGTTAATAAATAATGAATTCCCAGGATGGATAAAAGCAAATTTAAGAATGAAGAGTCTCTCTCTCTCTCTCTCTCTCTCTATATATATATATATATAATATAAATTCTATTCGAACCAGCCTAATAAAAATAAAGATAAATGCTCATAAAAGTATAATGGATGAAATTTTAAGGAAGAAATTTTTTGAATACTCACTTATAATTTTAAATAGAAATAAAAGCATATACCATTTTTTAAAAAAATGTCATATCTTTTTAAAATAAAATGGTTAAAATTTAAATAATGTAGCATATATATATGACTAATATAACAATGATGTTTGTTACATTAGTCACAAGTGATAAGTTAGTCCAGCTGTAAACCATTAATAAAAAGAACTGCATTAATAATTTTAAATGCTTAATATAAATTATCTAGCAGATTATGGGCATTTACAAAACAAAAATTTTAGAAATACTATTGTTTAAGGGGAAAAATTCTGAATTTTGGGACTTCAACTAAGAAAAATTTAATTATTAATTATATAGGAACAACTAAGTAAAAAAAATTTTGGAAAAAATATAATTATCAGATTGTTTTTTTTTTTTCTTTTCTTTTTTAGCATGCTGCATAATCTTCAAATAAATGTATATATTGAGAAAATATTTTATTTTAAAAAGTTGCAAGCTTAGTAGAAAAAAATATTAAAAAAAAAATACAAGCAAATATTTTTTTTAAATAAAATTAAAGTAAGCCACTATTGGAAAAATGTATTTACATTTTTAGAAATTAAAAATTCGACCAAAAAATTATGATTATAGTGAAGTTTTATTTATATGAACTATTAAACTATTCTTCTAACTAAAGTAAAGGTAACTATTTTCATGGAATGGTATTTCACTTTCCATAATTATTGTGTTGATTTTGCAACCCTGTTTCATTTTTCTTTGTAAAAACTTCCTAATAGAAATGATGAAATTATTTCAAATATATATTTAAAGACTTTTCTTTTTCTCTTTTATTTTTCTGAAAATTTAGAATTCTTTCTACTTGAATATTCTTATTAAGTATGTGTATTAAATTTTGTAATTCAAATTGATAAATTTTGTGATCATATTGTTTAAATAAAAAATTATCTGAAATATTTGTGATTTTAGACAAACAAAGGATAGAGTCATCAAAAAGAAGAAAAAAGACGATGAACCAAAAGTGAAAGAAGTGTAAGTACCCTCCCTGCACTTCTTTTTCTTGTATTGTTCTTTTTAAAGCATTTTCTTCATAAATAAGTATAAAATTATGTATAATTTATCATTAAAATTTTTTATAAAAAATATATATATACATAAATATATAAATATATTACAAATCATAATTAAATATTTGTGTATAAATATAATTTTTATAAAAAATTTTAATGATAAATTTTTTACAGCTTTCATTTTATGTTTGAGGAAAGCTCTTCTTGTTTGGCTGCATTTCTTCCTAGAAAAGGCTTTTCTAAATCCTTTTCATATTTTAAAATTTTTTTGTGATTTATGATTTTATAGAATTTTTTCTTTGCTAAACTTTTTAGATAAGAAACATCAGCAACTAAATATAAAAAGTAGTTGTTATATTCAAATAGTATAAAATTCTATTCCTTTTACTGTGTTTAAATTCATGAAATCTTACTGGTAATCATTGTAAATGTGAAATTGTTTTTCTTATTGCAGTCATTGAAATGGCAAGAAAAGATATAAAAAGTAATAATATTTGAAGCTTCATGACTTTAGTTGATGAAGGAATGTAAAACATTTTTCTGTGTCAATAATGAAATTTTCCAGAGCCAGTAATGCTTTATTAAATATGATTTGTAAGAACAAGAGTCTGTATAAAAATTTATCTATTATAATGTTTTAGGAAATGCCTGTGATGACTTAAACATTGTGAAGTATAATTTGAAATATATTTCCTACGAGAGGATATGCTAATGTTTCCCATTTAAAAATGAGCTATTAAGCTATGATTAGAATTTACATTCTGCATAGCTAGATTGATCTCAGATTTTGCTTTTCGCTGTATGAAATCAAAACAAAAAATAAATAATTTAAAAGAAACTATTAGTATTTTTCTATAAATTGTAATTTTTTAAAACCTTTTAATTAAATTACATTCAAGTTTGGATAATAAGGTGAATAGGTGTTTTTTTTTAAAATTATCATTTAGTTAAATGTTTTATGATTATAAGTAAACACATGTGGTGCATCAAAAGAATATTTGCACACTTTGAACTGCCATAGGTAATTCATGCTCCATTCTAGAAGGCTCAGTTGCTGGAAAATAGAAAGCTTAAAATCCAATTTGAAATATAAATGCACTTTCCAATGCAAATGTGGTTACTGTTTGAAATGGTAACCTTCAGTATCCATATTACTAGTACTTCATGAGTCAGAGTACTGAATAT
>JAPMOQ010055483.1:588679-619114 GCA_026543055.1 Argiope trifasciata | reverse complement strand
TAAATATTTATTTGTTGATAGAGTACCAATGTTTACTTCATTGTTTTGCAATGAATTGTAAAAATTTTTCATTTTTTTACTTGAGAAATAGCTAAAAAATGTAATTCTATTGTAATGTAAAAATGTAATGTATTGCTCTTAAAAATACTGTTTTATTCATAAGCTAATGTGTCATTTTCTTATTTAAGGTATACCATACATCACAGATTGTGTTCTTGGAGAGTTGGAAAAACTTGGCAAGAAGTTCCGATTAGCTTTGAAGTAAATATAAATTTACGTAGTTTTAGAATGTTTTGAATTTTAAAATAATACCAAACTTTTAAAGAATTATATATAATGCCATTTTTTTAATATTCATATGTTTATTATTTTTAGTTTTAGGAAATGGGCTTCATTCTGAATTATTTATTAATATTTATGGCAAAGTCATAAAATGGCTCATAAATTTTTATTCATAATTATGACATGGAGCAAATGGTATACAATGATTAAGTCTATGATTTTAATTTGAGCCCGATTGTTAATATAAAAATTTAACTATCATTTTTGTTTCATCCAACACCAAAAATATTCTTATAAGCATTTAAAAAAATTTTGACGAAACATAATAAACCTAATCATGATATAATTCTTTCTGATAATATTTATATATTTGTTAATTAATTTTAATTTTTTTTGTTTGTGTTAATTTATAATTAAAACCTTCTTCCAAGACCCTTATAAAAATGTAATATAATGCTGAAACAAATGTATGGATTATTGAGTAGAAATTAGATATTTGGTGAAAATTATCATTTCCCTTATCACTATTAACCCTTTCCACTCCAAGGCTGTTTTTGTTTTTATTCCACCAGCTCCACGCTAAAATTATGTTTTTTTACTTTTAGTGTTTTTTGTGTATTTTGTAAAAAAAAACCGAATTTTTCTTATTTAATAAACTTTATTTTATGAGTAATTACATGATACTAAAATCCTAAATTCTAATCTTTATAATCCCTTTTGGTATGGTATTTTTCGAAACAAATCCCAGGATAAAGCGAAGGTTTTGTCTCACATGTTTTGCAAAAATAGCATGTTTCTTTTCTTCCCCCTTTTATTTTTCGGTTGGAACACACAGCAAGAAATCCGTATCCGCCAGGAAAATTCACACCATACATGACATTACAGGTCTTTGCATGAAAACAAACACGATGACGCACAGAGATAAGTTGTTTACGACACGAACATATAACGGTGCGATAACAATTAGTTTTATTATGTAGTATCGATAAAATTTTTACAATTGACAGGTATTACACCATGTCGAGTATCACTCGACAGTGGAGCTTGTGGAACAAAATCAGTGTCGAGTGACACTCGACATTGGAGTGGAAAGGGTTAAGCTCCTTTTACTACTTTTTTTAAAAATTTAAAAAGTAATGTGATACTTTTGAAAATATTCATTTATTAAAATGCAGCTTCATAAATTACATGCAGCTTATAAGTTTTTTGGTCTCTGAAAAAAGAATAGAAGAGATTAAAATTGTCTTTTAAAACTGTAACTTGCATTTGTGTTCTATATTTTGTTAACAATGTCTGAAGATTTGAAAGAAGAATGTTGACTTTATATTCTTTAAAATATAATTTATTTTTTTTATTTCCTGTTTGAAACTTATATCTGGTTACTGCATATATTGCTGTTTCATAATATGAGCAATGAATTTCAATTGTAAAATTAGTTCACATTATTAAAAAGGATATTATATATAAGTCAGAAACTGAAATTATTTTCTGCTAGAAATTTGAACTTGTTTGCATTATAATTTGAGGTAATTTATCGAATCTTGTTGTGATATAGGCTTGGAAGGGAAGGAACTATATATTTTTTTACATTTTTGCATAGAAATTGCTATACTCTAGTTATTGTGAAAGAATTGAATAAATTGAGACAAAAAAAAAAAAGTATAAAACAATAGAAATATTAAGAAATTAAATAATTAGATTAAGCCTCTAGTTTCTTTGTTTAAGACAGAGGAAAATACCTACATAAATAAATATGTTAAGATTTCTGATGTAAGCAGAAGTTTTCCAAATCTATAGCAACTGTAATAAAATTTTTGATTATTTTATCTTTTCCGGTCGTGCTTCAAGATGCATCAATCTAAAAAAAAGTAAAAGATCAGATTGCTTAAAAATAAGCTTTTGACTTCATTAAATATTATTTTTGGAATTTCCAATATTTGGATTTAAAATTTCATAGTAAATTCCATATACTTTTGGTCTTCATATTTTTTTTTAAGAAATAAGAATGTTTTCTTTATTTCAATCATAAGGCATAAAAAGTAAACAAATTTTTTACGGAAAAGTATTTTTGGAATTTTCATATATAATTTTATTTGTCTTTGAAATATGAAATATTTAAATATTTTATTCTTTTAGAATTGTAAAAGATCCTAGATTTGTGCGACTATCATGTATGCATAAAGGAACTTATGCTGATGACTGCATAGTGCAAAGAGTAACTCAAGTGAGAATGTTTTTTGAAACTTCATTTTAAAGTTATTGTGGAGGATTGATTTTCTAAGCATTTGTTAATTTTTTTTAATATATGTTTTTAAAGTAGCGGCTTCTTCCTTTTTTCCACTGACTGCTGCTTTAGCTCCTTCTCCCGTGAACTATTCCTTTTTGAGCTGTGAAAATCAATGGCTGTACTTTATTTTATTCTGATATATGAAAATTAAATGAAACTTTGAAGCACTAACAGTTTCATTTTAAAGTTGGATACATTCTGTGAAGTATTATACCAAATGCCTATGTATATACATTGGCACAAAAATTGAGAGCACGCTTTATTTTTTCTTGATAAATCTGACTTTCAATATAAATACCACATTACTGAGGAGTACAAACATGTTTTTATTTTTACACATAACAAATGGCTTAATTTAAAGTAAAAATAAAGCAAAATCAATGAAAAACTACCCAAAAACAGTATGAATCACATTAAATTTATTTATTTATTTTTTCATTTTTATTTTCACAAATAAATGATCAAAGTTTATGAATGAATGTTTAAAGGAAGATACAATAAGTTCTTCTCACTATTCTTAGCTATTATTTAAATTGACTCCAGATAAATGATCGTCTAATTAATTTTTTAAATTGTAGAACATTCTGAAGTCATGAAAATACTCTTCTTTAAAAAGAGATAAGGGATCAAGAGAAATTTGTTAATTTTAGGAAGGATGAAAATGACATATAACTAAAAATGGCATTTTCTTGTGTAAAAAAAGCATCTTATCAATGGTCACAAATGATTTGAAGTAGTTATGAAACATCATATAAATTGGGAATCTTTAAGCAATCATCATTTACTTATAATTTAAGTTATTTTATAAATATTTTAAATGACTTTATTACTGACAGGTATTGAAATGTTAAAAAAATTTCTGGTGCAAAAGTGATATTGTTATATGATAAATGTTATGATTATGTTATCAGTGGATTTAAACATACTTCCATACTAGTATTTTGATTTGGAATGATATATTGATTGAATAATTTCTAAACACAATTTAGAAAATTTTATGATTATGTGATAAATATGATTATGTTATTAGTGGATTTAAACATACTTTCATACTAGTATTTTGATTTAGAATGATATATTGATTGAATAATTTCTAAACACAATTTTTCAGGTATTTTTCCCATGCTGTAAATACTTTCTTTCCTGTTTGATTTTTATTAAGTTTCATTAGTTTCCATTTTATTTTTCTCCTCTTTCTTTTTTTTTTCAAAAAAAAGTGGGAGGGAACATACCATTATATATAGGGGGCATTATACCATTTAAATATATATTTACATTTTTTTATTTATGAAAATGCATAAGTTATACCCTTCTGTTTTTATAATTTAATAAATGGCAGGCTATGGATATCACTATTAATAATAAAGTGGATAATATGCATGTTGAGGCTTCATACATTTGACAATTTGGCTTAGAATTACCAAATATATTTTGTGGGGTGGAAATATGAATTCGAAAGAAATTATATAAAAAAGTTTTTATTGGAACTTCAATTTTAAAAAAAGAAGTCAGCGAAAGTTTGGCATTTCTCCAAAATACCTTCTGAAAATAATGTTACATACAAAAAATTTGTACATCTTTTTAAATTTTAGAATTGTAATTTCCCCCTTTATTTTGGACAATATTTTTTGTCCTATAAAATTATCAATGATACTTCTCAATATTGCAAAGAATCAGCCCCACTTTCATTATCTCATTAAATATTTAATTGCTGATTATCTTACAAGATTAAATTAAAGAGGAAAATTTTTATAAAATTTTTGCAAAGTTTACAAAATACATGGGAGTGAAGTTCTTGTACTATCAAAAGTACTATGTAATTAGAAGACCGATTGCCAGGATAGTTAGATTTGTAATGGCATTATGTTGCCATTAGATTTAACTCCATTTTGAAAATTCATGCATGTGTCAAATAAAACAGATGTAAAGTTATTAAAATAATACTGCTTTAAAATCCATGACAATTTGATGTTTAAAAATATTTTATTAAGAGAATCATGAAGTTATACTTAAAAGATCAATTGAAACTAAATTTTGTTAATAGTCTCCAAAACAATCAAATGGTTAACAAAGCACACAGTCTTTAATTAAATAGCTTGGCTAAAAAAATATAGGAATTATGGTAGAAATATATATTACAAATTATAAGGAATTTGATTGATTTTAGGGGATAAGATAATGCACATCTTAGTATCTGTGTATAATTATATATATTCTTATTGTACTTGAATAGCTTTTAAATTTTTTTCTGTAAATTATTGTAAATAGAAACATATGATATCTTTGCTACTATCTAAACAAAAATCTGCACTTTTGCATATATACTCATATATATATGAGTAGTGCCTTTAAAAAAATGCTGTTTATTAATTTATTTTTTGCTTGTTGTGTCTCATCTAAGTATAAGTTTTGACAATTTAGAAATATTTAAGCAAGTTATTAAAATATTAACTTGAAAAAAAAAAAAAACCTGCCAATTCTTTAAATAATTTTCAGTTGTTTGATACCACTATATTATAGTTGTATTCAAAATCTAACAAATACTCGTTATATGAGAAAATATTTAAAAATTAAAATGATTTCGTACTTTACAAATTTATTTCTTTTGCATAGACTGCTTTATAAAGTGTAATTAATGAAATTGGTATTAAATCTAGAGTAGTTTTATATATCAGAATAATCTATTTTTTATTATTACTCATGATGTATAGAAACTGCATTATTTATTACTTTTTTCTTATTGTAGCACAAATGTTATATAGTTGCTACTTGTGATAAAGATCTTAAAAGGAGGATACGAAAAATTCCTGGTGTTCCAATAATGTATATAAATAATCATAGGTAATTTTATCTTTTTATTCAATTTATTATTTTATTCTTTCCAAAATTTCTGCTAAGTATATATAGTTTTTTATATATTTTTATTGTATTGCTAAATAGCTTTCAGGTTTACTGATCTGTTAAGCTGTTACTATTCCTACATTCAACTCATCTATTCTAATTGATTTTTTTTATTTAAAAATAATGTATGATTCATATTGAAATGCATTTATGTTTGTCCATTTGCATTTTTAGAAGAAGAGGTCATGGTGGAGTGAAAAGTGGTTGGAGGCATTTTTGTTAATTTTGAAGATATCTTATTATTAAGACTTAATATAAACATTTAAGTTACTCACATGGAATTTCTGGGGAAGTGATTAGCAGCATAAAATACATCAATAGTAGTTGCATAGTGTTTACTTGCATTCTCTTCCAATCCCATCTGCCTAATTAAGATTTCTTATTCCATCAACTCAAACTGCTGAATTTAAATTATAGAGGTATTAAAACAAATTTTCATTATAAAACAGTATCAGTATTCTGACAAATATCAATCTGTTATATTAATAAAGGCACCAACGTAGTAGAAGTTCAATAAAATGTAATTTATTAGCAGAACTTATTGTATAAAATATGATTACATGCAATAAATAATGCAAAAAATAATTGAAAATCCTATAATTTGAGTTATACTGAAGTTGCATAAATGTATATGAAGTAATTTGTTTCTCATCCAATGATCTCCATTGACTTTTCTGTAAACAGCATAATAACTCAAAGTTTTGGGAAGTTTTCCATAAAAATATGAGTTGTTTATTCATAAAATGAATTAATGTGAATAAATAAATAATCATTTTGATTACTTCTATGTGGTTTTTAGCTTAAAAGATATATATCTCATATGCATATAAATGCTTTTTTATTTTATTTGCAGCATTATTTGTATCTTGTGTTTCATATATATTTTGGTTCATAAAATTGTTGAAAAATAATATCGTAATTTTACGTTCATTTATTTTGCTTAGTAATTAGCAAATTTGTATTTAATTCTATTCACATTATATATTTACCATGTTTAAAATACTTTTATACAGTGATTTTATTGGCATATTTTATTTATTTTACAGATATTCCATTGAAAGAATGCCAGATGCTTATGGAGCTCCACGTTTGTAATTTGTAAATAAAATATTTTTGTTTAAAAAAAAACAGTATTTAGGTTCTTTTGTCCATTTCTGTAGTGGAATTTTTTTTAAATACCTCTTTTTTTATACATGAAACATTGAAATCATTTCATATGAAAACTGCATCATGAATTACAGTTGGTTAGTGTTTAGTAGATCATATCTAAACTAGAATAAATCAGCAAGTATGCAAAAATAAGTTAATGTAGTGGAAGAAAACTAAGCAATTCAACAGTATTAAGTATGGTTTCTATTCATAAGGTTTTTCTAATGAATGAAATGAATAGATTAATTTTTGTTCTCTGTATATTTGTTATTATTATACTAAGTTAAAATTTTAACTCCCTTCCATTAACAGAATTAGCAATATAAGAGAAAACTAAACTAATTACGGAAACTGAACCAAAAACTATTTCGGATTCGAACAAGACTAAATATAAATGTTAGTATGATTGAAACAATTATTGCATAGGAATAGTTTTTGGTTAATTTTCCATAATTAGTTTCATTTTCTCTTTTATTGCTAATTTATGTGATTCATCAGTATTTTAGTTGTAGCTGCATTCGTGCCCACTAAATACTATGATTGCCTTTTAAATTTTCATTTTAAATTTTAGTCTTGTTCGAATCTGAAATAGTTTTTGGTTCTGTTTCCATAATTAGTTTCGTTTTCTCTTATATTCCATTAACAGACTATTATTACAGATGTTATTTTTAACTAAGCAATATTTTAATATATTTCCTTTAAAATGGGTTTTTTTCTTTTCTTTTTTTACAACTTTTGAAAGGCTTTTTAAATAAGTTCTCAAGCGTTTCTTCAAACACAAGTTCAACATTTTCAACTTTCCACAGTTTTCATAGCTGCATTTATTTCTGTCCCTGAATTGTACTGTTGGCTTATAGCAGTTTCAACCACAACTCTTAAAAGTGAAGTTTAAATAGTTCTGGTTGACTTGCTCATTTCTTTGCTTTGATGGGACAAATCTTGAACCAAATCCACGAAGCCACAAAAGTGACAATTTCTACTACAGTAATGATACTTGCACCCAGGTATAGGCCAAGAGCACCACCAACCTGACCTGTGAAATTGGAAGATTTTGAAATTTTAGTTGGGTAATTGTTATTGATATGGATTGAATTATGATTGATTGGATTGACATATTTCATTTATTAAATATAAATAAGCAAAGGATCTAGAACAAATTATCTGAAAAAAAGATGGCACACATAAAATTTTAATTACATAGTAAATTTAAATTAATCAAAAAATTAGGACAGAAAGTAATCTGATTCTTGTAAACACATAGAAAATAATTGATAATATTTTATAGTATTCCAGTAAAGCTGATATAACAAGTCGACAGTGTTTATATAAGAAGACAGATGTCTGAGGAGGCTATTACATCGATTCCTGCTATTACAATGGCATATTATCAAGATTTAAGGAATTTTCAGCAGACTAACCGTCAACGCGCGAGGACACAACATTTCCGAAGTAGCGATGAAATTTGGATTTTCAGGCACTACCATTTCAAGGGTGTATCGCGAGTATCAGATTTCCACTTAAACTTCAAATCTCCAACATTGGTGCGGCCAAGAAAAGCCCCTGACAAAACGGAATCATCGAGGGCCGAAGAGAAACGTTACCCGAGATAGATGTTCAATACTTCCTCAAATAGCTGCAGATTTCACTGCAGGCCTATCAACAAGTGTCAGCATACGCATTTGCTACGTACAATATTTGACACGAGCTTTTGCAACCGCAAAACACCTAGTGTACCATTGTAGACTTAAGACCTTATTACACGGCAAAATATCTTCGATACTTTCCGTCAGCAAACGACAGAGAAAGTGACGTCACTTGTGTGATGTCACTTCAAAGTTTCACATGATGGATCGAATTTTGTTTGCGGACAATATTTTCGACGACATTTTCGAAATGGTTCGAAAAAGTTGTCGATTATTAAACTTGCTTGACCGGTTTTTGAGGGTAGAAACGGAAAAGTGCTGGAGAAATTTCACCGTGTGATAAGACCTTTAGCGGTACAAATCTCTACGCCTTGTCTGGGTTAGCAAGCACCACCATCAGAGTCTTAATGATTTGGAAAAGCGTTCTCTGGTCTGACGAGTCATGTTTCTAATTGTATCGAGTGGATGGCCTTGTATGGATGTAGAGAAAACTCCATGAATTCATAGATCCCTCATGCCTATTAGGAACTGTTTAAGCTGGTGAAGGTTCTGTGATGGTAAAGGCCTTATCACACGGCAAAATATCTTCGGCTCTTTCCGTCAGCAAACGACAAGGAAAGTGACGTCACTTCAAACTTTCACATGATTGGTTGAATTTCGTTTGCGAACAATATTTCGACATATTCGAACTGGTTCGATAAAGTTGTCGATTATGAAACTTGTTTAACCAGTTTTTGAGGGTAGAAACGGAAAATTGCTGGCGAAATTTCATCATGTGATAAAGCCTTAAGGGGTGTGTCACGACCCCCGATAGTACAAGGCCATAACACTTACGTCACAGGAAGTCGTCAGGAGCGGTTACAAGAGTGGGTATCAATTCGGGGGCCGAGGGGGACGCCGCAACAGCGATTGGCTATATTTTCAATAGAAAAGTTACCTGCTCCGCTTGCGGAGTAAATACTCTGTCCCTCCTAGGCTCCTGCTTAGCCTGCAAAGAACCACTGCCCAAATCCAATCTTTTGAAAGAAGAGATCGATGCCGACGGCAATAAAATCTACTACCCAATCTCACCCCAGGAAGAAAATATGGATAACCAAGAAAACAACACAAACTGGGCAGATAGAGAACTCCCCACCTCTACAAACCTCCCTCCTAACACCTCCAAGCTAACAGAACCCACTACTCCAGACCAAAAAGGAACAGCAGACATTCCATCTCCTGATGTTATCATGACCTCTCCCAAAGCAGTTAAAGCTAAAACCCATGAAACCTTCAAACCAGTCTCCCCAAGGAAATCAGCAAAAAAGCTCTACACGGAAAATAACTTCCAAATCAAAACAGCAAATCAATTCTCTCTCCTATAAGAAGTGAGCGACAACCCCGAAAAAACCCCAGCAACGATCAGCCTAGTACTAACGAATAATTATAACATCATCCTCCAGGAAATTCAAAAGAACCACCCGAAAACTGAAAATAAACTCCAAAGCTGATATATCCAAATACAACCGAAAACAGAAAAAGAAATACAAGAAATCATCTCCTTCCTCCAATCAAAAAACCAAGATTTCATCCAGAACGAATCCCCCAAGAGAGACCCATCAAAATTGTAATCAGAGGACTCCCCATCAACTGTAATACTGATGACATCAAAACCGATCTAGAAACCAACAACCTCCACGTCCAAAGAATCAGCCAGATGAAAAATTTCAGATCCAAATCCCCCTCCCACTATACCTAGCTGAAGTAAGAAAAATAGGAAGCTTTAAAAACGTCTACAACATCAACCATCTCTGTTTCCTGACAGTAAAAATAGAACCCTACAAAAATAGAAATACAGCGACAATATGTTACAACTGCTCCGGATTCCTCCATTCAGCCAGAAATTGCCGGATCAACCCCACTGCATTAAATGCAACGGAGAACACCCCCGACCGAGACTGCCAAATTAAGGAGAAATTCCTAACCCGGTATGCATCAATTGCAAAATGACTGGACATCTAGCCGCATGGAAAGGTTGCTCCGCCATCCCAAGATTGCAGAAAGCTACAGAAAATAACCCCAAAAGATCCTATGCAACCGTAACATCACAGAAAAAAGAAAACATCCCTCAGAAAACCGAAATAATCATCCCCTTCAACCAAGAGCGCAGAGAGCCCCCTCAAGCATTTTCAAGACCCGAAACAACCGACTTCCTAGATTTTAAAAGCTACCTCAAAGACCTAAAAGAGATAAAAGAACTACTGACAGAATTTCCAAATATTCTCGAAGCCATCAGACAGTGCAAAAAAGCTAAAAACAAGCAAGAAAAACTCCTAATAATCATCGACGTTCTCCTCCAAGAAAATCCAACTTCAAACAGCCACGCCCTCCCGTAGATCCAAGCTTCTGATTGGACCGCTGCGACATCCTCTCAAATCCAGCTTAAGCCGATGCTCCTGTGTACCCTACTTTATTTCCAGACCTTCCTCACTCATGAACAAACCATTTCGATCTGCTCTCAAGTCTTTAGTCGATCGGGGATGGAACTCCAAAATCTATTCCTTGTGTCCTTTTGTGGGGGCCGAGGGAAGAATTTCACCCTCTTCAAGTTTACTAATAAGACACGAACTCTTTCCTTGCCACGCCATTTTTTAGCCAGTGGTGCTTCTGTGTTTGAGTAAACAGGGAACGCTTTTTCTGGTTAGCAAGAAAAGTCATTTGGATTCATTAAATATTAGAAATAGAAATGCCTATGATCTGTTGTGTTCCAAACTGTAATGGAAATTACAGGAAAGACCCCAAGAGTAAGTGTTTTTGACTTTCCTAAAAACGAAGAGCTTAAAAGAAACGGTGCCATACATCGTGAAGGATTTTATCCGTCTCCGCATAGTAGGATAAGCTCATTTAATTGTTTTGATGTAATGTCAAATGTTTCTAAATGAAAAACCATTTATTCTCACTTCAGAAATTTGACAACTTAATAATATCCATTATTCGTGATTTTAATCAAGTGCATTATAAAAAAATATTTCATAAAATGCTGTAATGGAGGAATTATTACTGTCAATAATAATCATAATGTTTTTCATAATTATGTTTGCTTGCTTTGTTTACTACTACATCGATAATTGCATTTTCATAGTTAAATTTTATTATATAACATAATGTTAAATACCCGAGAGTAAACAAAGTAAAATTTTCCGTACTTATTATATATTGTTTTATGTTATCGGGGGTCGTGGGTGTGTGCAGTTTGCATGAATTGAGATCGTTGGTATGTCTAGACTTAACCATGACAGGTCAGTGGTACGTTAGTACGTGGACGTGAATAATTCCGATTATAATTTCCGACTGGATAACTGGACTATCTGATGGACGTGGATAATTCCAACAGGATAATGCGCCACTCCTCAGGTTTACAGTAAATTACGAAAATTAAGGTGGTTCCAGAAGCACTCTTCTGAATTTCGTTTCCTCTATTGGTCACTTAATTCCCCTGACATGAACATAATCGAAGATATCTCTATGTTTTGTAATATGATGTTTTGCATTAGGAGATCTCTACCACCTCACAATCTTATGACTTTGAAGACTGTCCCGCCTGAATCATGTTGTGAACTATCTACAGAATATCGTTTCAAATTAATGGAATCTAAATCACGTCATATTTCAGCACATCGATGTGCTTGTGGGGGTTCTACATGGCATTAGACTGGTGTATCAGCTTTTCAAGCACATCAGTGTATAAATATGTATTATGTTCTGTTATATTGAAAAATTTCTCTAGCCTTATCTTTCTTTTATGTTATTGCATGTAACTTAGAAATATAAAGCTCATTAAGAAGGGAGAGAGTCACAATATTTTAACCTTTTAAGGCCATTTGTTTTCTAGTCATGGTATATTAAAATATTTTTAGGATTGTGATTGGCTTAAGAAAAACGACTCATTTAGTTTATTAGATAAATTTCTTTTGATTAATTAATTAATTGATTAGGTTAATTAATAATTTAGTTACAAATAGAGGCATACCTTTGTGTTTGAGATAAAGAACTGAAGCATCTAAGTTTCTGTCTCATTGAAAAATTTGCCTGAACTTATTATAACCTATATAACTTCATATAAAGATTGATGAATTTGGTGAGAAGCATGCTTCTTAGTGCCCTTGAAAGGGTTAAGGAAAGCAACAAATTCTGAAGAAATATTTGCTTTGATTTCACTGATTTACTCACATGTAAGATTCTCTGTATATATTTGAGGACCTAAATATTAATTATATTTTTTGACACAATATATGGTTATAGATGAAAAAAAAATTCTCTTTTCTATGCCATTATTCTATTATTACCTCCAAATGCTTGCCTCTTATGATTTAATTGATGTATTGATTGGTGGATATTCTTATACTCTTGTCTTTAAAAAGATTGTATATGATTTTCAGCTTGCGACAGAAATAAAATAAATGGAATGAATTAAACAGAAAATAGCTAGAAGTTGTTAAGAAAAATTAGCAACACAAATTGTTGTTTGGATGTAATATAAAGTTAGTTGGAAACAATAGTGTTTCAATATTACTGCTTACACTAGGCTGCAATACTTACTAAATAAGCTGGAAAGTGTAGCCTTCCGGTATTCTTCGTATAAGTATTGATTCGGATTATATATTATTTGCAGTCGGCTGAAAAGCAAGAGGTTTGATTGTTTTTAAATGAAAAAAAAAAAATGTTTATCTTAAAACTAGATTTTTTTTTAAAAAAAGCATACATCAAATATTTAATTTTGATAAATCTTATTAGAGGTAGATTGAACAATAGAATAAAGCTCCTACCGGCCTCAAACTGTTGCAAATGACCGTGATCAGAAAATTGCTTTGAACAGAAATATAGTTTCTATATGAATTATATAATAATAATATATACAATTATATCATATATAGTTATGGCACATTTGATAACAGACATTTAGAAATGTAGTTATTATATTATTTATAATAGATTTCAATTTTTTTTCTTTTTTACTTTCCAGAAATACCTTTTAAATTTTAATTGCAGACTATATAAAAAATAAATTACTTTTCTCCTTTCCATCTTTTTTTAGTATATCTATGATGGATATATCATGGATACACTTTTATTATCTTGAAATTTTGTTTTTCCAAAATATCTAATGTAATGATATACTTCATAATTTAAAATCCTATACCAGAGCAAATAATCATAAAAGCAAATTTTATTACAAATGTATGTTGAAAAAATTGAGAAAATAAGACGTTAGGACAACTTTTTATTTAATAGTCATTATTTTTCATCTAAGTGATTTATGTGTCCGTGTTTTGTTTTTGTAACAAATGGTAAGAAACTATTTTTCACCTGATATTTTCTCCTCCTAGACTCATACTGGTCACTTTGCTATGATATCCGTAATATATGCAAGGCTCCTGACAGTTTTCCAGAAGATAAGACACTAGAAAAAGAGAAGAAATAAATACATGTGTGTAACACTCTTTCTCGTCTTTTAAGGAGTGTACTTGCATATAGGCTTCTTAAAACAAAATATCTGTTAGCTCACATATTTAATATTTCCTGATACATGACAATATCAGACTTTTTGCTTTTATTGTTTTGCTAAAATGAGTCGCAGATCACTTAAGGTATGTGATGATCTTAAAAAGTTTATTTTTGATGAAAAATCAAATTTTTTAAAAATTTTAATTTTCTTAGTTTTTGAACATTTTCTTTGTTGCATTTTTATATTAGCACATTTTATATTTCGATGCTGTTTAAAGATGTGATTTTCTGAATTTTGGCATTTGTTTTTATTTTGTTCTGTTTATTTTACGAAAGCCCTCATAGATTAGGATCGGATGCACATTTTTTTTTGTACAAATTTATTAGTTGTGTAATAAATTTGTACATTAATTAGTAAATTAATTATTGGGGAACTAATTATTGCAGATTAAAATATAAATTTACTTTCTTCCAGAAAAAAAAAAAAACTCTTTAAGAGTTAACCTTGTTTAAAAAAGGGATTGCCTTCGTATTAAAATTCATACTTACTCATTTTTTTTTTTTCAAATGGCAATACCGATATTTTTATTCAAATTCTTTGGATTAGATTGTTGAGTACATAAAACTTTGCCATTTTAGAGAAATGTATGATAAGTTATCATTTATTGTAATTAAAATTCTCATACATTAAATGAAATTTGTTGTTTTATTCCCCGACATTTTTCTGGATATATAGGTTTCACTACATTATTTTTCCATTCCATTACATTTTTAATTTAAAAAATGCTGAACAAAAAACTCATATTTTGTCTGTAGGAAAAGAAACAATTAAAGCTCAAAAGTTAGAAGATATACATAAAAATCCTGAAATGTTCAGAATACCACTATCCAATGAAATGACTGTTTGGGATATAGAAGCAGAATACACTTATGTCAAAAATTAAGGTCACAAACATAAAATCTGCGAAAAGTGAAAAACTATTCAATGTATTGCTACAAAATTTGGCCCTGAGGTACACTACAATGGAAGAAAGAATATAGACACACAACAACATAGAAAAGATTATAATTGGGAATTAAGAAACAGGGTATATCAAAAACTGTTACATTATTAATCAGAAATAAAGCATTTATCTCGAGAAAGCCTGTCTAATTTGAAGTGTGACCACCGTGACACTGCTTATTAGACAGGCTTTGACAGAGAGACACACTGCTATGCAGGCTTCACAACGAGCTGTCATCCGGTTACGAGGGTGTCAATAAATGCTCGGGCAATAAAGCCCATTCTTCCAGAAGCGCGACTTCAAACTCTTGGAGGGTATTAGGAGGGAGGGTTATGCTCTGCAATGGCTCTTCCAAGAACACCCTAAACATGTTCAATAGGATTAGGATCCGGGAACCTCGAGGACCAGTCTATATGTCGAATATCCTCTTCCTTAAGAAAATCATCAACGATTTGGGCTCTGTGTGGACTCGCGTTATTGTCCATAAACATGAAGTCTGAGCCAACAGCACCCGGGAATAACCTCACATAGGCTTCAAGAATCTCATCCCTATAGCCATATGCATTGACGGTACCCGCATCGAAGACGTGCAGTGGTGCACGACTGCCCAACATTATGCCACTCCAGACAAGGACTTCTCTGCCACAAAATCTGTCGATTTCTTTCAAGTAGGAAAGATGATAGCTAGATCCTCATTCTCAACAGATGAATTTTCAAAGAGTGTCACTCTGTGTAATACATCTCGACACATCACTGTAAAGAACACGTCCCCATTCTTGCTGTGCCCTAGACTGATGTGTTCGGCCCCATAGCAACCGAACTTTTCTGTTGGATGCAGTCAAAGGGACGCATTCAACTGGTAGCCGGAAATGAAGAGCCTTCTGTGCTAGACGTTTCTATGCTGTGTGTCTGGAAATTCTTATTCCAGACGCAGCAGCAAAGTCACTAGCAAGTTGAGGAGACGTTGTCAGCCGATGCCGTTGTGCGCTTATTGCCAAATAGCGATCCTGTGCAAGCTTCGTTGCTCTGTGACGGCCTTGGCCGGCCTTCCTGGTTGTCGTACTACTTGTTTGGAATTGATTCCGCAATCTGGATACCACTTTCGGTGTCACTTGTAACAATCGAGCCACCTCCGCTTGAGACTGCCCAGCTTCAAGCCTGCCAATGGCTCTCCATCTCAAGGACTTGTCTAAACGATTACTAGAACTCAATCTCACTGAAAACACGGGTTACATTTTTTGCTTTTGTTTTAATGCAATATTCACAAAATTGCGGCCAAAACTCCTCGATGCCTAAACAGTCTAATTTCATTAGTTCCTCAAAAATTTATGCTAAACAACATTTTTTTCCTACAACAAAGGTTAATATCGTTTTACCGGTCCATCACATTATATAAAATATAATTTGTTCAAATTTTAATGGTAGCTATTTAGCGTTAGTTTGAAAAACATTTTTTGACCTTAATTTTGGTCATGACTGTAGAATCGAATTAAATCGAAAATGAAGTAGCCTTTAATAGTACTTTATAAAAATAAAGTATTAATGTAATATTTTCAAAATAATTATGACCCAAAAAACAGCAAAGAACTGAACAGTCAATTCAATAAATAGATTCAATTTGAATTTCTTGAAATTGTTTTTAAGAAATTATTAGAAATTTCCTGAAATTATTACAAATGCATAGCTTCCCCTTTCTTTTGGTAACGTAAATAACTAAAAGTCACGTTAAAGATAATACTTACAGTTACTTTTGAGGCTATTTGAGATAAAACACCCGTACATCTCGTAAGGTCCACATGTTTTTCCCGTTTGATTTTCTATAAAATAATTAGTTAAAAAACATAAAATTTGCATATTGCAGGTTAAATTTCAAATTTGACAAGAAAATGACAACAAAAATAAAAAAGTTAAAAAGTTGAATCGAAAAATGAAATCACTACAGAAAGAAGAAACTGCCAATGGTTTTAATAATACTCGTCCATTTTTTAAAAGAACGAGAAGAAGAAAAAAGGTAATTTCTCAAATCTGTTCAAACAGTTTTTAATTACTCTGATATTTATCCGTTTAGTAAAAAAAAAAAAATCTGAATTTCGAAAAATAATGTTTTTTTATTACATCTTTATTTTAGACTACATAATTCGTTAAAGAATTCATTTAACATTACTTTCTCAATTTTGAGTGGTAAAAAAAGAAAAAGAAAGTGAATACATTACACCAACATTTCTTTAAAAAATGAACAATCCTTTTTTGCAAGTTTAAGTATTTTTTTATCAAATGCAAATTTCAAATCGTTTCAATATTTAAAAAATTATCACATTATTCTGATTTTTTTTCTTCTGATTTTACATTCCAGATTAGCTGAATGATTTGTCTTTTTTATTGGAATAGCAGTTATAATTAATAAGTTTAAAGGAAATATTAAAATTTATTAAACTAATTTAGACAAACCTATAGAGTTCCAACGTCATGAAATTCGGTATAATTGTTAAATTAATATTTTTTAATGTAATTATTTATGGAAAATAATATTTTGATTGTTTATGGGGAAAAAAACTTACGTGCTTTTTATTATGGGGACTGAATTAGCTATTTTAATTCATTATTTTTGAAAAATTTCCTGAAATTTGACATGTAGCTATCTAAAGCCTAAACAGTAAAACTTTAATTCACCAAACTGGAAATTCTTTATCTTTTTACCGACGGAAAATTAAAGCAAATATTGTCAATTATTGCTCGTTTTCCAACAGCTGAGCCGGGATCTCCAAGAAGAGTGCCTCCTTCACGGTTTTATAAAATTTTTCATTGTTATTTTCGTTTTCGAAGGCCCTCACTCAGCATAACTGAAACATATTTTGGCAGTTGAAGTTACTCAATTACGATTCTAGGGGAAAATTTCGGAAACCAGAGTGTAAAAGGTTAAGAAACATAATAATGTTCTAAAATTTTATTTTAGATCTTGGCTGTTATTTCAATATATTAAAGTTTATCTCAATGATGACATAATATTGCTGATTTAATAATTAAAACATAATTAATAATCTTGTTACTTATAATGACACGTTTTTAATCAAATTAGACGAATCAACTTAAGTATCGATTTGTCAGTTACGACTTGGTTAGAATTTCAGGTCATATCGCCTTGATTACAATTTCGAATATAAATTTAAAATTGGTGAAGGTTAATATTATTTTATTAAATAAAAGTATTACTTTGATTCAATCTCAGTTGAATAATTTCAGCCACGAAATCAGAAATTTGTAAAGTCCAATCGTTTTGCAGAACCGATGTACAGTTGCATTTGTTGCCGAAATTCATCGTAGTGAATACCGCGTTGCACATCTTGTACGTGAAGCGTTCGTTATCGAACAGTTTCGGACAATTATTTGATCTACCATGCCAGGCTGTATGCAAAGCTGTACGTTGTCTCTGGAAAGAATAAAATTGATTATTATTATTATATTGCAATACATTGATTGATCAAAATATCATAAAAACTCTATTATCCAATGCTAATAGTGTTGAATTTTCTCTGGTTTTAATCATAACCAGCAACCAGTGGAACCTCACTTAGCCAGCATAATTTGTTTCCGAATCTTACTCGTAATGTAGAACTTTTTTCCCGTATGAATCTACGTGAAATAGGACAACGAAAATCAGATATTAAAATAAATTTATAATGATGTAATTTATTATTTATAAAGCGTAATTTTTACAAGAAAATTGTTCAAGGACATTTGTTTCTGGTTATGTTTTAAATTTTAGTGAAAACGAAACACAGCATTAATGTTAACCTATTCGTCATCCGTAACGCGTCTAGCGCGTTCATATGCAACTTCTGCAGGGTGGCAGTAAGTAGCGCGCTTCAAGGGTTCTTCTACGTTTTAAAACTTTTAAAAGTTTAAAAAGCTTTGTAAATGATTACTTGTTGGAGTTTATTTTTGTTTGTTCTATTCTTCTGTACGGAGAAAACTAATCTGTACAGAGATATCTATACTAATTCATTATAGTATGCAGAGTATATATACAAATAATATATGAACTAATATAATACAATTAGTATACAGAATTATATATATATCTTTACAGAGAAATATATTATAATTTCTATATAGATATCTTTACTGAGAAAACAACACTATATGCATCGAAAAGCAGTGAAATGCAGGTGTAGAATTTTTGCTGACAGGACAGACCGGTGACAGGGTTAAATGAATTTGTAGTGCGCTTATCCACTGCCTTATCACGGAATACTTCTCAACATAAGATGCAATAATTTTCTTTTTTTTTATCATCTCTCTTATTTTACTAGAAAGTTAATGCTCTGTCACGTTTATCGTTTATTCTTCTGATTAAATCTCCTCTGCAGCATTTTACTGTGCCACAGAATGTATCTTCATATGTTTTTCGGTATTTATAGATTATGTTATTCCACCAGCTCCTCGATATTTGCTATTCACTTCATGAAAAGTTTACTACAAAAACTAACTTACGGTGTCAATATCTTCAAATTTAGAAGGAAACGATATTATTTTCACCAAAAGATTTGTTATTTTATAGCATGCCATCAACTTTCTTTTATTAAAGAGAAACTGTCCATTTGTTAAGCCATACTTACACTATTTGAAGATGATGTTGTTTTCGGTCAGAATTATCATTAGGAAATCCTGATAAAGATAATAGTATCCTGATAATTATGAAACATACTAAGTAATAAAACACTTAAAATAATGTACCCCATCGTCTCGCAAATAAATAAACAACCTTAAAAAGACATATTATTTCGAGATTTTAAGAACTTACTTGTAATAACTTGTTTACCCCTCCCTCCAAAAAGGCAATTTAATTGTACGATAAATTAAAAGAATATAAATTATTGGAAGCTTAGTTTGGTTTAGTTGCATTTAAGTCCAGTTTTAAAGAAATGCTAGGACTACTTTGCATCGTAATCAGATGACAAGGATGATATCTGAACTGTCACCCCCTCACCAAACATTTATAATGGGAGAACATTTATCTTCGACGGATTAAACGTGCATCATAAAATTTTGGAAAGAAATAAACGAAAAAAACTTAGTGGAGTTTCAATTTTCGAGTCCAGAAAATCGTTGAATCGTAATGGTTTATCTTCGATTCTTTTATCTTTATCTTCTTTTTGAAATTTAGTATAACAATGTGCACGTAAATAAACATTATGAATGTCATCACATTTCATAAATGCAGTAACTAAAGTAATGAAAAGTATTGCTGTAAAAATGTGTATAAATATTTTTCAGAATTTATTAAAATAATAGATTTTTTATCGAAATATAATTAATTTCATTGAGGAGCTTATATTTTAACTTTATAGTAACTTAAAAATAATTTTTGTTTAATGCAATGCCGCTAAGTCATTATTGAGGACAAAAGACAAAATATGAATTAATTTGAAAAATTTGAAGATCACTTCTTTATTAAGAGTTTACTCCCTTAGAAGCATTTACCTGTCAAATTTGGTAGACAGTAACCACATTTCTTTTTGCATAGATAGTGAATTTCTAATTATACATGTCGCAATTTACGTATATTATCTCAGCCAAAATAACCATGTTGAAATCAAACGAATAATGCTAAATATGAACGCTTACTTTAAAAAGGTTCGCAGAAATGGTTGTGGTAAATCCAGGCACTATCTTCTGCCCCTCGCTTTCCTCAAAGTATGAAATCAATTCTATGGGATGAGTTAAAAACACACTGAAGCCTCTCTCCAAATTTTTGCCTGAAAAGAAGCACATTTAAATGGATATTTTTCGATTATCTTTTGTAATATAGCTTTCAAATACTAACAACAAAAAGGATCGATAAAAATGGAAGCAAAAAGAAGAAGGTAATCATTGGTAAAATGCTTACCTCGTTATTAAGTAAATACTTAAAAAAAATGATATTTATCTTGCTTCTGAGTTTTCATTTACATGAATTGACGTATCGAAGTATAGCCTGCTTTTTGATGGATTTTATGGAAATTTAAGCATATGTCTACACATATGTCTTTTTTATGAAATTTAAGCATATGTCTACACATATGTCTTTTTTATGAAATTTAAGCATATGTCTACACATATGCCTTTTTTATGAAATTTAAGCATATGTCTGTGTTAAAATCTAATACTAAAACTCATCCTTTTAAGTTGTTGATCTTTTTGAGTGAACGCGCTTTCTAGGACACGCAAATGAAAATTGAAGAAGTGGGAATGTTTCCTTTGAAATTTTTTTGGATACTCACTAAGAGATGTATACAGAAAAAAAAAGCTTGGCAAGTTAATGAGCAACTCGAGTTTCCATACTTTTTCTTAAAATTCATTTACATGAGAAATTTGTACTTCGCAACATTGTGAGGGAACTGAAATTTAATTTCAAACGTTGTCACTAGATCACATGCCACATTTCATTTATTTAAGTTATTGCGTTTTTAAATTAACTTTTTCAAGTGTATGCGAAGCCTTGATAGCTTGTTTGGTAAGGTATTGGACTCGCATTCCTTGAGTTGTGAATTCGAATCAAGCCGGCCGAAGACTCTCCGTGTACAAGGTGGTTGATGCACATATAAATCTATCGTAGCTTCAAATTCCTCCAGTTGAGACATTACCACTTGGATTGCTGGATCAGACATGATCGTTCTAGGATCCAGATCTAAATTACGGTTTGTGGAGGAGTGAACGAAGTGAGCTCCGGGAAAACGCCTGCAACGCATGTGTAGGCAGTAAATAAATAAAACTCGACAGAGTGTATCTTCGGCTTAAATTTGCAGACGTCATAAGCAGCAACAACAACAACGTGCATATGCAAGTACAGACCGATAAACGTAAATTCGTTGATAGATGTGATTCAAATTTTAGATGTTAAAGCTAGGTAAAAATTTTATTCATATAACATTTCCCGTTTTGTGATTAAACAGCCTTTTTTTGTATACTTCTTATACAAGAAAATAAAAAAATAACTTTTTCATGGGTTTATTCTAATGCATATCAACAAGAAAATCATATTTATTATCTAGTTTACTGCCATTTTGAATTATAGTCTTTAGATGCTGATATTTTTAAATATCAGTTTTCAGAGGCAAGACTCAGTGATTACTAATAAAAAAAAAAGTAAGCCTATTTTTTCTTGCTTTTAGTTAGTACCTATTTTTATCATTTTTATTTTTATTTTTTACATCTTGTTTCTTATATGTGAATAGAGGTTTTAGTGACAAAGAGAGACTTCACCAGAGCATTATCAATATTATTTTGTAGCTCCATTAATTTCTTAACCTAAACGTTGAATTAAGATCCACTTTAAAAACCTTCCATGAAGAATCTGAACAATTTATATGTCAATTTAGTGTGCGTGTGTATGAGAGAGAGTTCAGCTCTGTGGATGCTGATTGGATACTAAATAAATGATCTTCAGGGTTGGCGACGAATTTGATTGTTAAACGGATGTTATTAGAATCTTCACGAATTTTGGTAATAGAACTTCTGGTAAATGAGATATGTTTGATTGTTCGCGATTTTTCTTTGCACTACTTTGGAAACTATAAAAGGTCGGCTGTCCAAGCCGAAGACACTCTAGCATTAGTATTGAATCTTAAAGCGCTTCAACGGCGAATTAGTTGGATCAGTCCAGCGAAGTGCAGGTGTTGACTGGAACTCAAGTGACTGGTGAATTGAATTGTGGGTCAAATACTTGAATTTATTATAGAAGCAGCATCGAGTCGTGTGTATAGTATTGAGTTGGCGGTTGGATACAACTACAGCGAGAAGGCGATGGAGAATAGCAGACTTTTGGAGAAATCATAGAGTGAAACTATGTGGATTCCCTCTTCCTGCTATCTCAGACCACTTTAATTTGTGTGCTGTGGAAGTTTATTATCTATTATTACTTGTGAGGTGCTATTTGTTCTAAGTGTGCTGATGTGTATTGCTTGTGTATGTCTCGGCTGTGTTTGGCGTCTGTGTATTCTTATCTCTGTGTTAATAAATGTATTGACGCCTGTTGACCGTGTTACATCATATACCTACTACTGATGATCCAGCTTTTGAGTTTTGCCAGCATTTTACGCCGTAACAATATACAGATTTACTTTTACAGAATATGGTTTTTTACCTGGGTGAGGAGGTGATATCAGATCCATAATGAAGGGAACTTCCAGAGGCATTTTTTTCATTAGAACGGCAAGTTCATTACTTGGTTTCAAAGTGTAACACAATCCAATGCTAGTTAGTACAGGTTGAAAAATGTCGCAACATGTTAGGGGAAACACCAAAGCGACGCATTTGAAGAAAAATTCCTCACACCTTAAAGAAAATTTTGCCCGCTGAAGTTATTTAAGCAATGCTGAAAATAAAGCAAAATTGCAAACATTTTGAAAGAATTATACTACAGAAAAAATACGAGTGATTTGAAAAAAATTTAAGCTTTAAGTTCTCACAACCTAACAAGTTACCTCATAGTTTGAAGTAGAATTTACCCCTTACGAAACCTTTATATTTGGCGATTTAAAAACAAACAAACACGCTCTTGGTATGGATATTGTTGATAAGTTCGGATTTATAAAATAATAACTTTTTTTTGTTTTGTTATTAGCCATCAATAGCGATCATTTGGTTTGCTGGGATTAAGGTTTGCTAAACGTTTCATATAAGTATATTTTAATATTTTATTCTATTATAGAGATTTTACGCAATTCTATTCATTGATTCATAGAGTTTTCTAATTTTCTGTTTATATTTTAATGCATTCATTTAATGAGCAGTAGTAGTGAAATAACAATACTGTTTATAGTTGGGCGAAAATTTTCGGCTATTACTTGATTCTTGAAGTTAGATCTTAATTGTGATTATAAATTTCGAAAATTTTATTGAACTCATACTTTATGTTGAAATATACTCAACATGAAAAAATAAGCCGAATTTTCATATCTTGATCATTAATATATAGAAAAAATTCGAATGAAATACTAGTAATTATAAATGCATTGAGTTTTTCTTCAACATTAAAATATATTGTAAAAAAAAAAAACTCAATTTTTTTTCTATATGCATGCTTTATACTGAAACCCACTAAACATGAAACAAGTAATATATATATATATATTTAATTTTTTAATCCAATTCCTACTTAGATCAACAACGAAATTTTTCATTTTAGTTACTTTTTATTAAATAATTATCAAAAAAAAATATTTATCAAAAAACTGTCTTTTGCAAGAATTGAACTCGCATTTTTCAACTTCACCTGAAAAATACTGAAATCTTTGTATTTTACCGACTGATCTGCTGTTTGTTGATCTCAATGTTTATTATAAATTGTTAAAAGTCTATTTAAAGCATTAAAATTAATCAAATTTAATGACTGAATTGATATATGAAAAAAGAAGAAAAAACTATATTAATATTAAGTGTCTTCCACTACAAGTTAAAAAAATGTATATGAATTCGAGTGGATGAGTAAAAAGTATTTTATAAACGATTGAAAATTTGTACAAGATATATATATAGAGAGAGTGTGAACTAATAGTAAAAGTTGAAAAATAGGCCGAATCTTCCTATTTTGATCATCAATAATGGAAAAAAGATCTGGATGAAACATTAGTAATACCAATGAAAACGACCTGAAAATATTTACAACAATGAAATATAATGCCATAAAATAGATATAAAATATTTTTTAAAAAAATGAAAATATGATTAAAATGTAACATCTCAAAGAATTGACGTCAGTGATTTTTTTTTTTTAGTTTTTCAGATGATGTAAAAACTATTTTCGAACTTCATTATAGTTATCACAGAAAAGCACCAAAATTCTTAGATTCTTACCCATTAAAATTGTGTAAGATCGCTCAGATTTGCTCACTCCTATTCTCCAAAAAGTAAATGTGTGCCAAATTTAGTTGGTGTTTCTTGAAAGATCTGGGTTATAGATTGCCACATTTAGTAAATACCCATTCATTTTTATTATTACTAGAAGTAGAGATTTATGTGACAAATAAAGCAAATAAAGCTTTTCTTCAGCTTGCACCCACCCGTTTCTCATAGCATCTTGCTTTGCAATAATTTTTTTTCAAATCCTAATTGAACTTTTATTAAGTAAATTAATTTTTCTTAATTATTAAAAATTATTTCATCAGTCATATTATTATTTATGAAAAATAATAACCAAAGAAAAAGAATTCTTACTTAATGCTGTGTTCAATGATAAAATGCGTTAAGTTGAACGAATCAGAAGACTGAAGTTTTTGAAATTGCTCTTCCAGTCCCTTTAGTCGTCTACCGAAATTCAAAGCTTCCATGTCTAATGTCGTCAAGTTGTTCAAGTACATATCCAACTTAATGACCAGACTGAGTTCGTGCGGGGTGAAACTCACCATCGGAAAACCAAGAGAAAGGAAAACATATTCCACCAGCTCCATGTAGCTGCGATTAAAGTCTAGAAAATGTATAGTTAATTAATATAGTCAAATCAAGAAAATATGACTTCTATTAATAAAAGTATAAAATGGAAATAATTTATATGACGTTATGTTTTAGGAACATATTTTAAAATCTGGAGATAGAACACAAGAATGTTTTTATGCCTATTTAATATACTTTTTTTTGTAGCAAAATCGTACATTTTGTTCGAAATAAATGTTGATGTATTTTCAATATTTTGATGTTGTTTACCAATGCGTATGCACTTTTAGGACAATGTCTGAATTGAGAAAAATATAGAGGAAATAGCACTCACATCGTAATTCATTCGTATTAATTAGATTGGTGATTAAAATGTGGTTTTGGCGTATACAAGTATACAGCAATCCCCCACATCTATGTATACAGTTTATCTTTTAGTTACTATGACTAACGAAGTGTTAACATTAAATAATGCGAAAGATTGTAAATATTAATTTAGTAATTTGCCATCGAGAATGCATAAGTAATGAGCAAAAATTGAAGAATGCATAAAAAAAGGAGCAAAACTTTCTTACAAAATTCCATTTTTATAAATATAAAATGAGTTAAAGTAAAATATTTATTTATAAATGCAAAAGTAGAAGAACAAAGAACGCCAAATCCACTTGGAAAACTTTTCGAAACATCTTGCGAAAACTTCTCAAATTTGTCACTTACTCATTATTTTTATTATTAATCTTTTCAAAATTTAAGAAATTATTGTAATGATCTTAACATATAAATTATATTTATAAACTCTTTTTTTTTTTTTTTTAAATAGATGAAATCACCAATACTTTAAATACGTCATGGTTCACTTCACACGACATACCAATTTTCCGGAAAATGTGTGCAAGGTGGGTCTTCCAATCGGACGGTTGAAACAATAAAGAAATTGAGATTAGAAGTGCTGGAACAGCTTCCATACAGTCCAAAGTAGGTTTCAAACCTGTTTTATTTGTCCCGTAGATGAAGTGAGTGTATATAAACCGATTGTTAAGTAAAGTCAAATATAATACTCGCTAATCTCAACTCAAGACTTTATTTAAGGAGCTAAATCTTACATCTGTTTTCATCAGCAAGACTAAATGACTCGAATATAAAAAAGATGCATTAATTATAAGAACATTCTAAAACAAAGTTGAAATAACAAAAAGTAAATCAACAACAAAATAATTTTTAGGCAACTTCCCTGCAGTCAGATACGAAGTGCAAACTGTCACTTTCAGTTTTCAACATGCAGTTTTTTTTATATGAGTCCATTCTTAATAAATATAGGAGCAATCGGTTATCGGGGGTAGTTCTTTAGATATGACAAAATAATTCGCACCTGAATCAAAGAGATATTTTTCATATTTTTTTTATTTACTCTGATATAGGCGTGGTTTCATTTTAATTTATTCGTTATGTACGGCGGGGGACTTTTTTAAATTGGGGTTTCACCTACTGCACAGGTCACACTTATAAGGATTCTTCACTAAATAGAAGTGGGGACTCTTAAAAGCAATTGGGATTGTTGATGGTACAATAGATTGAGAGTCGAGGGTAAGGGAATTGCTTCTGAAACTGGAGGAAGTCGGATGAGCTTAACTATCATCAAAGCTTTGTAGAGATTCTACATCTATATACTGTCGAGCGTTGAATGTTCGTGTGGCTTTTACGTCAGCGAGTATTTGTCTTCTTTTCCTGCACTACCTCAAAACTGTCAGATGATCAGCGATGGTATCAGTGGGGCACATTGTTTTCAGTTCTCAACAAGTCCGTTTTAAGCACTAGAACGTCGCTGTTCCTTGCTTCACGTCTTTGTGGCGATCTAATCCGAACTGAACGTCAAGAAGCGGTGTTGTGTCGAGGAACAGTGTTACTTCGTCTTGGAGCAGTGAGTGGTGTCAGAGCCTCCATAACCTCTTCTCGCACTACAGATGCAATGGCAGGTGGGGTTTCAAATTCATCACTTGGGTAATGCTGTATTTTAAGTAAGAACTTCTGAAGTTCTTTGGTTACAATTTCACTAATTATGAATCTTGTGTCGCCAAAGTCTGTTTCTTCTGAGACTGCAAAAATATCAGGCAGTTTTTGAAAGCGTATTCGAGAAATACGTCTTTGTAAGAACTGTAGAAGAAGAGTTACAATTTCAAGGCATCAATTTACGAACTCGTTGACTGCTTTAAAAATTTGAACTAAAAGCATTTAATACAAGTCCTCCGTTATGCCCTTCATGAAATGGGCCGTCTTTAAGTCTTCAGTCATTTCTGGACTCACTTTACTGTGTAACGAGAGTACATTTTGGATGCAGGATTCATATGTCTCTAATTTGCTGAAAACGAGTATTTAAAAGTCTCTCAGATTGGTGGAATTTGTCTTCTATTCTGCAAAACGTTTTGTTTAAAGAATTCTTGAACGCATTCCAATCAGTGAAAGAGCCCTCATTGATGTCGAACCGCTGTCGAGTAGTTCCAGCCAGATAGAAAATAACATTAGCAAGGTCCATTTGACTATTCCAACAGTTATAGGCGGTTTCTTTGAAAATCCTTCTGCCACATGTTCGCATCTCCCTAAGTATCTCCGGAGAATATGCAAGGATTTCTTAGCAGCTGGCACGTCAGAAAAGGTATTGTGGCAATAGGGGCTGAAATGGTATCAACAGGTACAGTTGTGTCCGTTTTTTTATTGTTGTTGTTATTGAGCGTTTTCCTCAAGCTTTTGATTGGATCAGGGAGTAAACCAAACTCAAGAGGTTCTTCTTCCAATCGTAGACTTTTACATAGCTTGTCCGTCGTCTTGATTACTTTACTTGGCTCTTGTAGCGTAGATGAAGTCAGTGTATATTAACCACTTATTAACTAAAGTCAAATATAACACTCGCTAATCTCAACTAGAAATTTTATCCAAGGAACTAACCTTACATCTATTTTATCTACAAGATGAAATGACTCGAATCTTCTAAATTTAGAAAGCTATAGAAATTATAAGAACATTCCAGGAGAAATGAGAAATAGCAAACAGTAAATCCATAACAAAACAATGTTTATGAAACTTGCCTGCAATGAGATACGAATTTGCCCTCATGGATTATACCATTGAGTCATTTAGTCCACGTCAAGTTAGAACAAGTTTCGTTATAATATCTTTGGACAATTAAGGAAGCTCTAAGGGGAGGAAAATTTGAAACCGAATTGAAGAATTAATGAAGAAGTCTTTGACGAGGAGCAAAATAGGTTACAGATAAAACTGAAACACTTTTTTTCTGGCGAAAAAAAAAAAAACCCTTTAGAAATGTGCATTGCACTCCAGGATGGTTATGCAGAAAAAATACCGTGTTTCATTTTTCGATCATTAAAACAAATGCACTTTTTCTCAAATACCCCTTAACTTTTTTGACACTCCCACCTTCTTACAATTTAGTTTTTATAAATACACTTTCGAGTTAATTGTTTACAATGCATATTACTATTATTATGAATTAAGATTATCAATATGTACATAAAAGTAAAAGGGTATTTGTCTCAGACTATAAGTTCTTGCGAATTAATATAATAGACATTATCACCTGTTCTATAAGGAGGTTTTCGGCAAATAGTAATTTCAGGATACGTAGGAAAGTACTTCGGGTCTTCTATTAAGCCAGCTTCCGCATCTTTTGTAATGCTGTTGATGTAAATGTTGTCCTTTCTGAAGGTTTCTTGAAGTAATGCAATTTCGTTACCCATCAGCATCACAAAGCAGAACACAAACAGAATCCTGGACAAAAATAAAATCCCCTTGTATTGTTTTATTATTGATTAAAAGATGTGTGGAACTTAGTAGAACTTAATACATGAAAATAAATATCCCGATGAATGTTTAAGAATGTTAAGTCGCCAATAGTTTTGGTTAAATTGAAGTATGGCCAAATGCAAAATGTAAAGAATAAAATGAAAATAGAATAGAAAAAAATGAATCAAAAGAAACGACGCAGTAATTGCCAAATAATATAAATACTTTTTTATCTTAATAATATAAAATATACTTTATACTTAATAATATAAAACTTTCACTTTATTGTTTTTCCAAAATGTTGAGTGTTTTTAAGCAAAGTACATACATTAAAATTTATTTTCGCATTGAAATTTCTTTAAAAAAAACATTTTAAACGTTGCAAAAAGTGGCAGTTTATCAAGATAAAAATACTTGATTATTGTAAAGCTTTTTTTTAAAAAAAGAAGTTTCATTTATATCTAAACCACATGAAAAAAGACTTGTATATGAATCAGTTGAGATTTGCATTTTGCTCCCAAGCATTATATGTATAAAAACCTATAATCTAAAATTGCAGAATAATCCTTTTTGGATTCATTGATATGTCACTAAAAATACTTCCAAATGATTATAACAGAACTCAATATAAATAATCTAGAATGCTCTGTGCATTTCTTTTTCTGTTGAATGCAATATAAAGAATTGGATTACCTCCAGAAGAATTTACAAATCCATTTAGTTTTTCGATGTGGACAGATATGCTGGACCCCATGCAAACTTGTCGTCTTTACAAACTGTTGCACTAGCTTCTTCTGCTTTTTAGACTCACCAAGGCGAAACCGGAGGCCTCCTGGACTCGAAGGAAGCTTGAAGTTTCTATTTGCTGAATCTGAATATTTGTAGTGTGATATCCCATCATAATTCCCGATGGGAAAGGCATTCATCTGGAATATGATAACAAAATAAGGATGTAAAGATTTTTCTTAGTTTTGTCTTGATATGAAGTGGTATTGCGATAAAAAAAAGTTCTAATTGCTTTGAAAACTGTGAGATGTTATCTAATGGCAAGCAATGCTTGTAAAGCACACTAAAGCAATCCAATTTTTAGAACACATAATTAGCATTGATTTTTTTTTCTAATAAAATACATTTAAAAAAATTATTTATAAATACAGGGATAGACAGGAAACACGGACAATCAATTTTTAATACAGTTTTATTAAAAATAAATAAATTAACAAAATATAACAAATATTAATAAGAATATTTTAACAAATAAATAATTTTACTTGGTTTCAAACTGACTGCGTTTTTCAACGATGTAGCGGCATAAACGCTAATTGAGATTTTCCGCAACGGACCGCAAGTCTCCAACCTTAAATCTATCCATTACCGCCGGAGCGATTATTTTAGAATACAAACTTTTGTGTGGTTAAATATGAAATCTAATAAAATTTACGAAAATTGCAGATTGTATACCAAACTATTTTTCAGAACT